>JARYHS010011408.1:35000629-35447274 GCA_031002005.1 Vandiemenella viatica
TCAATGTTCTGAACTATTAAATATTCCACACTAATTAACTCCTATTTCGTGTTATGTCGGAACCGCGCATAACACACGACTCGCCTCCCAACAATCATGCCCGCTCACTCTCTAATCCTCCTCCTGACTGACTAAACTCGTCATGTGATGCTTCCAGCTTTAATATACCTTGTATCCTTAAACCCACACCCATAAAACTGTGGCAAAGAATCCATTTATAATTTTTTATAAATGGAGAATTTGACATAAAAGAAGAAAAGGAAAAAAGTGGGGTGTGTGAGTAAACCCCTCCCCCCTTACCTCCAGTGAGTTAAATTAACCTATAGTGGTGGTCACTACAGTTACATGTTTATAACATCCATTGCAAAGTTTTCTAAACATTAAAACCAAAACTAGATCAAAATTCCCTAGACAATTGAATAATGACAGTATAAAACAATTCGTCACTGTCGTAACTAAAATATATACCTTATGTTAATTGGCTCCTGTGCAGTGACCAGACAAACTTTGGCTTGGGAATAATTTCAAGTCGATTTTGTAAGAAATTGCATTTGTTGGCTAGGTGAAAGTAACGAGACAGAAAAACTCGTAATTATTTGTGAAAAATACGATAAAAGAAGTGCAACCGAGTCAAGACTGGAACTATATCAGCATGACTTCTGAAACAAGAGCCATAGTTACCGATGGGAAAGACACTCTACATACGGCAGGCGTGGCTGCGCATGAAACTTGACTGTTGGCAGATATTCCACTCTTGGCAAGAAAACAATGGTAGTGCCTTATAGCGGCGATAGCTACAACAACTCATTCCGCGAGAGACGTGCTAGCGATCGTATCACAGCTGACAGCGAATGAGTGACATGAGGACGGCGCGGAAAATCAGTGGCGGCGAGCGGAAGACTTTGAAAGCTAAACAGAATCAAAATTATTACTCCTTTCCTACTTCCATTAAGTTTCTTGTAGATGTTAGTAGTTTTCCGAAAAATTGAAGAAAATTCCATTGGGAAAGAAACCATAGTGTATGGGTTTTTTGTCTTTCATAATTATTACTTTAAGAGCATTTCATCATGATACATGACGTTGTAACTTTGCAGCATGCTGCAAATATAAACTCGTAGTTAGTCTTTTGCATGCACGCAGTTTGCTTTGCTGAATTTTATTTTCTCTTTCCTCTGGTTTTGTCTTGTCTTTTTTCTGTGTTGGACCTCAGTCATGTCCGAAGGAATTGAAGACCACGTTGGTTCAATGGGGGAATTTAAGGATCTACTGGAATCTTTCACTGCTTGATTGAATACTAAAATGGAAATCATGATGAGAAGCTTAGGGAAGAACTTACCAATCTAAAAATGGAAAACTAAACAGTATTAGGGAAGATATGTAAACCAGGAACCAAAGATCTTGGATATCGGAGATGCGATAAGATATGCAGAAGTGGACAGATGACATCTCACAAGTTGTTTGTGGATCGAAAACATGGGAGGAGATTGAAACGATGAAGCAGATCGAAGCCAATCAGGAAGAAGAATCAATTGATATGAGCAGAGCATCGTTAGTCAGTGTTAACAAGACTGATGGTACATTGTGCACAGACAGTAAAACAGTCACGGTGTATGAAGTGTCGCGCACTGCGAACACAAATGGCAGATTGCAGTGGCCAGTGGCATGGCGGTTCATTGACCGAGCGGAGGGCAGTAACAATGAAACAGCTGGTGACAGCGGTGAATTTGAAGTGGCACTGACAGCTGTTTGTTTACAACAGAGTGAAAAGCACAAGGTGAAGGCAATGTTATTTGATGACAATATATGGGAACTTCTGCTTTTCAAGTTCATGACCCCGCAGGGGCCTGGTACGCAAGTGCCAGGTACGGGTTTGGCGAACCCGCGGTGCCCGAGCTGGAAACTTGTGAGCGCCGCAAGTTTCCCACACCGTAAACTCCTACCATGCTTCAACGACCACCGTAGGGCGTGGCGGTGGAACGTTGTGTGCCTAGGAGAACGGGGATCTTGGCTTCATCGCCCGGATCGCGAGGACGGTAAAAACCTCTATAAAAAACCCCTCAACCTCAAGGTCGGATACGTGCCGAGGAGGTGCATGGGTGAGAGGCAGATCACTCGCTAACGTACAACCTCAGGGGCACCTGCGCACCCCTGTTGTATAAGCACTTCTTTTTTATATTGGTTATACTCGTGGGACCAAAATGAAGCCTACACTAACCAAAAAACCCTGCGGTTCGGGTGTGCCGCAGTATAATAAAAATACACCCACTTCAAAGAAGCGGGCAAGGGCTGACAGCCCCCCTTCTGAAGTGGAACAGAGTAACGGGAAGGGTTATCTAATTGATAACGCCTTTGTAATAATGACAAGAACGGAGGGATCCTTTGAAAAGGTCTCTCCGTTCTATATACAGAAAGGCTTAGAGGGAATAGCTGGAACCCTCAAAAGCGTGAAAAAGCTGAGGAACGGGACACTGCTGTTAGAGACATCTAATAACAAGCAGGCTGTCCTACTTCTTAAGTGTGAGAAGCTCGGGGAGTTCGCAGTAAAATGCGAACTCCATAAAACGCTCAATTCTAGCAAGGGAGTGATCACATGCCGTGATCTGATTGATATAGCGTCCGAGGAACTCCTTAAGGAGTGGAAATCAGAAAATGTGGTCGAGGTTCGTCAGATCTCGCGAAGGGTTAACGGCAGTCTTGAGAAGACTGCCACCTTCGTCCTGACGTTCGACACTCCAACGTTGCCGAAGTCCATAAAAGCCGGATATCTCAACCTAAACATCCGTCCGTATGTCCCGGACCCGATGCGCTGCTTTAAGTGCCAGAGGTTCGGGCATACGACGTTGAATTGCAAAGGCAACCCCACCTGTGGGAAATGCGGAAAATCGGCACACGAGCAGGGTGTAAGCTGCACCCTCCCACAGGTGTGCGTCAACTGCTCCGGGCCACATCCAGCCTGGAGCAGGGAGTGTCGGGTGTACCTTGAAGAAAAGAAGGTACAGGAGTTGAAAGCGAAGGAACGATTATCCTATGGCGAGGCGAAGAAACGGTATAAGGCGCTTGCGCCACCTGTCTTCGCCACAAGCTTTGCCAAAACGCTGTCAACTCCCGTCAGGAGAGAAAGTGTAGCAACGCAGACGTCCGTTGTAGACGCCGGCACGAGCACGATGTGTTCGTGCGAGTGCAAATGTGGCGCAAAACCCATTAAGGTCCTAACACCAAGGACCGCGGGCGTCGGCAGCTTCACTTCTGTAAACTCGATCACATTGACAGCAGGTTCAGCAAGTCCACCAGCAAAGGCACAGCCATCCGCTACAGCAATTCGTCACTCTGCAATAGCAGATGTGGCCCCTGTTGCAGAATCAGCAACTGTAAGGGAAGCAGTAACGGCAACGCCATCTGCCAGTAGCGGATGGCAAACAGTGCAGAAGATTAGGGGTCCTAAATTTAAGCTCACGGACCCCACTATGTTTGTGAAATCCCCTCCGACTTCTCCTCCCAGATCTCCCTCTGGAAAGGAGAAGGGGGGAACAGGCCTCGGCGGAAGAAAAGTCCGCGAGACTCCGAGGCCTCACAACGAAAATCGTCTTCAGACACTGAAGACGATGTTATGCTGGTGGACGAACCTGGTTCCGTTCCTCAGCAGTCACGGGACGATGACCCACCCGACCCGGGGCGGGTGGGGTTGAATAGGTGAGATGGCTCCCATACTCCAATGGAACGTCAACGGTTTTCAGGCTCACAAAGAGGAAGTCCAACTCTTAGCACGGTCTAATCCATTGTGTCTCTGTTTACAGGAGACACATTTTAGACCAAACCACCATCCTGTGCTAAGAGGTTATGACATCTATAGAAAGGACGATACCGAGGGTGATCGAGCGAAGGGCGGAGTGGCCGTGTTTGTCCGAAACACTGTCCACTCCGAACCTGTTGCTCTCACCTCTCATCTACAAGCAGTGGCAGTGAGGATACACGGTCCCACTAAACTGACCATATGCTCCATTTATCTGCCACCTAATGCGCCCGTCGAGTATGACGACCTACTCGATATTTTGCGGCAGCTCACACGGCCATTCCTCCTCCTAGGAGACTTCAACGCACATAGTGCGTTGTGGGGCTCTCACGCCGATTGCCCCAGAGGCCGATTGGTTGGCAGAATAATGGAGCAAGAGGAAATATGCATCCTCAATTCTGGCGAAATGACCCACTTTACCACTGCTTCCGGATCGTCCTCTGCCATTGACCTTTCATTGTGCTCCCCCTCAATCGCGGACTCCGTGCATTGGGAGGTGGATCGCGACCTCCATGGAAGCGACCACTTCCCAATATGGATGCACGTAGAGTTTGAACGCGGAGGAGGGAATAACCGACGAAAATGGAACGTCAGCAAAGCCGATTGGCAACTCTACCGCCGCTCCATTACTCTCAAAGAGTATTTTGATGTTGAGGAGAGGGTGAATCACTTTACCGAAGTGATTCACCAGGCAGCTGACGTCTCCATGCCTAAAAGCTCCGGAACGCTGCGAAGGACGCCCGTACCCTGGTGGAGCGACGAATGTCGCTCCGCTATTCAGGGTCGTAGACGGGCGTTGCGTCGTTTTAGGTTGCACCCAACTTCAGACAACCTGGCAGCGTTCCGTATTGCAAGAGCAAAGGCGCGTCGTGTTATTAAGGAGAGCAAGAGAAGGTCATGGCAGACCTTTGTGAGCACAATAAATCGTTCCACATCATCAGCCAAAGTATGGGAGTCCATCCGCCGTATATCTGGAAGGTACTCCCGCCCACCAGTATCTGGATTACTGGATCAAGGACGTGTAATTACCGACGAACGAAGCATAGCGCAGCTGATGGCGGAGAATTTCGCTGCCATCACTTCGTCTGCCAGTTTCGATCCTCGGTTCCAGCAACGAAGGGTTGCTGCCGAGAGACGTGTGCTGTGTTTCGATTCGTCGGATACAGAGGCCTACAACAGGCCATTTACATTTTGGGAGCTCGAGTCTGCACTGAACAGCGCAAAAGACACTGCTCCTGGGCCTGATCTGATCCAGTACCAGATGCTGAGGCATCTTAATAATGATGCTAAAGAGTACCTTCTGGATATTTTTAACAGTATATGGACCGGAGGACACTTCCCCGACTCGTGGAAAGAAGCAACACTTATCCCTATTTTAAAGCCTGGCAAGGACAAATTGTTGCCAGGTAGCTATCGTAGTATCGCCCTTACAAGCTGCGTGGGTAAGACACTGGAGAGGATGGTTAACCGCCGCCTCGTCTGGTGTCTGGAATCCCAAAACCTTCTGAGCCGCTTTCAGTGTGGATTCAGGAAGTTCCGTTCCACCTTGGACAACCTGATCCTCCTGGAGGCGGCAATACAGGATGCGTTCATCCGCAGCCAACACCTTGTGGGTGTCTTTTTCGATCTCGAGAAGGCCTACGATACTACCTGGCGGCATGTGATTTTAAAACAGTTACATGAATGGGGTTTTAGGGGAAACCTACCCCGTTTTTTAAAATCATTTTTATCTGGTCGTTGCTTCCGGTACCGAGTCGGCAGTGAAGTGTCTGATCTTTTTATTCAGGAAAACGGTGTCCCTCAGGGGTCAGTTTTAAGCGTTACACTTTTTGCTATTGCTATTAATAGCATTGCAGCCATTATAAGGAGTCCACTACGGTGCTCCTTATATGTGGACGACTTTTTAATTTTTATTGTATCGTCCAGCCTGAGAAGCGCTGAGCGGCAGTTGCAACTCACGCTGAACAGGCTGGATGAATGGTCAGTGCACACCGGTTTCCGTTTCTCCGCTGAGAAAACCCGGTGTGTACTTTTTACACGCAGCAGAAGACTTTTACCAGAACCTCACCTTACCCTGAGGAACACCGTTTTAAGTTTTAGTGATACTGTTAGATTTCTGGGCCTCATTTTTGACACAAGGCTTAACTGGCTTGCGCATCTAAAAGATGTGAGAGCCAGGGCCTTAAAAGCTCTTAATCTTTTAAAATGTCTGTGTGGCAGGTCATGGGGCGCTGACCGCTCCTGCCTGCTACAATTTTACAGAGCCTTTGTACGGTCACGGTTGGAATACGGCTGTATCGTCTATGGTTCGGCACGGGACAGCTATCTGCGTATATTGGATAGTGTCCACCATGCTGGAATTCGGCTTGCCACAGGTGCATATCGCACCAGCCCTATTGTCAGCATTTGTGCTGACTCGGGCGAGCCGCCGCTTACCATCCGCCGGCAACTCCTCATGGTGCGACACTACCTGCACGTTGCCATAACACCTGGCAGTCCCGTGCACGACATAGTGCTCCATCCCAACTACGAGCGGCTCTATACCAACCGGCATAGAGCCACTAAACCGTTCAGCTACCGTACAAAGGCTATTTTAGAACAATATGGATTCGAGCTTCCTTCTTTTTATCACCAGGGTTGGAGTAAATCTCCTCCCTGGCTTTTAAAGAGGCCCAGAACAATTTTAGAATTATCGCGGCACAACAAGCTGTGTACCGCGGATAATGTTTTTATCAGAATTTTTAGAGATGTTTTAAACCAGTATCACACGTTTACCCCGGTGTATACGGATGGGTCTAAGCAGGCTAACGGAGTTGGTTGCTCCGTAGTGTTCCCTCGAGCGACTTACACATTCAAATTGGACGGCAGGTGCAGCGTTTACACTGCCGAATGCTATGCCGTGTTGAAGTCGCTCCAGCATATGAAAGTAATGCGCGATAAGTTGTTCATCATATGCTGTGATTCCCTGAGCTGTATTCAGGCCATAGGAAATATGTATCCAGCAGATCGTCTAGTCCAGGACATCCAGGACGCCCTCCTTTCCCTTCAATCTCGTGGAAAGGAGGTGTTATTCTGCTGGGTACCGGGCCATGTGGGAATCAGAGGGAACGAGGCAGCTGATCAAGCTGCCAAGTTAGCCTGCGACAAGGTCAGAACCGACTTTGAACCGGTCCCAAAGTCAGACCTTGCCTCGGCGGCGAAGAGATTCGTTTCTGATGTTTGGCAGAGGCAGTGGCTGGAAGTTGAGCATAATAAGCTCCGGCTGGTCAAACCGACCGTTCAGCCGTGGAGCAGCTCCTTCCAGCGGGCGAGGAGGGATGAGGTTCTCCTTACTCGCCTCCGTATAGGGCACTGTCCTCTGACTCATGGTTTCCTTCTCCGCCGAGAGGACCCTCCGGAATGTGATGCTTGTGGCGTACCTCTGACGGTGCGCCACATTTTAACTGACTGTGTAAAGTTTATAAACATAAAGGCAGACGTTGGCCTAGCTAACGATCTGCCCGTAATTTTAAATAATGACAATGTGGTGAAGGTTTTAAAATTTTGTAATATGGCCGGTCTTATCCCAAAAATTTTGGGTAGATCGGCCTAGTTTTTAGAATGGTTTGGTGGTCCGTCTACAACCACCAATCCAGTGAACTGACTTATTCGGTTTTTAATTTTTGTTTTTTGTTTTTTTGAGATCATCTTACTACTGGATGGCCTCCTTACAGCCATTCAGACTGTATTCTTAGTGTTTGTGTAAGCTGGTTGGCCCTTTTACAGCCAACCAGCCAGTGTTATTAGATAATCTACTTATTTTACAGTAATTGTTTCAATGTTTTACTTAAACCTGACGTCTGCATGGCCGACCTCTTTACAGTCGGCCATGTAGGCGGTATTTTAGTCAGTGTGTTCGTATTTTATTATGCTGTCTGTGTGGCCGACCCCTTTACAGTCGGCCATTGCAGACGGTAGCTAATTTTATCCCACATTGTCATTCTGTGCTTTGAGTTAGGGCGCTAATGACCAAGTCGTCGACGCGCCCTAAAGCACCAAAAACAACAACAACAACAACATCAAGTTCATGATGAAGAAACACAAAGAAGAAGATACGATTGGATAGGAAGCAAGGTACCAAATTGACAGAGTAAATAAGAAGGCACAACTAGATGTAAGACGAAAAGCTTATGCTTGGGGTGGAGCATAAACACGTTGTCTTAACTCTGACCGTGTGTTGCCTTGGATGTAACAGTTTTGGCTTAAATAGAATAATACGGCCGCCACATGGGTTTTTAACCAGAAAACTATGAAAAGGTAAAGTTCAATAATGATAAATAGTTCATTGCCATTTAAATAATTATATTCTTCCAAATTTCACAAAACCAAATACTGTACAGGCAATCAGATGGCTTTTCCAAAGTAATGTTTTACAAGTTCGATTAACTGGTCAAGCCAGACCACACCCCAATAGTTCAAAGAATTGAATCACTAGTTAAAGAAAGCTAGTGAAAGTTCGTCACACGCTCCCATTGTTCAAAAAGTTTATCTAATTTAGACAATCCCGAGGCCTCACTTGGAGAAATACTATTTTATCGCAACATAATGGTTAACTTGAATAAAAGAAGCTGCATCGTTCCAAAATAAAACTTTCACTGATTTGCTAGGTATAAAACTTTCCGGCTTACTAAGCTACAGGTTATCGCGCCGACTGCTTCCGTACGTCTGGGGCGAACAACTGCAAGCACGAGTCTATATTCACATAGCACTTCCTGCTTCTCAAATATTCCTAGCGGCTTCTCACGCGAAGCGTGGGAACAAATCTTTTTCCTCTTTCTCAGGGGTGGTTGATGTGAAAGTCGTCAGATATCAAATCGCACATCTGAAGTCCTAACATTGGCTAATCTGACCTTGACAATAATTCAATCTTTCTGAAATTTTACCAATCGCTAGATCTTTGAATAAACGTTAACTTTAGTTATCATGAAAAGTATCCTAACTTTAATAATTTCGCTGAAAATAAATAATCTAAATATGAACTTTCCCACTCCAGGCGAATGCCGGAGAATGTTGAAATTAAAAATATTGAAAATACTATCTTAAAAACTGTAAAACTGCTTTCTAACTTGAGTAAACATAAAAAATGACTATAAAAATGAAATGTACTAATACTCTATCCAACCTAACTCGTGGTTCTGAGAGCAAAATTTTGTCACGCAGTTACAAAATTTAACAGATAGCTTACATGCCCCTCCAAAATTGAAGTAATTTTCTACAGGAAACTAACTGAAATTTTCTCAAAAGAAAAGAAAAACTGAAAAACCTAAAAATCTCCCTCTTATCTTCCTACCGTTGTGGCTGGTCTGCCATTCACACTTCTTTCACTCTCTCTCACTTATACCACAAAAATTTGCAAAATATTATAGCATCAATATCATCAATAATACCAAATAAACACCTTAAATTTTTTCACATATTTGAAAAAAATTTCAAAATATTTTTGTTTCAGTCAATGTTTATTTTAAGTGTCCATTTTAAATGTTCATATTAAATGTTTATATCACCTATAAAAATGAGAGAGAAAACAAAAACCATTTTTATAAAATATTAGACAACTGAAAAAATGTTCATTTTAAGTGTTCATGTCCCCTGCAAATATGACAGAAAAACACACAAAGCTACAAAATAGGTAATTATCACTAAAATTTCACTTGACATCTTATAAAGGATAAAATATCTAAGTACTGTCACGGTTGTGACCAAACCGGGGCGAAAAGAATATAAAGCAAAGCCCCACAGGTTGGCTGTTGAGAAATAGTCCTGCCCCTGGTGCAAAGGACCTCAAGTCAGCCACCTGTCAACAAACCAAAAGGAAAGAATTAGTTTCCATTCTTATAGTAAATACACACAAAGAAAAATGAATATAAAATACAAGTGAAAAGTTTTGAGAAATCAAAATGTTACAATATCAATAAGTTCTTCAAATACAATCTTTTACCAATACGAAAGAAAGCATGAAGAGCTTTTATAAATTAAATGGTTAGCAACCGACAAAACTTATACGTTAAGTTGTAGTGCTATAGTGGAAATATTGACAAGTAGATTACAATATATGTTACAAAAGATAATTATCCAAAAGCGCATTTTGTTGAATGTCTCCGGTAATGCAATAGCATATCTCACAAAATCATTATTCATGTTCTTGAAAAAAATAGAGCCTTGTGGCTAATGACACATTAATAGTATTATGCAAAGGTAAATTACAAAATGGTATTACAATGTACACAAATATTTTATTAATAATTATGGAAACACAGTTTGCTTTCAGCAGTACACTGCTGCATTATAATTCAAACCAATCTTTTTAGTTAACACAACATAGTTGTGGAACACCAGTATACTGGTGTATAATTAATTCAGTATTAGCTGTAGTTTATGGGTTTAATCTTTGGATACTGTGTATTTGAAACGTCTTGTCTAATTCGGGAAATTATACAGTGAGTATAGGCATGTAGCCTGAAAAATATCTCAAACTGTGGCACACTTAGTGCATTTGGTGCATAGAACCACAAAGAAATCCTCAACATGTGGGATATAATGGGAAAATTCACATAGAATATATATAAACATTGAAAGTTAAAATACAATGAAGTGTTAAAAATTATTATTACAAAATTCAATAATGCAAAATGCTTGTAAGGCATAAACTTTTGAAATGTAGAACTGTCTTGAAGTGGGGAAAAGAAAATGTAAAAATATGTATTTATAGTCCTCATTATAGCACTTTGCTTCCTTCAAAATCAGTGATGCTCCTCCATGAGTGCATTGTTTCCACAAATCCAATTCTATGGTATCTTCTAAAAACATCTGAGAAACAACAAAACCTTAAATCAGTTATCCATATCAACTTCAAAGACATCAATCTTGCTTGATCAAAGCTTCCTCCATCAATCTTAAAGCATCCATATCTTCATTCAACTTTCAATGTAGCTGTTGCAGTATCCATAGACTGTGGTTCACTAATGTTTTCCTATTTTGTTTTATTATAATATTGCTACCTTGCCAGTCCACACGATGCTACTGTTAGGTAATATAGGGAATTATGAATCTTCTTTTCCTTCTCTCTTCTTAGGGGTTTACACATAATATAGGGGATTAGGGGGTTATACATAATATAGGGGGTTATCTTCTTTTCCTTCTCTCTTCTTTTCTTTGTTTATTTGAAAAATAGGAATCAACAATTAGCATCTCACTGCTATTTCAAAATTGACATTTACACTGTCCATTGTATAAAGTACTTCAACTCCTTGAAATCCGAAGTCATCTTCAATAAGTTTGACTTTTGTCAAATTCATTTCAATTTCAAGACTAACTTGTAGTAATTTGTCCCATAGTAGGTGATATTTGAAAATAATATTATACTCTATAGAACAGATCAGATTCCACAAGACACAACACTTTGGTAACAAAGCCAAAGTTGAAATCAGCTGAGTGAATAACTCAGGAAAATAACACATAAAAAGAAATATATTAGAAATGCAAAGCTGTAGAAAATATTTATATATCAAATAAATTTCCTCAAAATTCTTCATGGGGTCTTGTCTTCGTGGTTCCATGTAAATGTCTTTAATAAAATTTTTGAGCTTCAAAACATTTCTTCTTTCTCCAAACAAGTGGAGTAATGTATGAAGTACAGGATCAATAATAAATGTTTTCTTCTTTGGTGCCCTTCCAAATTGGAACTTCTTGAAAAAACTACGTAATTTCTTGAATTTCCTATGCTGACAGGGCATGGGAAAAGTGGAATAAAGACAAATGAAAGCATTGTGAAGTCTTCCTTGAGGTTGCTGAAAATGAAGAATATTGAAAAGTTTCTTCTTTTGTATGGGCCAGTGCTTCTTCAAATTGTCCAAAAATTGTAAAGCAAGGGTGCATGAAAAATTCTCTTCCTCCAGGTTATCAAAATAGAAAGAAATGTTTGGTATGTTTTCATTAAACAGAAAGAAATTAATAAAAGATTTGTAAAATGTAGAAGTTTCCAAAGTGGTAGAAAAATGCAGTTGAAATTCAATAATATTATTATTATAGGGAAACATTTGCTCATGCAGTTTTAAGTTGAGCTTATCCACAAATGACAATTGGTTTCTTTTATAATGTTGCTTGGTTGTAGTGGTGTCATATGTGTCAACAGCTGTTTGCAACTGATCAGCTGATTGGATGGTTGTATCTTCAGGAACTAAGTCCATAGTAAAATCTATTAACTCTTCCCCTTCTCCTATGGATATAGAAAAATCCTCATTATTACCAAAAATATCTTCAATTAATTGAGAAGTTGTAGTTCAATATCAGATGATGTTTCTGTGTAAACATCAACAAGTTTAGCCTCTACAGGAGGTGAGTTAGCAGGTTGCACAGAGTCAGCTGATTGTAGGTCACTTGTGGAAGTAGTAGTACTGGTATGCTCTATTACTAGCAAACATGGCATAGACTTCCTTCTTACCAAAGTATTGACAGGAATATGTACATGAGTAACTTTATTTATATACTGAGGTGTATCAGCCAAGTCCTCAGTTTCTAGGTTAGCTGTGGAAATACTATCTTCAATGTTATTCTCTAAAATTTCAGTAACAGATGCAGCAACAACTGTATTTACAATAATTTCTGTTTCTTGTGAAATGTTACTAAATTATTTTCTTGATTGCTTGAAATATGAGGTAGCACTTGTTCATTTGAAATAAAGCTGGTTTTAGTTGTTTGCAGCTGTTGTTTTTTGAATGGGAGTAGGCTGTAATGAATTTGTGTCTTTTTCCTCAATTAGCTGTGAGTGAGATTCTATATATGTGCACCTAGCGTGTAGTACTTTTTCACAGAAAGTTTGAAAATTGGCCTTTACTTTTTCAATGGTCACAGTTTCATATTCTTGTAGACCTTGGATGTAAGAGACAGCAAAATTATACAGCTGATTAACCTGTTGGTGAATAGGCAGTACCATTTCATTAATAGTTTGTAGTTTATCAACCTCCACCTTAGTGGGTAAATCTTCCAAGAAAGCACTAAATTTTGTTTCAAACCTTTGTTTGGCTTGAATTAGCTCATCGAAATAAGTACTTATAATATAGTCATTCAGAATGTAACAATTATCAAGCCGTTGTTTAAAGGGAACAAGTTCTTCCAACCTATTTGCTGGAGAAATTTTTGTCCCGTAAACATTGAAGCCGTTATTTGCAGATGTTTCGGCCTTGGACAGATATTTTGATAGTTTATCAAAATGACATTCTAAATTACTCTTGGTTGCCTTACAGTGGGAAACTATGTCAATAATGAAAAATGGAAGTGGGGGGAAGCATGAAGTAGCTGAGAATAGTGCCTTATCGTTTTCTTTAAGAGATTGTATTATTTCCTTAACACCGTCCGATTCGCAAGGTTGCCACTGAAAAACCAGTTTGTCATCCAGAGGAATGAAATATAGTCTTCGCGGGTTTTCCGCCGTATGTTGTTGAAGAGAGACGACGAGCTTTCGGCGGCTGGCTCTGCCGCCATCTTCAGGTTAGATGTGTGCTGCAGGGAGTACCGGCGCTGCACTGTCTCTCTTCAACAGCATACGGTGGAAAACCCGCGAAGACTATATTTCATCGATACGCCGTGAAAGCCTTCGTTCTCACATCCAGAGGAATGTTAGTAGCTGGGTAAATATTTACAGATCTCATGTTGGTGAAAATTAATACTTAAAAGGAGCAATAGTAAGAACACACTATACAAAGTGCCAAAATTTAAGGTGGTAGCCCTGCTTTCGAACGTCAACTGTTACATCGGTTGCTTAGCAACAGAACCAAAACACAGAGAAATTAAAATGTCATACAAAAATAACATAGAAAAGATTATAATACAGACAAAATGTTGAAAAAATCCTGAATAAAATATTAATGTAGTCACACGCAATTTGCATTCTGTGAAAGAAAAAATAAATGTCTTACATAAGTTCAAAATTCTAGTCATATATGAACACGAACTATTTGCAGTATAAGAGGTATTACAGGTCCTCACGAAATGAATATAACTGCCAGAATATGATTGTAAGAAGTCAAAACGCATTAGCCGCGATAGCAAGCATGATAATCGCAAAGTACAAGCAAAAATATAGCACTGATTCTTGAAAGTGATTGAACACATGGAAGATCTTGTAGAAATTTTGCATGAAGCAAATGAATATTCAGATGAGTACTTATCTTGGTGACTGCTCGAAGAAAAGCCCGCGGCGTTGTATGCAGCTATCAATCCCGCGTACTGGCTTCGTGTCTCTCGGCGTGCTGTAGCCCGCTGGCGCCTGTTGCGTCACTCGCTGCGGCCGGTGTGAACTGGTGGCTGGGCAGTCGCTGCTGGCGCACGGCGTCGTGAGGCGGCGTCGACCGTAGCTGCGTTGAGGCGGCAGCGTCGGAGGCGGTGGCGACGCCTGGAGGCAGCGTCGCTCGGGGACGGCGTCAGGGGCTGTTGTCTTATGGGGGCGGCGATTTCTTGAAGTTGTTCGTTTTGAAGAAAATCATAGTCCGCTCGATCCGGTTAAGAAAATCTAAGTGATTCTCATCCCCACTAGTCGTCATGTAAGACGAAAAGCTTATGCTTGGGGTGGAGCATAAACATGTTGTCTTAACTCTGACCGTGTGTAGCCTTGGATGTAACAGTTTTGGCTTAAATAGAATAATACGGCCGCCACATAGGTTTTAACCAGAAAACTATGAAAAGGTAAAGTTCAATAAATAGTTCATTGCCATTTAAATAATTATATTCTTCCAAATTTCACAAAACCAAATACTGTACAGGCAATCAGATGACCTTTCCAAAGTAATGTTTTACAAGTTCGATTAACCGGTCAAGCCAGACCACACCCCAATAGTTCAAAGAATTAAATCACTAGTTAAAGAAAGCTAGTGAAAGTTCGTCATACACTCCCATTGTTCAAAAAGTGTATCTAATTTAGATAATCCCGAGGCCTTTCTTGGAGAAATACTATTTTAACGCAACATAATGGTTAACTTGAATAAAACAAGCGGCATCATTCCAAAATAAAACTTTCACTGATTTGCTAGGTATAAAACTTTCCGGCTTACTAAGCTACAGGTTATCGCGCCGACTGCTTCCGTACGTCTGGGGCGAACAACTGCAAGCACGAGTCTATATTCACATAGCACTTCCTGCTTCTCAAATATTCCTAGCGGCTTCTCACGCGAAGCGTGGGAACAAATCTTTTTCCTCTTTCTCAGGGGTGGTTGATGTGAAAGTCGTCAGATATCAAATCGCACATCTGAAGTCCTAACATTGGCTAATCTGACCTTGACAATAATTCAATCTTTCTGAAATTTTACCAATCGCTAGATCTTTGAATAAACTTTAACTTTAGTTATCATGAAAAGTATCCTAACTTTAATAATTTCGCTGAAAATAAATAATCTAAATATGAACTTTCCCACTCCAGGCGAATGCCGGAGAATGTTGAAATTAAAAATATTGAAAATACTATCTTAAAAACTGTAAAACTGCTTTCTAACTTGAGTAAACATAAAAAATGACTATAAAAATGAAATGTACTAATATTCTATCCAACCTAACTCGTGGTTCTGAGAGCAAAATTTTGTCACGCAGTTACAAAATTTAACAGATAGCTTACATAGACCTGCATGGTGAGGGCAAGCATATAAGGAAACGTAGAAGAAAAAGGAACATGGGAGGAGTAAATCTGTTTGCTGAAGGAAGAAATTTGTTGAATTTCAAGGTAACTTACAACATGATGATACAGTGGTGTTGGGGGGAGGTAGAGATATGGCCTTCCAAAACTTCGAACATGCAGGGTCACAGGAATCTGCAACCAATAGGCTGATGACTTATTATTCCCTTTCTGGGAAACCGTTTATCTTGCTATGACAAGTACAACATTTAACCTATCCACATCCTTCCCTTCACTCTGTTGCATTATAGAAGAGGAAGTGAAGACAGCAGTGTAGATCAAAAAGTGAATTGTGCTATAAGTGATTATAGGCAAAATAAGTCAAAGCATGTGAAGCACTATTTATGTAATAGGGTGTACATGTTTTTTCTTTGCAGATTGGATGAACCATGAACTCATTCCAAACTAATGCTGCTATAACTAGTTTGATATTATCCATGCTTAGAACATTTTTATCACATCTGGCATGCAATTTTGCAATATGTATTAATTCTTATGTGATTTGGTAATTTGTTTGGTTAATAGTTTTGAAGAATGTTTTAAATATATGGGAATTTAACTTAACCTCCACTTGGAGAACAGCTTTGCTTATGAAATCAGTGAGATGATTTGGTAATGATGTTGTAAGAAGTTTCTAGCATCCAGTTGAATTTATGATCTATGAATCTTTGTTCGCTGCAATTTTAGATACGACTGTAATGAATTGATTTGTATGTCATCATTCAATTGGCTTGGGAATTTTGATCTAGTTTTGTTTTAATGTTTATTTTCGTGTTTAGAACACTTCGCAATGGATGTTATAAATATGTAACTCTAGTGACCACCACTATAGGTATGATTTATATTTGGTTAGTGTAACTCACGCACCCCATTTTTTCCCCTTTTATTCTTCTTTTATAAATCCTCCGTTTATAAAAATGGATCTTTTGCCACAGTTTTTTGGGTGGGGGCATAATGATACTAAGTACATCAGTGCCGGAAGCTTCACGTGATGAGTTTAGTCAGTCGGGAGGAGGACTCGAGAGTGAATGTGCGTGACTGCCGGGAGGCGAGTCATGTGTTATGCGCGGTTCCGACAAAATGCGAAATATGAGTTAATTAGTGCGGGTTATTAAATAGTCCAGAACAGTAAAAGTAGGCTGTGAAACTGGAAAAGACAGCCACTTTATTTTGAGGAACAGTGTGAACTTGCGTAATTAATAACTGTCGGTGTTCAAACTCATTATCGAGCTGGTGGAAGTGTTATCAAACGCAAGAACCTGTACTTTGGAAGTACAAAGCTAAGATATAAAAATTCACGGTCAAATTGTAAATTGGTGGTCACAGCAAACAATGAAGACGATTAGAGTGTTTGTTGTCTAGCAGCATCTTTTAACTTCTTATTTGAAACCTAAGCATTTCAGAACATGTTCCAACATTCCGTTGGTGGCGACCTGGTCCGAACTTGTGTAATTAATCAACTGTGCAAAAACTATAAACGATATTATATTATGATTAACATCCTGGGGGTGATATTTTTGACTTATATGTTACACACTCTCAATGATAATATACCATCAACAGTATTGATCCAATATTTGACCCCCCCCCCCTCCTGTGTCAGCGATGCCATTCACCATACGGCAGTCTCCCTGTACACATCTAACTCTGCCTGGTGTCTCACTCCTGCACGAATAAGGCTGTATGCCGAAATATTGCGCTTCTTTTTTGCTCATCGTCCCAGCCTCCTTCGTCTGTGGTAAGTGTTGGATCATGTTTCCGTATCCTTCCATAGTTTTACTGCCTTAAAGTATTTTCCTGCTCATTTCCAATTTAAAAAAAATATTTTTGATTTCGCATATTCTTCAGTTTTTTGCACATACATCCATTACTGTATAGGCAATTTAAGACCATCAGCTGTCGCCTACCGCACTTCTGCAACGGGTCCCTATGGACAGGTTTGTTATCCCTGCGGCCAACTGAGTGTGCCCGCCAAGCCGGTAACTGGTGGCGGGGGGAAAAAACAACATGGCGGGGAGTGAGGGTGGGGGTAGAAAGCCATAAGCTAGAAAACACTAATAAATAGATAATAAACCTGTCTTTAGGAACCTGTCGCGGAATTGCGGTCGACAGCTGATGGTCCTAAATTCCCTAATAAGTAATAGATGTATGGGCAAAAAAAAAAAAAACCTGAGACATATGCAAAATAAAAATTTATTAAATATTAACATTAAGAATATAAAAAATAATAATATAATAATAATAATTTTTATACCACTTTGCGCCAATTTGATGAGGAAGGACGTCATAGGGAGGCGGTTGGGAGGGCGCTGGTCCAGAAAATGTTCCATGGCCCTGAGGCCATGCCAGTGTGGAATGTTTGTGTACAAGGATGTGATGTCAATGTTAACCAGTATGGAGTTGGATGGAAGAGGGGTGGGTATGGTAGAAAGCCGGAAGAGAAAGTGTTGGATCTCCTTTATATTAGAAGGGAGCTGACTAACTATGGGTTGTAGGTACTGGTCAACCAAGACAGAGATGCACTCAGTTGGTGATTCGTAGGGTATAACAATAGGGCATCCTGGATTGCCAGGTTATAGATTTTGGGAAGGAGATAAAGGGTAGAGGTTCTTGGATTTTGGAGAGTAAGAAGTGAAAGGATTGTGGGATGAGACCTTGAGGGGTCCACTAAACTGTACATATTCCTGTATTATCTTGTTGGCAGTAGGAGTTGGATCTTCCGATAGGCGGCACAGTAAGTTCTGATGTCTGATAACTGATGAAGAGCATCAGCCACATAGTCACTCTTGTTCATGACTACAGTGGTTGAGCCCTTGTCAGCTAAAGGATAATGAGTTCTGGATTGCTGGAGAGTTGTTTCCTGGTGCGGGTTTCAGCTGGGCTAAGATTACTGGTGTTTGCTAAAGATTTAAGGAAAGTGGGAGAAGGCAAACTAGTGGACAGGAAATCCTCAAAAATTTGGAGGGGATTTGGGGAAGAGGTGGAAGGTCAAGTGTGGATGATGGTTTGAATTTATGAAGACTTGGTTCAAGGTGATCCTGACATACCTGTTCATGACCATGAGTGGCAAAGTGATACCGCCAGCAGAGTGTACAGCAGAATGATGAGTCGCTGACTAGTTTGGTATGGTCAAATATGGGGGTACGTGAAAAGTTGAGTCCTTTGGAGAGTACAGAGAGTTTGGATTCAGATAATGGTGAGGAGGATAGGTTTATAACTGACAGTTTAGGCTTGGGCGTAGGGCTTGAGTGCAGAGAGCAAGGTGTAGGTTTTAAAGGGGAGGTTGAGGTATGTTGAGAAGCTGGGCAATGGACAGTTTGGAGAAAATCAGAGGAGGCTGTAATTTTGATTGGTAGACCATTGGCTGGTGGGGATCAAACTGCCCCAATGCCAAATGGGACTTCAGTAATTTGGACAACTTCTGTAAATGCTTCTGGGCATGCATACTGCTAGAATTAACAGATTGCTGTAAAATCTGCTGTTAAACCGGAATTACTTGTGGGAATGATAACATGAGTATTTTGTGAAGGGATATGAGGTTTCCTGAATTTTTGTTTGCCAGAATGGTATATTGTTGCAGAACAAGGTGGGTAAGGGCCAAAGACTGTTGGTAGCGAAAGGCATGTAGGGCAGGGTGAGTTTGTGGTGAACAACCAAATATTGGCTGTTTGATTGTAAGACCATTTGGGGGTGTGTTGAATGACAGACAACCTTTTAGGAAATGAATATGTGACTGAAATTTGGCAAGCTGAAAATCATGGTATCTGTAAGCATGTATCTATTTATCAACAAATAAACTATAAGGGAATATTAGTGAAGGCATGTCGAGTGCCAGAAATGTTAATTTAGAATGCAAATTGTGTTGGTTGTGTGCAATGAGGTTTGAAATGCAAGAAGATAAACAAACACAAGGGGCGGGGGGGATAATTAAAGTGATTTCAAATGTGTGTTCCTAGTTAACAATGAGCTTTCAGATGGCACGCCGATAAAACTGAGAGCGGTAAAAACTGGAAGGGGCGGTAATAAGATATTCAAAGGACGCTCAGATTGTTTGTAACAAATTAAGTATTTGCGTGCGCGCCGTGGAAAATTCCGTTATTAAGATGGAAATGGGACACTAATATATAAACATATATATAGAATTTGAATGAATGAAATTATTATTAGTAGAAGTTACGCAGTAATAAAAACAGTTGGAACGGTAGGTATCGGCACGCGGGGAGCATCATTTGCCGTTGACGGTAACAATGGATTGATACACGATGTGAGGTTATGTACGCGAGTTCGTTTTTTACTGTAAAACAGGAAAACAAACAAAGAAGGAAAGAAAAGATAAAAGGACACAAATATAGTCAAAAATAAAGGACAAAACAGAAGAGAGTGAGGGCGACAATATGGTAAACAATGAAATCAAAGGTGCTAAGTAGCGAAAAGGAATTGAATTAGGATAGGGAAATCAGCCACCACTTACCTTAAGATGATGGATGTGGGGTACGAACACACAGAAAAGACAAAAAACAACTGATAAAGAAATTTTTGGGACAAGCCCTTTATCAACAGGAGAACATTATGGGAGGTGAGTGATGTTGGAGACTGTCTCCCAGAAAGACTGTTGGCCAGGAAAATGGTGGGAGTACATTCAAACAGAGGAAAAGCAGGGGCAGTGATTCAGAGCTAATCCCCGAGCATAGATAAAAATCCAAAATGATCTCTGGTTGGTGGGAATGAAATCTATACAGTAATACCCCGCTTTACGCGAGGGATACGTTCCGCAAAAAATCGCGTTAAGTGAAATTCGCGTATATCGGGGTTTACGATTAAACAGAGTCAAAAGTTAATCAAAAAAAAAAAAAAATACAAATCATTGGAATCAATCTCTAATTCTAAGAACACTTTATGCAGTATTACATTTTTTTTTTTAAATGGAAAAATACATCTTTTGTCTTTTGGGTAACATTTCTTTTACGTTCTTGTAAAATACGTTCACCCAACGCTGCTTTAATTGTTTGACACATGGTCCAAACACGGTCATCATCACTATCTATGCTATGCAATATGTCCAAACCTGAATAAATTTTTGAACGAATATTTTGTATTCCGCTTGAAGATAAAATTCTCTCTTCTACTTGTCCTACCTCATCGTTTATGAAATTATTCTGTAACTCGATCAGATCTTCATTGCTGAGAGGTTCGTCGTGAGTTGCTACAAGTTCTTCAAGATCTTCTACCGCGACATCTTCAAGTTCAGACCACTCAATCATTGCAGCAATGTCTTCAAGCACTTGACTGTGCATTTGGACAATTCTTCTAGGTGCTTCCACTACATCTGGCCAAAGATTACGCCACACCCTGTTCATACAACTCCTTTTAACTTCTTTCCAAGACTAGTCTATGTTGTGAATATCCTTCAGGATGTTGTATGACTTCCACCGCTCTCGCATAGACTGTCTTCCTTCCCCGTCTGTTTCATGAATTAGTTGGCTAAAAGTGCGGCGATAGTAATAAGCTTTGAAGTTTGCTATTGCTCCCTGGTCCATAGGTTGTAATATTGACGTAGTGTTTGTTGGAAGAAAAGTTACGTACACTTTTAAGTCTCTCGGCGTATCAAGTGAGGTTGGATGTCCTGGGGCATTGTCTAAGAGTAATATAACTTTACGTTCAAGCCCATTTCTGTCATAGTAGGATTTTAATGACTGGCAAAAACTATTAGAATACCAATCTTGAAAAACTTCCCGTGTAACTCGCGCCTTTCTGTTGGACCGCCCACGACTGGTAGGCTTATCTTGTCTGTACCTCGCATTGCACGATGTGTTTCTGAATGGTAAACCAGTAAAGGTTTCAGTTTGATTTCACCAGTGGCATTACCACCTAGCAGAAGTGTTAATCGATCTTTTGCAGCTTTCAAATCGCTGGCTTGACGTTCTTCTTTAGAAATGAATGTTCAAGATGGCATATTTTTCTCATTAAAGCCCGGTCTCATCATAATTGAAGATGAGACAAACAGGAATTTTTTCTCGTGCTACGAAATCTTGAAACTTGTCTGGAAACTCAGTTGCAGCTTGAGTGTCCGCACTGACGGCCTCGCCTGTTATCTGGATTTTGTGAAGATTGGAGCACTGCTTGAACCGATGAAACCAGCCTCTGCTGGCAGCAAAAGTCGGAGTGGAAGTCACCTTCTTCTGTCTTTAACATCTCATACAAAGATTTTGCTTTTGTGCATATGATATCTTGAGTCAGTGGTGTGTTCTTCTTATTTAAATCTTCGATCCAGACTGCAAGCAACTTCTCCATTCTTTCTAGGATAGAAGATCTCGAACGAGAAGTTTTGTTGCACTTATTGGTGTTGAACTTTCGCTGGAAAGCTTAATTTTTTACCGATTTTTAAAAATCGTTCTCACAATCGATTCTGACAGACCAAAATCTCTGCCAACAATTGTTGCTTTTCCTCCATTTTCCGTTCTTCTTTTCACCTTCATCTTCAATTCCAAAGTTACGCTTTTACGCTCTTTTTTCTTCGTAGGCGGCATTTTTAACGTAGTGTTTAATTATGTATCTCCGCCAAACGTTAAAACAAGACTGCGAGCCGAGATAAACAAATGGAACAAACGAGGGAATTCCCATAGAACTAAGTCGTAGGACGGGGAATCCTCAATTCTTCGATCAGAATGGTCGGAGAAAGAGGGGATTACCGTGACCAAAGAGAAGCCAATGACTACATTATGGACATACATATTCTTAAGTAAGCAATTCGCGTTATACGAGGCATTTTAAGGCGAAATTTGAAATTCGCGTTAAAGCGAAACCGCGCATAACGGGGTCGCGTAAAGCGGGGTATTACTGTACTATTATAAATCTGTAAGCAAGCTGCGTTTGTAGTGAGGCTTGATCTCTAATAACGCAAAAACTACCGCATCAATTTGCATGGTGTTTCCAAATTTTTAAAGCTAATGTTGCTGATCAACAACTGCAGAAGTAGCTAACGACTAATATGTACCATGGGAAGAAGAAAGTCAGTAAAAAACTTCAGAAATGTGAAACTGTAGACCACAGATAATTATACACATTCAGACGGTCACTCCTTTCATAAAAAGACCTGACAAAATTTAGGATTTCCTTTTTTTTTCTTTTTTTTTTTTTACTTCTGCGATTCATTTTTCTGGACCGCAGTACTTCAAAATAAAAAGAATACGTGAATCAAGTATAATCAGCATTTACTTGAATTGTAACAGGTCTGTTGAATTACGAAAAAGTTGTATTACAAATATTGAAGACGTATTGTCTCTGGTAGACTGTTATACAGTTTGTCTCTGGAACAAAATTGCTACGTGAATTCTGTACAATACAGCCACAATAAGCCAATACTTAATACGAAATTCAGTTTTTTCTCGAAGAGCGATGTCTGAAAAACAGCTATTATAAATATCAGCAAGTAATAAAACATACTTCTTTCATAATGACTTGTGGGGAATTGCACATATTTGGAAGTACTTTATTCGATTAATATGTCTCGTGGCTATAACGTGCAAATATAACTAGGCATCCGAAAATTCAGGTACATGCGACTCAAATAATTACATAGAAAATACGGATATATTGAAAGAAACTCAAATAAAAAAAAAATTTCAGATCCTAATGCTACACCGCGTAAATTATAAAGCTAAAAGAATCGTCCCTTTGGCCTATAACAAAGCATATCAGCTGTCATCACTGTCCAGGTTGCATTTCAATCGATTTACAACTTGCGATAATTTTGCCACTCAGAAATAATTGCTTGAGTTACATGCACATTAGTACATATACTGTACCGTGATCCATTTTGACATTTTTGAATTAATTATATCTGACTGAAATAATGACAATAATGATACGACGGTTTGAAACCAAGATTAACTCCAATTCACGTAAATTTCTATTTTAAAGCAGGAATAATTGATGGTGTATCAACATAAAATAAAAACCAATATCCAAACAGCAAAAAAATAAATAAATCAGAAAAAATTGAGATGCTGTGATTATTGGTAACGAATTTTTATTTCAAATATAACTAGGCATCCTAAAATTCTATTCTACACCGCGTAAATTTTAGAACTAAACCCGTTATGCCTGATGCTAAACAAAACGAGTCAATTGTCATCTGGTCCATGCTGTTGTTTCGCCAGGTACTTACATGCGACTGAAATAATTCCATAGAAAATACAGCTATATTGAAAGAAACTTAAATTAAAAATGTTTCATATCCTAATGCTACACCGCGTAGATTATAAAGCTGCAGGCATCGTCTCTTAGGCCTATAACAAAGCATCATATCAGCTGTCAGGTTGCATTTCAAGCGATTCACAACTTGCGATAATGTTGCCACTCAGAAATAATTGTTTCAGTTACATGCACGTTACTACATAAACTGTACCATGATCACATCTCGACATTTTTGGATTAATTATATCTGACTGAAATAATGACAGTAATGATACGACGTTTTGAAATCAAGAGTAGCTCCAATTCACGTAAATTTCTATTTTAAAGCAGGAATAATTGATGGTGTATCAACATAAAATAAAACCAATATCCAAACAACAAAAAATAAATAAATCAGAAAAATTGAGATGCTGTGATTATTAGTAACGAATTTTTATATTTCAGCACACTTCCAAGAGAACTAAGTCGTAGATTACTGCTATATTTACATAAATTTATGGCACCGCGGTTATGTTGCAATCCTCGGTATCCACATTTAAAAATAAACTTTTTTTAGTTAAGTATCATGGAAAGAATATTTTTCATTAAATCCACAGATACATCCTTAACAAAGCTTATACCTAGCTATATAATCCCAGGCAAAGTTTACACATAAAATCGCCAAAAAAATTACACATAATGATTATAATATCAGCTTTCTTAACGTTACAACTGTTATATATCCATTTAAATTTTCGGTACCACGGTTAACGTGGAATCCTCCATATCAGCATTTAAAAATATTATGTTTTAGCTGAGTTAAATATTGCTTTCAGAAATAATATTCGGCTAAATGAGAGTGAAATAGACCGACAACATCGTCTGCAACGTCAAAGAGAACTAGATGAAATAGCTAGAGCAAATGAAAGTAACCTGCACCGAGAAAAGCGATTGACCTATAACCGGGTTCTATACGCTAAATCCATAGCTTCTGAAAGCGCACAGAGCAAAGAACGTCGTTTGAACCGTGAAAGCCTTTCTAAACAATAAATGTTTATACTTCGCACAATAATTACAACCACGAATTACTACTGTTAATTTTTCAGGAACCTTTTCTACTATTGAATCAATTGCATCATGTTAAAATATGAATAAAACAACTCTCTGAAATCAGTATGAAAACCGAACCTAACGTATTAACCGAAATTAAACGAAACTATTCAGAATACATTAACAGTTCATGCCTTTCCACGTTAATGTCTGATAAGAAAATAAAATCGGTAAATAATTTCTACACCTGCCAAGGCACGCGCGCGTGAAGCAGCGGGCAAATGCTAGTATATATATATATATATATATATATATATATATATAATTTTTATTAAATATATGTTAAAAATAATAATACAATATTAATAATTTTTAAACCAAAGACTCTATGAAGTAAACATTACGTTAGGTTAGTGGTGGTTCGATATATGTAGAGGGGATGGATGCAAAGAGAGGATTAAACAAGGGTAAACATAAGTAATAATAATAATAATCATCAGGTATTATCTGAAGTTGAGACCAGGTGGTTGCCTTGTGCCCAGTTTGTACTGGTAGGTAAGTTCCCTCCTTCTGTGTTCAGAGGAGCTGCTGCTATTAGGGAGGACTCTGATAGCCTGATTCCTCTGATTCCTTTTCGCTACTTAGCACCTTCGATTTCATTGTTTACCATATATATAAATAAAAGAATTTTTTAAAGAAAATGGCAGATATAAAAATCTTTGAGGGGGATAAGGTATTTTAAAAATCAAGTGTGAATAACAAAAATGAAACTTAAAAAATTAATAACATTTAATATAATGAGATTTTAGGAAAAATTTATGACATAAAATGTCTATAATGTGAAAAAGTTTCAAAAGGATTGTACTAAAAATAAGGAAAATAAAATTGCGTAACCTTGGTGAAAAGGTATAAATAACCACAGAAATCTCACTCTGGATGGCAGTATGTAGTCAGGCATTGTCTGTGACACTTGTTTCCACGATATCATTGGAGTTGTGGGAGAACTTGTAAAATTTTACCAAATATATACATGTCGAGAAATATTTTCGAGGGTGGCAGAACATCAAATCTGGCGAGTGAAGATTATGTTAAAATTAACTAGAAGAACTTGCTACAGTTTTTGGAGACTTTCATAATAATTTTTGGATGTTTATGAAAGTATTCCTTCAGTGTTTGTAAATCTTGAAGATTAATCTGCAGTCTTCACATGTGATTTTCGAGGTAAGTTAAAGTTTATAAAATGTGTGATCTGATACCAGTATAACTTCAAAAACTTTAAAAGAACATATTACTTAAAATTTCATCAGTGACTTTTTTGTTATGCAAATCCTTTAACTATTAAATCAAAAGTTTGGCTACCACAAACACGAATCTGTGCATCTTCAGTAAGGAATCAGAGACATCACGAACAATAATTTAGTAAATCAACATCAACTCTACGGTCATAGCTTATGTAAGAATGTTTCCTGTGTCTCATGGAACAACTTACCACACATAAAAGCAGTAGGGCCAGATGAACACACACACAAACCAATACATTTTAAAATATTTTGGTATTAGAAGGGATTTAAACTGAAATATTGAAAAATGTGTTCATATTTTGTGTTTTGATATTCATCTGGCCCTCTTGCCTTCATATGTGAGGGTTAGTATCCCTATCCTTCCTTACACATTGTAGTTAGCGTAGTGTATATTAATCATCTGAGAAACATAATAGACCATTGACTTGTTACGAAATTGAGCAAATTTACTTTAGTATAAGTCTTCATATTTTATCCTAGCAAAATAGTGAAAGATCTGTATCTGAAAACTTCTGTTCTACCCATTCTTTCTTGCTGTGGTCAGCTGCTGTGACTATACTGCTCTGCTTCCATGCAAAGTTTTTTTTCCCCCCTACGGGGCTACTAATTAACGTTGCTATTCTCCTTTCAATTTTTAGAAATATTCATGTTTAACATTCACCAGGATTCTGTGCTGAATGAACTATTATTTAATAAAATCATGTCAGCAGATGGTTCCTTTGTTGACCAAGTGATTTTAACTTTGGATCGTTTACAGTTCTCCCTTCCCCTTTCCCTTAAGTTTATAGCAATGTCTCAGAACATTATAAACTGAGAAAGTCAGTAGACAAAACAGTTTATTCACTTCTTGAGAGCACTACATCTAAACACTTCTTTGATTTGTATTAACGTTCTGAGCCTGAGTTCTGATTGCCTGCTTGTGGTCATGGTCATCTTTTCCCTTCCATGCACTACTTTTCATACATACTCCAATATCTTTCCATGCCTTTTGTCAAGTAATCTTGAGTGGCGACCAAAACTGTAACTCAATCAATAGGTATATATTTGGTCGGTTATGGAAACGACCAAGCAACGCTTCAGCATATTTACCAAGGTTAATCAACTGCTTTATTCCCTAACAAAATCACCATTCCTTTTCCTGCAATCTCAATAGTCACTTCACAATTAAAGCATCAGATTCCTCCTCTGTACATATTCTAAACATCGGACAAATCACTAACCTTAGCCTCCAACCTTCCTTTTCGATTTCTCTTTGTTGGTAGAACATCATTTATTTAAGTCACGGTGAACATCTATTAATTTTTATTTTTAAAAATTAAGTAGTTTTGTTGTTGTTAGTTTATGTAATAATGGCAATCTGCACAAGCTTAGCTGTTTGCTTCATTTTATATTTTTATGAGGAAAGGCGAAGTCTGAAATATTGTGTTTGATTCTGAAACACCCCTTCTTTCAGCTTTCATTAGCAATGGGTTCACTTTATCTTTCCTTCCCATACTCATAATATGTATAAAACAGTGCTTTGTTGTTTTTTAGTTATTGTTATTTTATGGGTGACAGTCACCCCTCAAATTTTAATCACTTCACTGATTACCAGATTTAGTAGGATATACCACAAATGTCTATAATGGACTTTGAAAGTATCTTTGTGTGTCTCATATGCTTTAAGCCTAATATGCAGTGGGATTCTTTGAATCCACTCATGTTTTGATTTAGAATAAAGAATTTTCAGGCTGCCTAGAGTCATTGTTGGACTCTGCTTCACAATAAAAAAAGTCTCCACACCAAGATTCATGTTGTGAGTCAGTTCTTTGAAAAAATGATGTAGGAAGTTGCTCTTGTTAATTTTGGTAGCAATTTTTTCTATTATTAATAGCATCAATATAAAATGACATTTTGCAAATTATTTCACAGCAACAGTCAGTGCAGGAATAATATTTTGGACACATTAAAAATAGAACTGCATCTTCAAGTAATGTGTATATTCCTCTTGGCTCTTTGGATACAGTGATGGGAATATAATAGCAGAAACATAGAGCTCACAAATTTATTTCACAATTTGAGGCCCTTGTTGTCGTACAAAATGCTCCAAGGAGATCAGCAAACAATACAAACAAAATTTGAAACGAATTCTGTGATGACTATGTGTCTGATGAAGGTTCAGTGCTATGGCAAAACTGACAACCTTGGAAGAACTTATTGTTTGTATTGTTAATTTTTAAAGATTTAATAGTTATAGTTTGAATTGTTCGATTTTAGTAAACTTAAACTTTTAACCAACATTTTAATGTATTTTTTATGAGAGAGAGCTGTAAATAAGACCAACAAGTGAATAGCATAGGGGAAAAAGTACTTCTTTACCATTCATTTTCAATGTAGATGATTAAAATAAAGGTACTTAAAAATAGGAACATACAAAACTTTCAATGAAAGTTTCACGGGTGTCCAGCCGGATGGTGTCATAAAAACACGACGTTTCGACAACCTGCTCGGTTGTCTTCATCAGGTCTATTTAGATGTTTCTTCTCAAAATCACAAACAGACTGGCTTCGCTGCCGCCGAAATTCGAATGTCGTGTATAGAGGGTTGCCAGGACGCCCAATCAGTGCGCTGGAACTGAGGGTATCAGTGTTGCGGACTGTGTATGGAGCCAAAACGGTCACCCATCCAGGCGCTGACGACGCTCATCGTTTCTTAACCGGTTTACCGCAAGCCGAGGGTATCAGTTTTGCGGACTGCGTATTGAGCCATACGCGGTCACCCATCCAAGCACTCGCCACGTTCAACGTTGCTTAACCTGTAGACGTAAGTGCTGGCAAACTATGTCCATGGCGTCAGTTTGCTTCCATTTGGCCTTGTTGGGAAGATTTTTGTTTTTTAAGACATAGATCCCTAATAATTGGTCTCCAGGCTTCACTTAAATACAGTCCACTGTCCCTATTGATGTTATTATTGTTAAGCTGAATTTCCAATGCTTCCCGAATTACTGAGTCCCAGAACGAAGAGACTCTGGCCAGCACCACCATTTCATCAAACACTATCTTATGTTCTTCATCGAACGTATGTTCGGCTATTGCGGACTTTTCCACTTGCACCAGTCTCAAGTGTCGTTTGTGCTCGGTGGTACGCTCAGCGATGTTTCTGATCGTCTGTCCAATATAAACTTTGCCTCATTCGCAAGGTATTGAATAAATTCCAGGAATTCTTAGGCCTAAATCATCCTTAACTGAGTGAAGCACATCACGTATCTTGGCGGGCGGCCGAAAAATGCTCTTTATACCAGAACGCGCCAAGAGCCTTCCAATCTTTCCGGACGTGTTGCCGGCATATGGCAGAAAGGCAAGAGATTTTGGTGGTTCAATCTGTTCATTCGGTGGTCTTGGTGCCTTCTGGATAAAAGCACGCTCTATCTGTCGCCGAGAGTACCCGATCTGATCAAAAACAGTCCTTAGATGTTTCAACTCCAGCGGTAAGCTGTCACGATCAGAAATGGCTCTCGCTCTGCGCACCAATGTGGTCAATACGGAGTGGCGTTGTGCTGGGTGGTGGTAACAGGTTCACCCAAGTAACGTTCAGTGTGGGTGGGTTTACGGTACACACTATGTGCCAAAGATCCATCAAGTTTGCGTTTGATTAAAATGCCCAAGGACGGGATGCACCCGTCCTTCTCAACTTCCATCGTAAACCGTATGTTGGGATGGATCCCATTAAGATGGTCTAGAAATTCATCCTACGCTTCCATACCATGTGGCCACACGGCAAAGGTGTCATAGCGGTAAAAACAAGTGGGTTTTTGGGTAGCACTCTCAAGAGCCCTCTCTTCAAAATCTTCCATGTAGCGGTCAGCCACCATCGGTGAAAGAGGAGATCCCATGGCCACTCCATCAGATTGTTCATAATACTTCCCTCCATACATAAAGTAGGTGAAAGTAAGTACATGATCAAAGAGGTCTGCTGTACTTGGCTCCATACGCAGTCCGCAACACTGATACCCTCAGTTCCAGTGCGCTGATTGGGCGTCCTGGCAACCCTCTATACACGACATTCGAATTTCGGCGGCAGCGAAGCTAGTCTGTTTGTGATTTCGAGAAGAAACATCTAAATAGACCTGATGAAGACAACCGAGCAGATTGTCGAAACGTCGTTGTTTTATGACACCATCCGGCTGGACACCCGTGAAACTTTCATTGAATCAATACGCCGGGAAAGTCTCCATTTGCATACAAAACTTTGTTTATCTTTTTAATAAAATTATTTAACTTGGTATTCCTTTGCATTTTCTCATTAGTATTTCTGTTTTCTCTCATTTCCACCTATGGCTGTAAAAACAGCAAAGGTTTATAGCTAAACTAACTATACTTTTCATAGTTCTGAGTTCGCACTGAAATTGTCCTTTCAGCATATGTTTTTTTTTCCAGTTTCTGCCACAGACATATGAAATTTACCAGCCTGCTTTTTAATTCACAATTTCTATAGCAAAAGATTTTGCTGTTTTTGCTTCTATCATACTGTTATAAATATCTTCACAAGATTAATGCTGTGTCACAATTGCTCCTACTGCTTCCTGAAATTTCAACAAAGCCTAAGGTTGTCTTCACGGGACTGAGCATGGTGGGTGAGTGGTTAGCACTCTGGCCTCGCACTTGGGAGGATGGTGGTTTGAATCCCCTTCCATGGATCCAGATTTGGGTTTTCCATGATTTCCCCCAAATCACTCCAGGTGAATGCCGGGATGTGCCCTTCAAAAGGCCATGGCCGATTCCCTTCCCATTCCTTGCCCTCAGTCCCATCCCACCTCTAATAACATCAATATTGGTTAGACGTAAAGCTATAAGTAAGTTAAAAAAAAGAAAGTCTTCACGGGACTAGCAGACTCAGCAGGAGTCCCCTGAAGACGACCTTAATCTTGATCAAAATATCAGGAAGAAGGAGGAGCAATTGTGATGCAGCGTTAATCTTGCAAAGATATTTATAAAAATTTCTATAGTACATGATTGACACATACCAAATACAACAATGGGAACACATCTCTGTTATGAATTGTACAGTAAATGCTGTCTGTACTGTATTACGTAATTGCAAAAATAAATTAAACGATCTCTGAACTAACCAAAAGGCACGAGTGTAGTTTGTTTGGATTCATGTTCACACTGGTCATTATTTTGTTTCAATGAATCTGAGAATCCCATATCGGACAGGATTTAAAAGACAGAAAAAAAGTAATCTGCAACACGTCAGATTCACTGTGACAGTGAATCAGGGCAGCTCTGGCACGGCAAAGCCACAGGTGGAATTAACCCTAGATTCAAATAGCCAATTCGAGGCTCTGGGCATTAGCCATCACTTGAAATATTGTTATTTGTGATGATAATTTTATTTTTGTATTTCTTGTTCCTTTCAGCATATAGGTTTTGGAACTAATAGGTTTACATTCTCCACTATTGTTCAGAATCTTTCTGCCTTATAGTGCAGTTCCTTTATTATGGTCAAAATGTGAGTTCAGTAAGATAGATTTATTTTCATTTCTTAACAGCAGTTTCATTGTCACAATTAAAAAAAAACTGATTTCTTCACATGCTTACCCATCATTTAATGATATTCTCTACTAGCCTGTCTAATTTTCAACATCACTGTAACAATACATTTAAAATGCTTTAGTTCTACTGCTTTATAGGCTTTCAACTTTTGGCAGTACTTCCATAAATATATTAACTTTCGGAATACAAACAAGAATGGGTTAAGTAGAAATAGCATTTACCAAAGTTCTAAAGTTGAAGTCAGAAGTGCAGACACAGAAAACCAGAAGAAATACCTGCAATAAACCTTACAACATAATCATAGGTAACAATGAAAGGAAAGAAATGCCGCCAGACAATATTTACATGGAAAAGAAAGGGAAAATACACCCAACTCTCACCAAAGTTGAAGGGAGGAGGGCAACAGCAAGACAAAAAAAAAAAAAAAAAAAAAAAAAAAAAAAAAAAAAAAAAAAAAAAAAAAACACTCAAACAAAGAAAAAACAATATTTTGACATGAGTCTTAACCGTGTGAGAGGTGAGAGGGGGAAAGATGTGGAGATGTCTTTTGAGCTCAAAAGTACCTTTGGTGTTAATACAGTCCTTCATTTTCTTAAAGTTGCAAAATATTTGTGTCAAAACATTTCTTTACCCTCATCTCCAAAATTATGTTCAATCTGTTTCTATTTACATTTTCTTTAGTTTGAGTTTTTAAAATCCAAATCTTGAGTTTTGAATCTGTATTTAGCTTAACGTATTCAAGTCTATATCCCTGTGTGCATTATTTCTTTGTAAATAAGGAATAAGGGTGCATCCATAAACCATGTGGCTCCGTCTGGAGGGAGGGGTTTTTCTGGAAAGCTACACTGAGCTATGTGGGAGGGGGGGGGGGGGGTTCCCAAGCCAAGCCACATAGCTTTTTATTCATATTATTTGTCAAGTTAAAATAAGGTGCAGAACGCACAAAAGGATGTGAATATTTATTTCTCTCATTTAACAATCTCTGTATATAATTTACAATATTCTGACAAGAGAAAATAGTACACAAGATTTCTGGAATCAATAGGGGAAAAAGCTACGTTCTTTGTGGGGGGAGGGGGGTAGAAACAAAATCCATGTTGGGCTATGTGGGGAGGAAGGGGGGAAGGTTCACAGGATGCCAAAATGGAGCTACGTGGTTTATGGACACTCCCTAAGGGGGAAAAGAAACCCATCATTCATCACAGATCAAGGAAGTATGGCCACAATGAATACAGTTTACAATATTTTGCGAAAACGTTAATCATGCAAGAGGTGCAATGTATGCTAGAGGATCAGAAGTGTACCTACTAAGACTCACCACATGACTAAAAAAAGTCATTTGATGAGTCTGTGTAAACACATCTGATCTCCCTGCCATACTTCTCACCTCTTGCATGATTCAGATTTTAACCACAATATTGTAAAGTACATTTGTTTTTTATGGTTTGCTTTTAATACTCTTCCTTATTTTCCTTCCTTGTAGCATTTTCACTGTGGTGATTATCTTCATTATGTCTTTGTGTTTCTTAAACAATTTATTTGTTACAGAAAGTTTATTTAGTTTGTTTTTCTCCCAAAAATTTAAAGTTTTTTACTAATTTTCTATTCACAAACCAAAATTCTCTGAAGTATGTTTTATTTCTTTTTACCTGATGCAATTTTTGAATCATTTATGACATCTATCTTTTCTCACTGTTTATACCTAGAACTAGCTTTTTAATATTTCACATATTTTTCTGTTTCAAGGCAATCCTGTTTGCATGTGTAGTGCACTGATATTATTGCACAATAATTTGTTCTTTACTATTACATAATTTGCTGTTTTTGCATTTATAATAATCCCTAATTTTGTAAGTCTGTTAGAAGCTTGTATGTTAGTTATTATTTATATTCTTCATACCAGAAAAGTTGCATCTCCTACTTAATTTCATTAATCCTAACAATGTCTTCTCTTTAAGTATGCTAACCTTAATTTTAAAATTTTAATATTTTATGCTTTCACTATTAGTATTGTTGTTTGTGTTTTAATTCCAGAAATTCCTTCCTGAGCAACACCTAACCACAGTATGTGACTTCCTCTCTTCCTTTACCTTTCAACTATTTTACCTACTACATAATTTTCATGGTATAAGTGTCAGAATATCCTTTGGTTCTTTAGTTCTGTGTTTTCCATTTGTCTTCTACATCCCCATGCTCTTACCAGTTTTTAGTTTTTCTGCCTTTATGGCATATTTCAAACGTATAGGATAAGAAGATGCCCAAGACATGCCCCTCTCTTCTTTCATTTAGAAGGTTGTTGCCAAATATTGGTTGATTAGTTCTATCGAGAACTATTCAGTAACTAGAGGCTCATCAGTGGAAATGGAATGTACCATGACTTGAGATGCTGATAGTGGTTGAAATAAGTTTTTTTATTGTAGCTCAGCCTCTGTAAACACATGGAATGTTTACATAATAGTAACTGTGAATGAATAGTTGCAATCATTTAATAACTCATGTACTCTCCAAAAATATGCTAAGGGGTTCATGAAGTATTAATTTCATTGCCTCTGGTACAGTAGTGTATGCCAATCTAGGACTCCTTGCAACTGTCCATTACAAAGTACACACGTTTTAACAGTAATAAGTTAATTAGTTGTGTTCATCTTATTTCTGGGTTTGTCTTTACCTGTTATGACTTTTTACCTCCTGGTCTCAGTTAATGTGTTACTTAAGGATTTAAACAATCCAGTTGCTGTTTTGTTTTGTTAGTTCCAACAAATTAGAATCTCTGGAATGTACTTTTATACTACTTCCTTGGTTAACAGATGGGGTGAGCATGAACTATTCCCTCCAACATTAGATCCAGCTAACTTTGCATCTCGCAAGAGCAGTTCATCTACAGATTCTTCTTCCAGCCATTCACTCCACAGTCGGTCCACAACTGGCTCAGAAGGTGGAGCAGTAAGTTGATATTTGCATTATTTCAATGTACATATTGCATTTTGTGAAGAAAATACAGGCCTTTCGTAGAGCAGTTAAAGTAAATTTTTAATATATCTACTATGCTGCCACATATGTAAGTATAGATATATAGTAACTTCTTAAACTTTAAAACAATTTGAATTGGTTTAGGTATAGGTTTTAAAATTGTGCTGAATATATTGTGGTAGTATTTTTCCATGAAGAAATGAATTGATGTTGTGGAAATTAATTTAGTTAAATAATGTTAAGTTAAATAAAAGTAGAAATTTGCTGAACAGCCACTCAGTTGGTGAGTACAGTTGAGATCAGGTATATTTTTTTGGCACTTGTATTAAAGGGAAATATTATTAGATCAGGATAATGATTTGTATTTCCTATGCATGTTTTCATTTGGACAGTTCCAGTCTGGCAAAAGACAGTTATTGCCATGAAGAGATGCTGCTTATCTCTTCAAGCAACATCCTGTATATGTCAATGGAACCACCACATGCTTAATAAATATTTCCAAATCATACAGTACTACACGACATTCATTTTCTGACTTATTCGATTATGTTCAGTCTAGTTTACATTTTTTTTTAATTTAATGAAATTTTTCTTCAGTTAATTGATTTTTTCAATTATTAAACTGACTGTGCCCATAGGTTTGTTCATGTAAAATTTGAGATTCATGTTGTTAATTGATGATAAAATATCAAAGTAATATTGACGATTTAGGAAAAATCAAGAGGAGCAGCTTCATCAGAATTAAATTGTTTTGAGGATCTCCTCATTTCTTTCGAATTTAGGTTGTATCTTAATGTTTTAAACAGGTTTTTTAAATCTCATTTGTTTTTACCTCCATTGAAGTTACCACAATTGGGACATTTAATGGTTATTGATAACCAACAAGTGCTCTTTAGTATTGTTCACAAAGATCCTCAGTAAGCAGTATTTTTGTATAAAATTCCTGATTGAATCAGAAAGTAAGTTTATTATAGTGTTTATGATTTAAGTGCACTTTCATTTTATATATATGTATATATATATATATATATATACCAGGAAGTAATAGGAGCTGATTAGCGAATGGATTTACAAAAAGGGATAGCAAAATGAACCACCACTTAGATGATCGTATCATGGGATGAACACATAAATAAGCACAAAACACAGGAAAAACAATGAATATTTTGGGACTTGGCCCTTCGTCAACAGGAGAACATCATGGAGGGAGGGTGGTGCAGGATGCGGTCTCACATGAATCATTATCAAGCGGCGGGACGGGTTGTGATCACATCTTTTTCCTGCCATATGTCTCGCCTATCACATGAATAAGGTTTCTCACCAAAATATTGTGCAATTTGTTTGTTTTTGTGTTTTTTACGTTTCATCTCGATCTCCCGCTCAGTGAAGTGAGCGGCTCAAGTGGGATACCTGAGCACGCTCGCAACGAACGACAGCGAGCGCGCTCGGAGCGAGCCGATCGGTTGTCGGTATTTTGGAAAGCTCAAAGGCGAGCCAGTTTTTTAACTCTAATTGATGCTTATGAATCAAAGAGGGTGTTATGGGATAGCTCCAGTATTATAATAGAATTAAAAAATAAGTTGCATGGCGTGAAATCAGCAAGATATTAAACTTTAGTATTGATGATGTAAAGAAAAAAATAACAAGCCAGCTAGGGTCATTCAGGCGAGAACGATCAAAACAGAAGAGAACTTCTATAACAGGAAGTGGTAAGTCTTTTTTAATAGTATTTCTCACAGCTGAACGGATTTTGATTGAATTTGGTGTTACGAAATTCAGATCCTAAGTCCCTAAAATCATATTGATCTTGTGCCAGGCAATATAGGCCCTAATTGTTTTACCAATTTTTATTAAAAACTTGAAATCAATGCCATAATTTAAAAAAAAAACATGAAAATAACCTTTAATCTATATTTGTAAACACAAATTAAAAATAGGTACCAGCCTTCATATAATTTTGGAGTGACTCAATAGTGCCATCACAGACTAACGGTACTAAACAGATGATGCTTTGTTTATGTACTTTGAACATGTACTGCAGGCTTGTGTAGGGACTTCCTGAGGCTAGGAATCTTAAAGTTATTATAAATTTTATCTTCTGATGGGATTGCCTCAAGCATATGTGTATGGTGTGTTTTAATATGAGGTCCAACTAATGACAGCGAATGTTCGAAATCGTAAATCTCGTAAAGTTTTGAAATAGCTCATTGTCTTCTTCTAAAGTCAATTCGCGGATTAAATTATTAAGATAATTTCTTCGCTGACGATGGCTTTCTCTAATCCATCAACATGGTAATTTTCTTCTCTGTTTTGACATCGTATGGATAATAATAAAGGCCACAGATACGCGTGACGACAAGTCAATAGCCGAGCGGGAGCACTGCTCAAATGAATGAGCGGCTTATTCGCCTGAGTGTGCTCAAGTGGATACGAGGCTATAGATAGGTTATTAGGAAACAAAGGTGCTGAAAGTGGATAGGAGAAAAACCACCGCTTACCATAGAAGAGGATTCCTGCAGCGTCGAGACATGGAAAAACACGTACACACACATAGAGCAAAATTTTCGAGCCTATAGCCCTTGTTCAGTAGTAGAGTGAGATGGCTGCATGCTGGAAGCTGGCAGCCAGACATCCACCTTCCACTACTTATTGCAACCCTGCTACTGGTGAATCCTACCCCATAACAGGTCATGCCACTTGTACAACAACCCATCTCATATACCAGCTCACCTGCCTCCACTGTCAAAGTTCCTACATTGCCCTTACCTCAAACTCATTATCAATCAGAATGAATGGTCACAGACAAACAGTTTACTCCCAAAACCTAGATCTCCCAGTTGCTCACCATGCCAGTACTCACAACACCTGCAACCTTAATAACTGCTTCACAGTCAGAGAATCATTAGAATACTTCCAGCTACTACCTCCCAATCTGATCTAGGCAGGTGGAATTGGCATATCAACACATCCTGCAGACTAGAAATCCCCCAGGCCTTAATTTGCAATAATATCTTCCATCCTCACCCTGTACACCCATCAGTGGCCAGCACAATAGATTCATATATATTTATAGACCTTTTTTAAAATTAAAAAAAAATGATATTTTTTATTATACAGTAAAAGCTCCGTATTAATGGGGGATAAGTTCCGTAAATATGCCGCGAATATGGAATGGTAATTTGTATGGGATTATGAGGCATACGTTCCAAGATTTAAAAAATATCAAATTATTAAGAGATTAAACAACATGTTTTAATTTATATTGTCGGGTTTAAGCAAAGTTTTAAAGAATTTAATAATTATTATTTGTTTTGCCACTTTTAAAAGGTCTTTCAATACAGATTGATATTCAGCTGTGCATTAACAATTTGTCTTTAAGGAACTTCTTTCCATAGACAGATCACTTTTCATGAAGAAATCACAAGCTCATATGACATCTGCAGACCTCCACTCAGTTTTTTATTATTATTATTAAATTTCACCATTTCGGTGGGTTGGGGATTTAACATTTCCTCCAAGTCGATTTCTGTCAAATCTTCATCTTGCGATTCAAGCAACTCTTCAATGTCACTTGATTCTATCTGTTCAGAACCATCTAGTCCTAGTCCATTAGCAACTTGAGCAATGTTTACAGTTAAAATTTGAATTTGCACGGATTCTCCATCATTTCCGACATTGAGATCAGGCCACAGTAAACGATCAAACATTTCTTTTCTTACTCTAAGCGGCAACACAACTTTTTTCCACATAGGACCTAATTTTTCTTTGCTTTTGCAAGACATTATAAATTGTGAACACAGCTGAGGAGACACGTGTTATTCACTCAGAATTGTTGCAACGACTGACTAGTTGAAGTAATTATAGATTCAGAGCCGATCGTGGCAGATCAGCTTTTATCAAAGATAATAGCGAAACATCTAACACAGTGACAGCGACAGCTTTTGACAATGAACTTTAGGTTTAGGGGTAATAAGATTTGTTTTTTTTAGTCGTTTCGGTTAGAAAGAGTGTCTCTCGGCATGTGCCAGCAATACTTGAACAATGCCGACATGCTGGTAAAGAATACCAAATCCACTGAGTGTACGAAATGGATTCGGGAATAATAAAAATTTCAACTGGCAAATACAGAAAGTTGTCACAATTATTTTACCCGTGAATTTAGAAACCGTGAATAAAGAGCTTTCACTGTATACTATAATGTATATTATTAAACATTAGGATAGGATAAAAAAAACCACTGCTTTCCAAAGAAGGGGATTCCTGCGGCGTTGGTACACAAAAAAAAACACGAACACACAAAGAATAGAATTTTTGAGCATGGCTCTTCCTCAGTAGAAGTGAGATGGCTGCACGCAAGCGGCATTGTTTTTCCTGTTCTTGTGTTTTTTTGTGTGTTCACCCCACAAAACCATCATCTAAGGTAAGTAGTGGTTCATTTCCCTATCCTATTTTTGTAAATCCATTCACTACTTAGCTCCTATTATTTCCTGGTTACCAATGCATATTATTATTATTTTTTCAACGATCATTATTATTATTTCCCATTTTGATCTTTCTTGTCATTTATAATTGCAGTTATATTATTGTTGTTTCCCCCCCCCCCCTCCAACTCCGACGGTCAAGTTTATTCTACGAGTGGCTACGTCAAATGCATGGCTTGCGTGAGCTCAGCCACTTACTTCTTTTAACTTGAGTGTTGTTTTGTGTTGCTGCTGCCCTCCTCCTTCAACTTTGGTGAGTGTTGGGTGTATTTTATCTGCCCTTTTCACACACACATATATATATAATAACAATGAGCAGGAAAAAGGTTTAAGGCAATAAAACTAAGGAAGGATAGGGAAATATGACCCAACACTTACCACAGATGAAGGCGGCTGGGACGACGAACAAAAAACAAACACAAGAAAAGCGCAATATTTCGGCATACAGCAGCCTTAAACATGCAGAAGGTGAAGCCCCAGACGGCGTCACATGTGTACACATAGACGGCCGACTGTTGGCCGTAGTCTGTAGAGGTGGCCTGAGATCCTATGTGGAACAGAACTACAACAAAATATTCTACACATAAACTGATGACATAAATTATCACCACATATAGTTAAAATCCTTTCATTATTTTTTGAGTGACGTAGGCACAGTCGTGATAAAATTTAAAAAAGCTACATTTTTTACCCCGTGTGATTGTATACTGTTATTAATTTGGAAAAAAAGTATCCTATATGTTAATCAGTGACATAACCTCTCTCTATGTACAGTTCCATTGGAATTCATTCATTAGTTTTTGAAAATTTGAGCCTCTGTAACATCCTAATACGAATAAAAATGCAGAAAAAAATCCAAATTAATAATAATAATAATTTTCATATACACACACGGTGTTTCCACAATTTTGTTATATGTAAGGATTTTATAATCAACCCCTTTTAGCCATAAAATGCATAATTAGTTAGTATGATACATTGTTTGGGCTCAGTATCATTGGTTCAGGCAAAAGTTCTATGGAGCCTAATAAATTCTTAATTTTGCTGTTGGGTCAACTAGTGATTCCACATATCAGACAGGCTCACTTTTTCTTATTGTTGTATGAAGTCACTGCGGTTCATGACCACGGTGGTGGAGCCCTTACAATGCTGAGGCCCATAGGCAGCTTTCTGACATCAATACCTATTGTCCACACACCACAGATCCCACCTTTTCCATCTGCCTTGAAATTCACTCCTTCTTGGAACTCCTGGGCCTCTTATAAGGCCTCTCTTCACAATCCTTATCCCTCCTGACTCCTCAGAATCCTCACACACCCATCTTATACCTTCTTCCCAAGATCAACAAGGCTGGCAATCCGGGACAACCTATAGTTGCGGCATATAGTTCCTCCACTGAACAGATTACAGCTGTGCTGGATCAACACCTCCAACCTTTTAGTGTAGAACCTTCCTTCCTACATCAAAGACACCCACATTTCTTGGTGTGTCTGTCCTAAATCCCCTACCTTCAGACTCCTTCCTGGTCTCCTTTGTAGACCATCATTCCCCACTGTGAAGGTCTCAGTTCCTTTCAACATTTCCTTGACCCTTCCACCCACAGTCTTCCCAGGACATTCTTTCTTATATCGCTATCCAACTTCATCCTAACTAAAAACTACTTCTCCTTTAAATCCCAAATTTACCACCAGATACATGGTACTCCATGAGTACCCACATGGCCCCATTTTATGCCAACCTCTTCCTGGGCGATCTGGAAGAAGGTTTTCTGAAGAACTGCCCCCTCAGCCCCATTGTGTGGTTCAGATACATAAATGATATATTTGTGATCTGGATCCATAGGGAAATAGACCTCCTAGACTTCCTCAATTCATTAACAACAGTTACTCCGTCAGTTTCACTTGGTAATATTCCCACACTAGTGTCACCATCCTCAATATGGATATCGTTTACGATAGAATGCCTCCTACACCTCTGCACTCATCAAGTCAACTAACTTACAACAGTACCTACACTTTCTTTAGCAGACCTTCTAATCTAAACATCATCTTGGTCCACAAGTACTTCTGACTTTCCTAAACCTCCACAGGGATCTTTCCCCTGTAACAGACTCTACTGCAAAACATGCAGCATGCATCCATCCACCAATACCTACTCTAATCCCACAACAGGAGAATCCTTTCCTATTATTGGACATGCCACCCACACTGCCACTCACCTTATTTACCAACTTACCTGTCTTCACTGTAGTGCCTCATACCACTCGACAACTATTCTACAAGATGAATGGTCACAGGCAAAAAGTTTATACTTCCAATTCAGACCATACAGTTGCAGTTCATATCAGCTCACATGATTCCAATAATCTCAACACCTGTTTAACGGTTAGAGCTGTGAGAGTTTTTCCAAACACCACCACCTCTTTAGAACTCTGTAGATGGGAACTTGCATATCAATATATTCTGGACACCAGACACTACCCTGGCCTCTACCAACGCTAAAACTGTCACTTACTATTTTGTAATTATAGTCATTTTTCCAATATATATATATATATATATATATACTAGCTGCCCCGACAGACTTCTTTCTGTCCTATCGTAGTCCAATAGAAAAAATAAATAAATAAAACGTATTAAAGAGTGATCACTTTATTTATTGATTTAATGTCTCAATAATTAACAACATTTACCTACAAAAATGAGCTTTCTATTTTGTACACTGCAAGATGTTAGTAATAATGTGATGATATTTTTATTGTAATGCTTTACGGTATACGATATTTTTTATTGTTACCTGGTGCGTAAACAAATACAGCTGATGGTTTTCCAATGCAGGAGCAGGCAACATACAACTGTCCATGAGACATGCATGGGTTTTCAAGATTAACACCGCAAACACTCAACAACTCACCCTGGGATTTATTTATGGTCATAGCGAAAGCAAACCGCACTGGAAATTGCAGTCATTTAAATTCAAATGTTACATCAGTTGGTACCAGTGGGATGCGAGGTATTAACACATCTTCTCCCTTATATTTTCCCTTTAGAATGATTGCTTCGATCACATTGTTCAGTAATTTTTTCACTGCTAGCCATGTGCCATTACAAAGACGCGGTTGGTTGAAATTTCTCAATATTATGACCACCGATCCTATTTTTAATTGAAGATTATGAGGCAGCAATCCTGGAAAATCCAGTGAGTTAAGAAATTCTGGTGGATAGTTGAGGGTGTCGTCTTGGTTAGTTGCGCAATCAACTGATTTGTATGTCCTTAATTCACCGCCAATTTCATTTAGAATTTTGAAATTTATTTCATTTACATCCGTCTTTTTGTCTCTGTAATATAGCTTGTTCGTTCAGCCAAAAAATTGACAGGAAATGCAATGCAGCCAGTCAAAACATCTACAGGGATTTTGTCATTACCAATGCCAAAGAATTGTTTTAAAAACATTTCTTCAGATCGATCATTTTGCAATTACAAAGGTAATCATAAAGTGCCTTTGTTTTGTTACAATTGACTGGCAGTAATATTATTTTCGTTGATGACACACAAACCCTTTTTTTCCTTCGAACTTTATTTTGGGCAGGCATAGACTAATATCCACACAGCTCTCTTCAACTTGAAGGCATACCAGAGATAATCCTAACGTGCCTTTGTTTGTTTTTGTTTTTTTTGTTTGTTTTGTTTTGACCGAGCGTGGTGGTGTAACGGCTAGCATTCTGGCCTTGCATTCGGGAGGACGGCGGTTCGAATCCCCGTCCGGGCATCCAGATTTGGGTTTTCCATGGTTTCCCCAAATCACTCCAGGTGAATGCCGGGATGCTTCCTTCAAAAGGCCATGGCCGAATTCCTTCCCATTCCTTGCCCCCCATCCTTTCCCATCTCTAAAGACCTAGTTGTTATAGGAGACGTTAAGCAGTTAAAAAAAAATAATAATGTTTTGTTTTGATTGACTGGTTTGTATGGGAAAAGAAAAGTGTTGAATTTTACTATTTTCCTCACAATTTTTATGTTTTTTTCTCTCCATATGAACCTTCATTGTGGATTAACAAAAATATGAAAAAAAAATTAGCCGAATTGGTCGAGCCGTTCTAGAGTTTTGCACTTAGCAACACATTTGGCGATTCATTTTTATTTATGTAGATTTTAAAAGTAAGAAAGTATTATTACTTGCAGCCAATTCAATCATTGTGAATTCCACCTTAACATAATTTAAAACAAATGGAACCCATCACCACAAGGCTTAGCAGAACATTGCATTCTTAAAATAATAGGAAAAGTGTGGCTCGATCATCAGACGATAATGCAAATTGCTTCTGAACTGAAATACCAGTAACCAATTTTGCTTTTTAGGTATTCTTAGTATTACATCCTTCTAAACTGATGCATTCTATTTTCATAGTGGAAACTTTCGTGGTAGGCGGCATGGGTCTAAATGTAAACACACTGAACAAATAAACACACAATTGGTTTTTGAGAGAGGCGAAAATTTAAAAGCAACCAAGAAAATTCAACGCACTGGGGAAATAATGATAACACGTACGTCAGTGATATTATTTTCGCTGATCACACGCGGGCATACATTAATATCCATAGAGCCTAATCAACTTGAAGTCATAACAAAGGTAATCCTAACACGCCTTTGTTTTGTTTTGATTGAGGGAAAAGAAAAGTGTTGTTTTTACTATTTTCCTTCAAATGTTTGCGTTTTTTCTCTCCATAAGAACCTTCCTTGTGCCTAAACGAAAATATAAAAAAAAGAATTAGCCAAATTGGTCGAGCCGTTCTCGAGTTTTGCGGTTAGCAACACATTTGGCAATTCATTTTTAGTATATAGATATCTATATTTCAACATGGTATATATTTTTAGTATATTTTTTTATATCTTTACAGTTTTATTTATTTACTACTATAACAGATCAGACTTATATACTTTTTTAAAAACAATTTTCATTTTACCTCGACTGATAGTCACAGAGATTATTTTGTTCCACATTTATCATTGGTCATATTCCCTCCCCCTCCCCTCCCCAACCACCACCCACATATTTTATCTTTGTTTCATTCATGTGGCGAGTCAGAATGTAGAAAACACTCTCGGGATTCTAGCCGCGTCAAATAAAAGTCGACTGGCGACGTTTCGAGAGCCGGCACTGCTCCCATTGTCAAGCCCTGCTTAACTCAAGCAGGGCTTGACAATGGGAGCAGTGCCGGCTCTCGAAACGTCGCCAGTCGACTTTTATTTGACGCGGCTAGAATCCCGAGAGTGTTTTCTACAGTGCTGCCGCCGCGAAAACGTTCACAGAGTCAGAATGTGTTCACATCTCTCTCCTGCCATATGTCTCACCTCCAGCATGACTAAAGTTATTTACCGAAATATTATGAAGTTGTCTGTGTTTTTTACTTGTTCGTCTAGTCCTCCTGCCTTCACTGGTGGCAAGTGATGGGTTATTTTGACCTCTCCTATCTTATTTTCGAGTATTATACAAAATAATATAGGATAGGGAAAATAACCCGTCACTTAACCCTAGATGAAGGCAGTCGGGCCAGACAAACACAATAAAACATAAAAAGAAACACACTTCACAATATTTCAGTTAATAACCTTAAACATGCAGTAGGTGAGACATATGGCAGGGAGAAAGATGTGTATACATCCATACACAGCATTGCTCACATGATGCATTGGACTACAAACATTTCAACTGCAAGAAGACATTAAATTGATAGATTTTATTTTGGAACAATTAAATTAGCACACACTTCTTTTTATTCTCAAGAGCTATGTTAATGAACTAGATAAAAAGTATCTTGTTTGTTTACTGATGACATAAGTTATAATCGTGAAATTTTGTTAAGATTCCAAAATTTACAGTTTGGCTCCTGTAGCATCAGGATCATATGACATGTGTTAACCCAGGATATAAGCTATTACTGTCTGCAGTTTTATTAAAATCAGCCTGTTAGATTTTGTTTGATGCATCGACAGACTCAAAAATTTACAGTTTTGCACTCTTATCATCAAATTGTATGTTAATAATTTGGATGAAAAGTATCCATGTTACGACATGTGACATAAATTAGCACTTAATGTTGTTTAGTTAAAATCCATTGATTAGTTTTTGCATGATGTTTGAATAGACCACTAGACTACTAGACTAGACTAGACTACACTACAAGAATAATTTCAGGATTTCCAGTTTTGGACTCTGTGTCATCAGGAAGTACATTACGAATATGTATAAAAATACCATATATGTTAATGGATGTTATAAGCTTTCGCTATATGTCATTTTTTTAAAGATTTTTGCATGATCTGTAGATAGTTAAAAAATTTAAAACATACAACAAATGACATAAGCTATCATCGAGCATAGCAGATGGGTGGTAAAGGTCTGGCATAGCATTTGGGAGGAGTTTGAATCCCAGTCTGACCATCCAGTTTTCAATTTTCCATGGTGTGGGACATAAATCTGTACTGGGGTTGGTGCAAAACCTTCTGTCTCAGCTATAACCGTGATCTTGCCTAGGATAGCTGCAGCTTTTGCTTTGCTATATTAATTTGGTCGCCACCTTGCTTGGATTAAACCCCCAAGCTAGGAAAGGGTATAGATAATAACACTCACAAGTCTATTGCTGGTAAATAATCATTATATTCATGAAAGTTTAGCAAAGTCTAAAACTGAAATGGCATCAGACAATTTTTCCAAAGATAAAGTTGCAGATTCGATTAACCGATCAAGCCCCATAGTTCAAAGTCCAACTAACTAACACATGAAAGCATATAAAAGTTCATCACATGCTTCTAAAGATCGACTTGTCTGCCGATGACCGACACCTAAGTTAAACTGACACACCACATGGCGAAAAATATTGTTTCAAAACTGTATAGTAATACTACATCTGAAACTTGAAAACTGAGCGAGCCTACATTGTGCCTAAACGGTGTGTGGTTACGCTCATACTAATTCTGTGATACTGGCTGGCTGACTGAGTGGATGAATGTTTCGCGGATGAGTGACTGGCCTAATTTATAGAGGCTTCTGTGTTTCCCACGAGAATAGTCTGGTAATCTGATCAGATATCAGGTCTCACGCTTGTAAACTTGCATCAGATTCATGAACTTGACGATTAAAAATATTCCTATCACTCTGAAGTTTTGAGAGTAGCTAGATCTTCTAAGAAGCATTAATTTTTACCCTTGTGAAAAATTTTGTACCTTTAATAGTTTCACCGTAAAAAATTATTTTAAGCGATTCCCAAGACTTGTTAATAACTTTAATCATTTTGCAGTTATGAAACTGAAATATTTTTTCTTTTATTGTTAAAGGGCTACACATTAGTTTACTATTAAGCAAAGTATGTTTACTATTTTCAAGAGAGTTAAATAAAATTTGTAAAATTTAACAAATTAATATCTCCTAAATTATTAACATCTGAAAGTAGCTTTAATCAATTCTATGTATCAAAAAATGCTTTTTGTGAAAATTTTGAAGTCGCTAACTGCCTTCTTCGATCTGTTATGAATTTTTGTAAATATCACTCCAGGTGAATGCTTGGCGCTAATGCAACAGAAATTACTATCGTGTCCTAATACTTTCTCAAAATTATAAAAACCTGATTTCTATCTAGAATTAGCATAATAACAGACTTTAAAAATGATATGCAATGCTGTTAAATTTAACTCGCAGTTCTGATAACAAATTTTGTCACACAGTTACTTAATTTTTAGGGAACCTGACAATGGTTTCCCAAAATCACATCAGGAGAATGCTGAGATGGTTCCTTCAAAAATCCACGGCCAAAATCCTTCTTCCCATGTCTTTCCTACCGCAAATGACCTTGATGTTAAAAATACATAAAGCCCTAAGCAAAAAAAAAAAAGATGAGAGTTATCACTGTTTGCAATTTTATTAAAATTCGTCTGTTCTTGCGTGGTCTACAAATAGACAGACAGACAAAAATTCCAAATTTTACGATTTTTGGTATTTCTATCATCGTTAGTGTACATCACATTCACTCGTTTTTAAATAAATTTTATGTACAAAGAGCAATTTGATTTTAACTATTATTTTTAAGGAATATGATGTAATGACGGCAATACATTTTCTTTCCCAGGAGGTTCGAGCACATCTTTATTCAATGTGGAGTGGGAGTGACGTGGCGTTTATGAAATTACCTGAGTCCACAGAGTTACCAGAAGGGCGAAGTCAAAGTAATAACTAAGCAGTGCTCTAATTGCGATGTTTGTTTTATCCGTTTTGTGACTTTAGTACAAATAATGAATCTGTCTGATATAGTTTATCAAAATATTTACCTGTTATAAAACCAAAGACTATAAAAAATATATATTTTTTTTTGATATTATGTAAAAAGCAAACTAGATTGTGGTACATGGAATTATTGTCCTTAATCCTACCTCATTTTCAAATTGCAAATTTTTATCTTGAATTGGAAATAAATATTTTATTTCTATCTCTTAATTAAGAATTTTATAACTTGTAACTTGCAACTGCATTACAGTTTGCCCTGAGTTTGAATTATGATTGAATTTTTCTGCCTTTTCATAAAAATCATTTCTCTCAGCAAGACTAGACAAAATGATTTGCAGTGAAAAATAATTACATACTTTAACTCAAGTAAATGAATATTTTACAGTAAGAATATAATATAAATATTAAAAACCAGTTTGAGAAATTAAATAACAAATGAAGTGATGAGATTCTCTATGCTTAAAGTGCAACTCAAGTTGCAAAAGTATATTATTTTGTCTTATGCAAATCCTACTTTATAAGTAATTTTAAAATGTGTTAATTCACTCCATATTTCTTAATATTAGCTTCGAAAACAAATTGTGGAATATAATTGGAAGAAATCAACAGGTTAATGTTTGAGTAATATCAAAGGTAAAAATAATTTAAAATATGTCTAAACTTTTTCATGTGATTTACTGTACATGAGATGTTATTCACCTTGCCTCTTATGCTTTCCTACATCCTAACTATGTTTATCGCTATACTCTCAATTTTCACAAACATATTTAACAGAAATTTCCTGAAACGTTCATCTTAAAATTTTATAAGTGCTGGGTCAATCAGAAATATTGTTAACTAATTCAGTTTTCTATTTATCGTTTATCTAACTGAGGAATTTTGTTGCATTATTAACTATGATACAAATTGTTAATCATACATTTCATATACTGCTTGTTTTATTATTAGCTCCTTGTTTTATTACTAAAACTTCCTGAAAAATATAGATTGGTTCAGTTTTTAATTAAGTTGTGATATCAAACTATCAGTTCATGTAGCAACTTTAATTTTTCTCTCAAGGCATTCAGTCTTCCCAGTTTCTGGAAATTTCATATTTCTTCCTTCTTTTGCCAATACTTTTTCTCATAATAAATGAAAATTATCCTTCTTAGGCAAGTAGGGCATGATTGTGGAGTATAATTTAAATAATCTCTATGGTTAAGAAAGAATACCTTTTTAAATTCAATCCATATAACATTTTATAGTGAATATTTTCTCAAGCTTTTATAACATAATATTATAAAAATATTATTTTAAAACACTTATCTGTGTTGTGTTTGGTATGCTGAAAATTGCGTGAAAGTAACAATTATACCTGAGTAACTGCAAGTATAATATGTACCTACAATTTGTAACATTTTGAAATTTTGCTATGTGCAAATGGCTGTTGTGTATAACCAGATTTACCATGAAAATATTGTGCATTTAAAATTATCAATATAAATATGTCTACTGAAAATGCTTTGACCATTATTAAAAGTGTGGTTTTCTTTCAGTGGTTAGATTTTAATTAAATGGCCAGTCGGAACAAAAGATGTGAAAGATTAGAGGAAGTAAGCTTGTCACTTACAAAGGCAGCAGGGTTGTGTTGAGGGTAAATGAGACACATGGTATATTTGATTTGTTCTCAATTACTGTGTTTACAAATGAGGAAATATATAGCTGATGAAATTTTTCCAAGTGAATAAGCTCACAGGCAGTCGAGTGGTTTTGTAGTCTTGTGTTTATGGAACTGCACTTTAGGTTGGGTGATAAGGTGGAAAGTAGTCTGGGATTTAATTTAATTTAATTGCAATGGAGCATACGCTCCGGTGGCAATTTCCCTACACACCCAACTTCCCCCTATCCTACACTCACCTACATTTGCCCTCTACAAATTTTAACTTTAAATTCTTTTAACGTTTTCGGTAGGTTATTCATCATTCCCCTTGGTAACTCATTCCAATCCCTGACACCCTTACCTAAAAAAGAAAATCTTCCCACACCCTTGTGCCTGAAATCGAGTGCCAGCTTATGGTCATGGTCATCTTTTCCCTTCTATGCGCTACTTTTCATACCTATTGCAATATCTTTCCATGCCTCATCGCCAGTATACGCCCTGTACACTCCCATGACCCTCCTCATCCTCCTCCTGTCTTGCAATGAATCCCATTCCAGCTCCTTTATCATATCTGTCACTGATTGCATTCTGCGATAATTTCCAGAAACAAATCTAGCAGCCCTTCTTTGCACCTTCTCCAACTCCTGTATTTGATACTCAAAATGTGGGTCCCATACTACACTACCATATTCAAGCAATGGTCTCACCAAAGTTTTGTAACCCAATTCCTTTACTTCTCTCGTACATCCCCTCATCACTCTCTCCAACAAATGCAGAACTTTGAAACCTTTTCCTACCACCTGTCCAATGTGTCCTGCCCAGTTAAGTTTGTTATCAAATGTAATGCCAAGATATTTACATTTCAAGTCTTCAGTAAGCACTTCTTTCCCCACCTTATATTCATAATTTACCTTTTGTTTTTTATTTGTGTATCTTGGGAGAAAAATTTCTTAGAAGAAATGCAGGTAACTTTATTCCAATATGTACTTCTTCGACTTAATATATGGAGCTTTTGCTGTATTTCTGGGAAGGTAATTGGGAAATATTACCTTTTACAAAGACTTTATCTATTCCCTCCCCTGAACTGTCTCCTTTCCCCCAGAAGCTTAATCATTACATTCGGTTTATGCTTCAGAATACAGCCAAATGGAAGCCAGATTGTATGAATTGTGTAATTTCAAATTTAAAACTATCTTTCAAGCAACAATGGAGTAGGAAGAAATGCTGTGATGTGATATTTATATGGATCCATACTCGCCATTCAGCATAGTTGAAGGGCAGGACAACACAAACAAAAAATTATGATTGAAGGGGATTTATTTATTTTTTCATTATGTTTCAGAATGTTGGCTGCCCCTGTACTGTATTCACTGTGTAAATGTTTTTTGTATGTGTCTGCAATATCTTTTATGTGGACCAAATTTTATTCTTCTCTAGGTGCCAAATATAACGGTCAGTTGTCATTTTAGAAATTATTTGCAATTAATAAAAAAATGTTTAACTTCAGCTGGCTTAAATAGTTTATTGAATGTTTAATTTTGTTTCTTCTTCAAAGTTGTCTTTTAAAGTTGATATTACTTACATGCTATATGTTTTTTCTATAGCAAATTTTTTTATCTCATTGTAATTGACATCTTTTACTTTTGACGAAGTAGTGTCTTGAGCTTAATTTTTTTAATGTTGGCAGCTGTGGATTTTTAACTGTGCATTTGTTGTCCCATTCACTTGCTGGAGAGTGATGAGGGGATGTACTATAGTCCAGTAATGGGGTAGTTTTCACTTGTATCATATCACGTAGAAGATTTTTTTTTCCTTATATTGTATGCAGAAACCAAGATTTCGACCTGCAACACCCTCGGCACAATTTTCTGTAGCCAAAAAAACATCAAAATTTTGGTACTTTTTTCAGTTTTTCGCCTATAACTCCTTCCTGATGAGTCCTAGAAAGAAATACTCTATTTACAATTTGAAAGAGGACAAAATGTCCTACAACTTTTTTCTAAACTCAAAACTAAGCAAGCTGCAGTTCTTCGAAAATCAGCCAAATTTCATACTTTTCCTAAAAGTTGTGTTTTACCTACTTTGCCGCTCAAAATGACCTGCAATCCCTGTATATATAACTGAAATATATATGAATTTCTGTATGAGGTAGTATATATAAGTACTATACTTTGATTACTGATGGTCAATTCCATAATCATTTAGCATTTTTCGGCCACCAGGTGACAGTGTTTACGATACGCCGCGCAATGCGCTCCTTTGTGGCTGTCTAAACTGACCAAGTAATAGTACCGGATGTGGGGATCCTACAGCTTAACGTGGAATCCAAACCACAGAATCGTTCAGGGTTACTTCATATTATACAAAAAGCTGTGGCAGAGGTGAAGGTCGGGTCAATGGCCTTTGAAAATCATTGCTAAGACCGGGATTTCGATCTCCAGTCAGACGCCTTAACCATTGAGCTACCAGATCACTCTATTACTGATGATAATAGAGCGAAAATGAATGTATAATGTTATGGCGCAAATTTATTAAGTCATTATAAATTCGTAATAAGTTAAAGAATGGTCATAAAAAAATTTCTTTTCCGTTTGGATTGTCCCAGCTTATTAATGAATTGTGTTTCATTCATCTACTGCATCAGTAACAACTTCCTCGATGTCGAAGAACTTTACCTCTCCTTCAGCTACTTCATTTCAGGAACGTTTTCACGAGACAGGCCAGAGCAATTTTTGCAAGCAGCTGAACAGTGCACTCCTGATTAGCGACAACTGCATGGTGGAGTACATGGTTTCTTGCAGGAACATGATACAAACTTCGGAGCAAACTCAGGTGCAGCGTCTTTTATTATTGTTTTTTTTTTTTCCTTATGACTTTACGCCTCGTTGAGGTCATTAGAGGGACGATGGGACTGGGGACAAGGAGCGGTGTAACAGCCCTCATACCTGAATTTTTAGTAGTATTGTACTGTATGAAGTATTTGTAGTGAGCTAAAGTTTGCTTGAATATGATCTGGTATGTTTGTTTTGTAATTTCTTGTAAAACAGTGTTTATAGACTTTGTTTTATGTAAGAAAATTATTTAAAGTCCATTTAATATGTTTAGGAACCGAATGGTGCAAGAGAATTTCTTAAATGTTTGTAATTCCATGTATTAATGTAAGTTACGATGTCTACAGGACAATTTTCTACAGTTTGAAAGGATTTCTGTAAATAATTTTGTATTTAAGTATCTCTAATTACCATTTCTGATCATTTTTTATTGTTGTTAAGTAATTTTGTATTAATTCCGATTGTTTTTAATTTGTTTGATTGTTTGAGTGGTTGTTAATGATCGAGAAATATCGGGCGGATGCCTTTGAAGAATTCTCGTAATTTCGATAGAGACTATATAAGCAGATCGGCTGGACAGAGCAGTTAGTTAGTTGACTTCATTCAGTATTCAGTTTTACAGAGAGATTCATCCAGTTAGTTCACAGAGATTTTATTAGCAACGGCTCAGAAGTGCATCTCTGTATTGTATCTATGCTTGTGAATATCACTGACTTCATTTTGAAAACAATAAACAAATCTTCAATATAACCTTCTGGTGGACTTTTTAATTAATGAATATATGTAAATTAAACCACCGAAGAACGTAATAGCGGGAAGGGTTTCATCTATCACCGTTTGAAGGAAGCATCCCGGCATTCGGCTGGAGTGATTTGGGGAAACCATGGAAAACCCAAATCTGGATGCCCGGACGGGGATTCAAACCGGCGTCCTCCTGAATACGTTTATTATTGTAACTGGAATAAGACTGGACGAGCCTTTCATTCATCCCCATGGCAATGGGTACGTTTCTTGACCCAACCATCCTTTTCTTGGTGGTATGTGCATAAAGAGTGAAACATTGCCGCATCTGATTCTGGTGGAAACCTTGCTAGCCTGAATGCATTTTTGGGCAGGTTTCTTAAACATTTCGTATCCGAGCCTTCCAATGTTCCAGAAGCAATTTTTCCGTGCCGTTCCAAGATGAGCTGTTCCTCTGCGTGTTCTCCAAATGCTAATCTCTGTAGGCTAGGAGTTCTTAGAAGTTAGCATGCATGTTACTTTCAGATGTGGTTGGTATTGAATGAGGCAGCAGAATTTTTGTTTCTCATAGCTGTAATATGTTGATATTATACCACATCTTGCAAATGCTTGGATGAAGAGGATATGTGTGGGTTCAAATTCGTGTTACCAAGGCCCATTAGCAGAGCGAAAAGCCCAAAATACTCACTTAGAATCATCATACTGTCGGATTTTGCTGCTTGAGAAATAGCTGTGTCAACGATCAATCCAGCTGTTTTGCCTGTTGATCTTGGATACCTCCTTTTCCAGTTTTTGCATTAGTATCAACATTACACATTTCTTGCTGCTCTCATTTGCTGTGTCACTGCAGCACTTGTTTCCTCACTGAAAATGACGTCTGTTGAAGTATCTGATGTTTTCAAAGTACAAAACATCTCAGATGACTTTATTCCTCTCTGTACAGCATCACTTCGGTATCCGTCAAATATAACTGTGATGTTGGATCTATAGCTCGTTGTCAAATAGGCTTCATATTTTCCACAGATGCAACCAAGATCTTCACTAAGATGCCACATAACCTTATGCAGGAGGCATCATCTGTCCATAACAAAACTTTTTATGTATGGTGTTGAATGTTGAAGAGATTTAAATGCTTCATATGGAGACAATTTTGTTCCCTTGAGGTACGGAACAAATTCAAATGGAAAACATTCTTTCAATCCATTAAATTTGAAAGAAATGGATTATGACTTAATTTTGACTGCATAAATAAACTTTGTGCCATAACATTATGTTTTCAATTTTGCAAATCCGTTTTTCAAACTGTTTCAAATACCATCATGTAATAGAACGGACTGGATGCACAGTGGTTAAGGTATCTGACTGGAGATCGAAATCCCGGTCTCAGCAGAGATTTTCACAGGCCATTAACCCGACCTTCACCTCTGGCCTCGCATTCAGAAAGATGAGATCGAATCCCCGTCCAGGTTTCCATGGTTTACCCAAATCACTCCATGCCAGGATGCTTTCTTTAAAAATGCCATGGTCAAATTTCTTTGCGTTTCTTGTCCCCAGAGCTTTCCCATCTCTAATGACCTTGATGTCAACAGGAGGTAAAGCCATAAGGAAAACAAAGGCTTATGGCATGAAATATTTTCATCTTTGATGGGTATGAAATGTGTTCGCAGCAAAAATTTTTCCAAAAGTGTTGAGTTTCGAACAAAAACAGTGGAAAATGGAAGTTACTCATGAATCGTTAAATGAGGTCAATCAACAGCGATGTAGAACTATTAAAACGTGTCATAAAAGGCGATGAAACATGGGTTTATGGGTATGATGTTGAACTAAGGCTTAAACGTCCCAATGAAGGCATTCTTGATTGCCAAGATCAAAAAAAGCTCGACGAGTTTGGTCAAATGTGAAGGTAATGCCCATTGTATTCTTCGATTTTAACGGCATACACCATGAGTTCTTGCCATAAGGTCAAATGATCAATAAGGAATACTACCTCCAACTTCAACACCATTGCATGAAGCAGTCCGAAGAAAACTACCAGATTTTTGTCTTGCACAAGCCAGCCACTTACACTTGAAGGGTTTTAGCCCGAAATATTGTATTTTCTTTGTTTGTGTGTTGCTGCTGCCCCCCCCCCTCCCTTCAACATTGGTAAGTGCTGGGTGTATTTCATCTGTCCTTTCCATATAAATATTGCCTTGCGGCATTTATTTCCTTTCATTGTTACCAGCACTGTAATTATTTCCATAACTTATCTTTCTTTGTCACGAGCTATTTATCTTCCTTGATATCTAAATGAAATCGAGAAATGAGGTATTATTTTAGAAACTAAGGTCTCTGCTTTAGTCAAATCATATTTTAAAAAACTAATTTTTCTGAATTCAACCCTTAAAGGGCAAAACTATTAATGTTTACGCAATGCGCTTTTGTGTCACAAGCCATTTGTTCCCCTTGATATCTAACTGATATAGATAAATGAGGTATCATTTTAAAGATTAAGGTCTCCGTCGTGGTCACATTATATTTTAAGAAAGGAATTTTTCAGAATTTAATGGGAAAAATGACAATATTTCTAAAATGCATTATTTGTGTCTCGAGCCATTTATCTCCCTGTATACCTGATCGAAATCGATAAATAAAGTATGATTATGAAGAGTAATGACTCCGCTTTGGCAACAATGGTTCTTCAACGCAATTTTGTGTCACGAGCCATTTATCTCAATTAATATCTAACCAAAATAGATAAATGAGGTGTGATCACATCATATTTTAAGAACGGATTTTTTTTTAAAAAAATTCAACCCTTAAACGATAAAAATATCAGTATTTCTAAAATTAGTTTTTTTGTGAGTGTGTGTGTCTAGTCTGTCATTTCCCTTGATAATTACACAAAATTGATAAACGAGGTATCATTTTAAAGACTGAGGTCTTAGTAAGGTCTTCAGTTTTGTTACACCATATTTTAAGAAAAGAATTTTTCAAAATTCGACCCTTAAAGGGCAAAAGTATTAATATTTCTGCAACACATTTTTCTGCTACGAGACATTTATCTCCCTTGATACCTAACCGAAATCGATAAATGAGGTATTGTTTTAAAAATTGAAGTATCAGCTTTGGTCACGCCATATTTTATGAAAGGAATTTTTTGGAATTCGATCCTTAAAGGGCAAAAGTTTCAACATAACTCCAAATGTTTTTATTATTATTGCGAGGCATTTATCTCCTTCGATACCCAACCAAAATCGATAAATGACATATCGTTTTAAAGATTGAAGTCTCCAATTAGGTAAAATCATAAATTAAGAAAGAATTTTTCAAAATTTGATGCTTAAAGAGGTCGCGCGTATGAAACAGTTCAGAGCCATGTTCCTAGGTTGCAGCAGCAGATATCACAGAGATGTTAATAAACTGTTTTTTTATACAATAAGTAGCTTTTTGGATATTTTTTTTGTTATGGAAACATTTTTGCTTTTTCTATACAATTTCAATGTAAACATTTTATTAGCACAGCAACACATATCACAGAGATGTTTTATAATATGTTGGAAGTATTTTGATGCGTACCTATTACACTAAACAAATAATTATTTGCTACAAAAGTGAGGTTCTACTTTTCATTATATTACAAGCATTCAACCTCACTATTCGTCGTATTTTATTCGCGAAATTTTCACACGGTTCGTCTAGTTATTATTAATTTTAATTGCAATGGAGCTTCCGGTGGCAGTTACCCTAATCATCTAATTACCCCCTTTTTAAAATTTATTTTATAATTGGAGCATTAAATTTGTCACCAATTTACTTTAACAATTTACAAATTTTAAATTCCTTTGGTAAATTATATCACTTCACCTTAAGTTTGTAACCGTTGCAAAAGTTATACCATCGGACATTACCGTGCCCCAACATCATCCGCTTCACCTCAGTTTCAGGATTTGTTTTGAAAGCTTTAATTCTACATTGGAGCTAATTAAATGGTGGAAATTAAAGCAGCATCACATCCAGATGGAAACATCTATAGGTTTCCTAAAAACGCCAGAACATATACACCATATTGATGAAGTTTGGACAACAATCGTCAAAAACATTAAAACCTGTACTACCAATATCATTGGCACAACAAAACCTGGATGTCATTTCATCAACAAAGAAGTGTGGTTATGGAATGATCAGGTGCAAGGTGCCATCGAGACAAAGAAGTTAGCTCATAAAACTGGCTAAAATCAAAACTTGATTCTGATTGCCAGAAATATAGACAGCTGACATCAGTGGTTAAACAGGAAGTGGCAGAGGCAAAAGAAGACCATTATAGGAATGTGCACAATGAGCTAAATACCCCAGAAGGAGCAGAAAAAAAAACATCTACTGGCTAGTGAAGGGTCGTCACCATTCCACTCAAGATGTTGGACATGTGATGACCATTAAGGATGAAAGCCAAAAACTGTTACAGAAACCGACCAAGATCCTCAGCCGATGAAAACGACACTTCGTTGCTGATATTTTCAAAGAATTTCCACATCCATCAATGCCACCAGCAGATCCTGTGTATGGCGGAGCTCCAGCCATCATGGCTGTTGAAGTAGAGACCACCATGAAGAAAATGAAAAGGCAACTGGATCAGATGACACTCCATCGGATTTATGGAAGATGCTAGGATCACAGTCAACTCAGTTCCTGGCTGCTGTTTTTAATATGGTAATAGGCCAAGATGAAGCTCCTTGTACTTGGCTCACATTACAATACTCCTTTGGAAAAGAAAGGTTAATGTGCTAGACTGCTCCAACTATTGACCGATTCACCTGCTTTGCCACACAATGAAGATTTTTTAGCGCATTGTGGATACATGCTTTCGAAGCATAGTTAAAATTGGCCCTAATCAGTGTGGTTTCACGAAAGACGCGGATGATTGACGCCATTCCTACCACAGGTCTTTTGATGGAAAGGCACCTTCGAGTAGAAAACCAGTACACATAGCTTTTTTAGATCTTGAAAAGGCATTCGATAGGGTACCTCGAGATCTAATCTGGTACTCACAGACAGCATGGGGTACCAGAGGTATATGTTAATGAATCCATCTGCTGTGTCGTAATGTCAACAGCTATGTTTAATGTGCTGCAGGGAATTTTTACTCTTTTTCCAATCATAGTTGGTGTTCATTAGGGATCAGCTTTGTCCCTACTCCTGTTTATCCTCTGCCTTGACACCATTGCTGAAGAACTGCTCATTCCACACCCCTGGACATTGCTCTGTGCTGATTATGGTATGGTCACCTACAAGTCTCGACAAGAATTGGAACAACAAATCCAACAATGGAAAACTTCCCTCGATAAATATGGCATGCGGCTTAATGTACGGAAGACCGAGTACATGAGTGTGGAGTTCCAAGTGATGGGTCTGTTAATATCAATGGCATTGAACTCTGTAAGTCATCTGAATTCAAATACCTGGGAACAGTACTCTGTTCAGATGACCAGACACTCCCAGACATCCAAAACAGAGTCAACACAGCCTGGATGAAGTGGCATCAGGACACAAGGAGTCCTTTTTTACTGGAAGGTGCCACTCTACCTTAAATCAAAGGTTTACAGAACCAGTGTTCCACCAGTGGGACTGTATGGAACCGATTGTTGGCCAGTCACAAAAAGACATGAACAAGAGCTGCATGTCATGGAAATGAAGATGATTCAATGGCCACAGGGACTCTCTAGATTGGACCATATCAGGAATGAGGAACATTCGAGCAGCATTTGGTGTGGCTACAATCCCTGAGAAAATGCGTGAGGGTCATCTGCGGTGGTACGGCCATGTACACCTCAGTGGCGAGAACAGCACTTGACATAAGACTGGAGGGCCAAAGATCACAAGGGAGGCCCAGGAAGCGCTGGCAAGATATCTTGGGGGAGGACATGCATGTAGTTAATGCCTCGCCTGAAGATGCACAAGATCGGCACACTGTTGAGGATGCTCAGAAGGAGAATAAGATTCATCTCTTCACTTGGTAATTTGTTACAATCCTTGACACCCTTACCAACAAAACAAAATTTTCCCAGATGCCTCAGCCTCGATATTTGCCAGACATGGCCCCTTGAAAGGCCATCATTTTACAAGCATAGATGAGATTAGAAGTGCGTCAGTGAAAGAGCTCAAAGTTATCCTAAAGATCGAGTTCCAGAAGTGTTTTGGGGGATTGGAAGAAGTACTGGCATAAGTATATAATATCTAACGGGGATTATTTTGAAGGGGATAACATCAGTGTAGATGAATAAATAAATTTCTTTCAAAAAAAATGAAAATCCCTGTTATTTTTTTTAACACATCTTGTACAAGGTATATATTGGTGATGAGGTGAGGAAAGATATTGGTGGAAGAATTAAGAGAGGTGCATGGTATGGAAAGTTGACCATGACCACAAACTGGAACTCTATTTCAGGCATAAGGGTGTTGGAAGATTTTCTTTTATAGGAAAGGGAGTCAAGGATTGGAACAAATTATCAAGATAAATGATGAATAATTTAAATTTGAAATTAGTAGAGGAAAAATGGGTGAGTAGAGAAATTGCTATCAGAGCAAGTGCTCCATTAAATTAAATATGTATGGCTGTTGATAACGTTTCTTAAGTTTTAAGTCAGAGGTCCCTTGATTGATTACACTGCTGTAAGTCTGGGTTAATGAGTGCTGTCATTTTCTGTATGCTAAATTCTTTACACAGGACCAAACACAGGAATACCACTTTTCGCTGGAAATAGTGAATACTAGCTCTACGAAAAAGAGGTTTTTTTTTATGATACAATGACTATGATCTTGCACATGAGGTGGTAGTTTTCATCTTAAAACAACAACATTAATGAAGGTTATGGTTAGGTTGAGGTGCATGTCAATTTTGTTTCATATGGGAAAAAGAAATAATTAAGTTTGAGAAAATTAATCTTCAGAAGAAATAAAAACAGTTTATGGTGAGCATATTGAAACTGGAAGCCACCAAATTACAACCCCCCCCCTCCCCTCCCAATAGAAAAACTGTCTAAAGATGGTTCGGAAGAGATTTCTTTGTGATATGGCCTCATGGTAAGCAGAATCTTCAGGAATTCTTGCACCATCTAAAAAGTGCCCACCCAGAATCCAATTATCTATGGATGTGTAAGAAAATGGACATTTAGAGTTTCTTGATGTACTGATAAATAAACACGACGAAGGATGTTTGTAACACTAGGTGACCAACACTAACAGGTATTTACATCCACACCAGCTGGTGGGTGTCTATGAAGTCCCATGCAGTCATGGCAATATTTACATTGGTGAGACGAATCCCACTGTGGCAGACAGACTTAAGGAACTATCCGTTACTACAAATATAAAATAATAGCGATAAATCTGCCATAGTTTGCCATGCAGTCAACTCTGGGCATGAGACAAAATTTAAGAAAACAAGCCTGCTATAGAGAAAAGAGCAATGGTGGCCTAGAACACTATGATGCTTGGCACTTGTTGATAAATTAATAAATGTAATAGTTACAATGAAGACTGCAAATTTTTGAACTGAAAGCTCAGCAACGGAAGTAAAAATGTGACATTCCCAGAAAATCAAGTTAATCTTAATGTTGAGGAAATTGTTTCTCTTATTTCTGCTTTGCAATTCATTTAAATGAAACTTTTTGTGCATAGGAAAACAATTTTCCTTACATCACAACCTCACATTTGCTATTTCCCATCTAAAAACATTCTCCCATGCATAATTTTTTGGGGGACTGAAGAATCCCACTATCTTTATATTCCATAAATAATAAACTTAATCAGAAAACCTGAGAAAATATGTTACACACTGATGAAAATAAAAATTAGTGTAATTTCTTTGCCTCATTCAACCATTCATGATCCTTGAAACTGGCAATCAAAATTTTGAAAACAGCACTCTGGAAAGATGCCAGATCAGGTATGATGTCACTGCCAAGGTTTGGCTGTTTCTTTGGCAATGCTGAAATAAGTACCAACAATGCTAGATTACCTTTTTAATTCTGTTGGTTGGAAATTAGGGTAGAGATGTGAATTTTCAAAACATCCATGGAACATTTTGATGCAGCTGAAATCTACAGAATATTTTATCCATAACTCTCAATTATTAAAACTGGAGGAGTCAGAGTGACATCTATTTTTTTTTTATACAAATGTCATGGGGTAGTTGGCCAAGAATTTTGATTTTAGAAAAATTTATTTTATGGCAAAAGCATTTCTTTTACAATTGTTAGAAATACAAACAGTATTAACAATAACAGAAAGAAAAAGGATAGCAATCAACACCAATGAATTCAAGATACAAAGGACCAAAAGAAAGCAATTTGTATAGCATTGTCACTGGCATTGAAGAGGTTTTGTAAAGTGCAGGTTGATGGGTACTGCAGGCAATTGTATAAATGCTGGATGGTCTGTTCTGTCCCACATTCACACATAGTATCAGGATCTTGCTAAATTATCCTTTGTCCTACCTACACCATTTCTCAGTCTGTTTAGCGTTCTCCCCATTCTCCAGTTAAGATTGTCACCCGATTGTAGTGTCTCTGCAGTAGGTATCCATTGATTTACACGATTCAATCTTGCTTGTCACAGATTGGGTTGTGCAACTTTCGACAGTACATCTTCTAATGCAGCTGCCATCCACAAGAAGCTTGTGTGCTACAGCAAACCAGCATTCTGCTGAGAGTGGTTATGCTATTTTATTCGATGACATGAGTGTGCTGGTTCAGGAATGGTGTCCCACATGAATCAGAGAAGTGTTAGAAATTTAAAAAAATACCAAAAAATATGAATGTGGACAGCGGGCTACAACTTGACCAAATATGGTCATGCTTGCTTAGGAAAATGCAGGATGCAAGCCCCATCGGACTGACCATACTGGCGGTGGGAGCTTCAGTGAAGTCACTTAGCATGCTCTTTGGGAGCTATATATAGGCGGCAGCAATTCCAGCCATGACAGTTGTCTGAAGAAAGCCACAAAATGATGGTTGAAACATTAGATTTCGGTAAATTGACACGGTACCTCCTGGACAACCAAGATAACAGTTTTTTTTTTTTTTATTTATTTTCAAATGAGCCAGCCAGTTTAGAGAACTTTACTAAAATAATTACTAAAGAATATCTTCTACTATATTGTACAGAACCTGCCTTTTATGCTGCTTCTTTTTTTGTTTATTAAAAAGTAGTTCTCCCTGCCATTAACACCAGGTATGAAATAAAATTTGAAGAGACAAGGTTGCTGTGGAAAGAAGATCAGTGGTGGTCTTAATGAGTGAAAGAGGCAGCAGAAATTTTAAATACCGATAAAGGCTGTAGAATAAGACTATCAAATAAACAATGCGGCATACACTGAATATCTAGTAATCATTAAGGAAAAGACGTGTGAGTGGAGACTCTCCCGGCGTACTGATGCAATGTAATCTTCACAGGTGTTCAGCCAGTCATATAAACACAACATTTCGACAGCTGACTGTGCTGTCTTCATCAGGTGCTGTATAGCTTCAGATGTGTCTAGTTGGATCGAGCCAGTGGCATCTAGCTAACAACATCTGAAGCTGACGAAGACAGCAGAGCCAGCTGTCGAAACGTGTTTATATGACTGGCTGAACACCCGTGAAGATTACATTGCAATAAAAGACAGTTTCTATATAATATGGCACAAGATTTCTCTTAGCAAATTTGTCTAAACTGGTGGTATCTAAGTGTTTTTTTGTTTTTTTTTTTTTGTTTAGAAATGGAAATAAAAGCAATATTTAAAATTATTAGATTATTTATTTGTAAAAATATTAAAATATATATTTATCTGTAATAAAGATACTGTTCAATACATTTTTAAAAATTCAGTGTAGATTAAATACATAAAAAATACAACACATGGATTTATACAAACAATTAGAGTAAATGCATAAAATATTGAGTATTACTAGTCTGTTTCATAAATCAGATCATATACACTGCACCACAAGAAGAAAAGTCCCTAAATGGCACAAATAAACTTAATTAAGTATAACCGTGGTACTGGATCATTTGATCCTGCAAATAAAGGAATAAGGCACTTAATAAATGTCACACTGCATTCATATTTTTTAATAATGTTAGTCAAATTTCATGATAATGACATCACATTCACAGTTCTTGCTCAACATCCATCAACATATCCTCTTCTGGACAATCTGTACACCTGCGGTAAAAACAATACACCACGTTACAAGCGAGAATAAAACAACCTATACTACAAAAATAATATATTAAAATTTTGCACTTAGGTTACGCATCTCTATCAACTATCTCAAAACATTGCATAAAATCTAGATATCCACCATGTTTTAATATTAAGGAACTGTGTTGTTTCATAGGCACAGGTGGGCACAGTTAATCCAAACGTTAACTTCGTTAATCATTATTCCGCTACTTAAAAAGTTAACTTCGATAATCGTTAAAGCGTTAAATGTTTATAAATTTAACGCAAGTTAAAGTTATCCGTTAAAAGTTAACTAGTCAAAAGTTGTACTGATGTATTAGTATTATAGTACGGTAGGTATAACTGCTCTCTATCTCAAGGTGTTATGTACCATGATGCAAGTGTGGATTTATTTATAAAAATTAACAAATTGTGGTTACGCTATCGCCACAACAACGAAGTGGTATTCCTGTCTGTTTTTATCTTTGTTGAGACTGTGATCAACATGACACATGCAAATTGTCTTACGAGAGACAATTAAGGTGCTCGTGACTTTATATATAAAAAAACAACAACATGAATGCAAAATGAAAAGCAACAATATTATAGAAAACAAGTTGGACTGGGACACCTGAATATGTGAAAACTGCGACCAGTGAAATTTGCGGCCAATGCCTGTTACGGTTACCTTTGTGCCACTGCCTACCTGTGACCTAAAGGCCCCTTTAGACGACCCGGCCTGGTTTCACTGAATCATGGCATGCATGTTTTTACGTGAACATATAGAACGGAAGTTAGTCAGCGACATCCTTTTACATTACACGGCCGAAACTGCCAAACTAGCTTCTACTTTTAAAAAAAAAAAAAAAAAAAAAAAAAAAAAAAAAAAAAAAAAAAAAAAGACATACAAATGTTTCTAATTAAAATTGCACATCACCTTTTTCGTAACTTATGTATTATTTCTTTGAATTTTTTCGCACTGGTTACTGAAAGTTGAGTTTTTTGCTGATCTGCAACACTGTTTGCAGACTCCAGTGCGATACTAACTATCGATCAGGCGGCCGGTCATCCACTGGCACAGAATTTCGTCCGAGTAATGCCTGATTTGACGGCCGAACAGTTTGTCCGATTAACCTCTTCCGACACACACTGCCGATCCGTCACTGTTGCTTCAACACCAACTGAACGCGATGTTTTTACTAAACGTATAATAACGACATACATTTTGTAATAATAAAAAAAAACCTTTGTAGATCCTTGGCCGGACCTTAGATGCGCACCCTCCCTTGCAAATAATATGAAATTTCACCTTGCATTTTAGAGCAATTTTCTTACTAAAAACAAACATCTGAAATTTTTATTAGACTACAGAAAATATTGCTGTATCGTAAATGCAAATACAGTTGAACCTCGTTAAGTTAAAGTCCAAGGGAAACACAAAATATTTTAAGTTATAGAGGTTTTAAGTTATCAAGGGTCTATGTTAGGGATAGGTTAATATAGAGGTAGGTATGTACATATGTATGTATGTACCCTTGTTCCTATTTTTACTCGAATGCGTCAGAAGGATTGGTTCAATAAAATACAGAAATTTAAATAATTATATTTATTTATTCACATTGCACACGTTACATAAAAATAAAACAACAATTAAACGTTTAGTCTACTTAAAGAAGTCTGTGATTTTCTTTTGTTTTAAACAATTCACAGTTCCTAAATCGATTTGATTTTCAATGACAAATAGAGAGGAGAATACATTATCTTTTATGTTTCTACACTGCTCTATAAATGATCGCACAGTTGTTAAAGCTCTTTTTGCTTCGTTGATTGATACACTCGTAGATGAAGTTTGTGGCTCGTAGTTAAAATCATCGTCTTTATCACTTTCAATGCAGTTGTTTACTGATTCCAATATTTCTTCCTCTGTTAACGTCCCTGCTACGACTACTTCATCATCGCAAGTAACGAAGTCTTCAAAAGTATTGTTTGACCCAGACATGTGCTTATTCCATTCTTCAGGCACATTATTATCTTCCTCTTCAATGATTTCTTGAGGTTCTAAAAAAAACCACAGGTTCTAAAGCAGTTTTTTACTGCAAGGGGTGTTACGTTTCGCCAAGCTTTTTCCACCATCCTCATTGTTTGAAGAACATTGATACTAGAAGAAATCGTATTTTGCTCCATATCAGCTATCATTTTTCTAACAACTTCTTTTCTGTATAACGTTTTAAATTTTTTAATTATACTCTGATCGAAAGGTTGAAGTTGTGATGTTGTGTTTGGTGGAAGAAATTGTACTTTGACTGCCTTTAATGGTGGTATGTCCCCGTGTGCTGTGCAGTTGTCGATAAACAGAATAATTTTTCTATTTGAAGTTACCATTTGCTTATCTATGTGAATCAGCCATTTTTTAAAAAGTTCGGCTGTCATCCATGCTTTTTTATTGGCTTCATAATCCATGGATAGTGATTTTAGGCCTGCAAAGCACCTGAGGTTTTGTTGACTTGCCTATAATTAAAGGTTGCAGTATTTCTGTGCCCATAGAATTTGCACAAAGCAGAATCGTAAGTCGTTCTTTGCTGTGCTTTCCTCCATGACATTTTTCATTTTTGAATGTTAATGTTTTGTTGGGAAGACATTTGAAAAATAGACCCGTTTCGTCAGCGTTAAAAACATCATTAGGATCATAATCATGCACTAAATTATGTAATTCAGATTTCCATTCTTGGCAGGCTGATTTTCTTACGCTCGCACTTTCGCCGCACATTTTTTTAAAGGCTAAATCATGTCGTTTCTTAAAATTCTCTAACCAGCCATTGCTGGCTTTAAAATTTTTGATTTTCAGCGAATTAGCGAACTCTTCAGCTTTTTCTTTCAGTATGGGTCCACTCACTAACACTGATGTTTTTGTTTCGACACTGTTTGAACCACGTAAACAAACATTGTTCTAAATTAGGGAATTCGGCAATTTTTCGTCTTTTACATTGAAGACTTTCTCCTGATTCTTGTTTGTTCAAGATTTCAGCTTCTTTTTTAATGATGATTGATAATGTACTCTCATATATCCCAAACTGAGCCGCAACTTGTTTCCTTTTCAATACATTTTTCACTGCTTCTATAGCTTTTAATTTATCAGCGTATGTGAGTGTTGTTAGTTTTCTTTTTGAACTCATTTTAAGCCAGTTTTATCACACAGTAGGTAAAGCGATGTTTCCAGGACAATGATCAAAAACTTATGATCCAAGTAAGCCGTTGTCTTAAGGCTAACCGCCGCAAAGCTTTAAAGAATTTCGATGAAGCAAACAATAGGTGACATATGTACTGTACATTGTTTACGTTAACAATTTAACTAGTGAACACGTGCAAGCAATAAATACCGAAACCTCGTTTTGTACACTCTTTCAAAATGACTCACTGACAAACAATTTTATGTTATAGAGGTTGTGGAAACATTTCTTCAAGTTACTGAGGGCCAATACAGAGATTACTTATTTAAGTTATAGAGGTTACGTATTTTAAGTTATAGAGGTTTTGGGCTCTGATGGGAAGGGAACATATTATTTTTTGAAGTTATAGAGGTTTTTAAGTTACCGAGGTTTCAGTTATCGAGGTTCTACTGTAAAAATGAAAAAATGAAGGTTTTCAATACAATATATTAACAATTATGGTACAAACACAAAATTGAAATCCATGTCTGTGTTACCAAATATGCGAAAATCCCTATGTAAATTTTAAAAATGACAATCTAATTTTAAAGGAACATATTTTAAAAAGAAAGATGTACTGTAAGAAGCAAGCAAAGTTTATCCCAACTAAAAACAAATATATCATTTTCCCAAAGATCGAAAACTTAAAATGAAGGTGAAGTGTCAAATAACTTGATATAAAATCTAAAGAAATGTATTGATAAAAATATAGTACTGTAGAGTTTAGTCGCATACATTTATTAAAACTGAGCTGAAGGCTGCAGTTTTAATATGGAAACGTTCATAAATCACGTAGCTCGATTCCGGCCTCTTTTGAACACTCCCCCCCCTCCCCCCATATAGCCCGACGTTGCTTTTGTCTCTATACCCTTCCCACCCACGCACACACACACACTCGTAGCACATAGCTTTTTTTCCTATTGATTCCAGAAGAATTTGGACTTTTTTTTCTTGTTAGACAATCGTAAATTACATACGGAGATAATATTAAATATTGGAAACATATATTTACATTCTCTTGAGTGTTATGCGCCTCATTTTAACTGTGACAATAATACGAATGAAAAACAACGTGGCCTGGTTCGGAATCCCTTCCCCTCCCACGTAGCCCAATGTAGCTTTCCAGCCAACAACCCCCCCCCCCCCCCCCCCGACCGAGCTACGTGGTTTATGGACGGTCCCTGTGATGTATAGGAAAGGGTATAACTATTGCGTGTCATTGCCATTTTCTTAATATCCTTGTTATAAATCATGTAAAATCTTGTTCTGTTACGTTAACATATTTCCATGTTGTCATAGCACATTTTCTTTCATAATATAATGATCTCTTATGTATGGCAGGGGTGTTGTTTCGCAACTTTTAATTGTTAACAATGTTTACAAATTAATACACCTCATTACAGATAATAATGTCGATTTGTCAATAAGATAGGTTATGACGCTTTTTAGTTTATTTACGTTTGCAGAATTCACAATATAAAATAGTCACGCCGCCGGCGTTACGCCGCCGCCGGCTGAAAATGCTCGGCGCGCCGCCGCCAAGATTTTATCAGGAGGCGCCCACTACTACACCGAACATACGACTACGAGTGGTGGCGTGGCGCACAGTTCAAACAAACGAAAAGACATCAACAACCTATGTAACGGACTAAAGTTAACGGAAGTCCAATTTAACGGAAGTTAAGAAGACCGTTAATGATTTTTTAGGTTAACTTAAAAGTTAAATTTTCGCAATTTTTTTAACTTCGTTAATTAACGATTAACGGATTAACTGTTTTGTGCCCAGCTGTGTTCATAGGATACGTCTTTAGATGTAAGTATACAAAACATCCACAATTACTAACAGCAATGTCTCATTTTCTTGTTGTTGCCAATTTTGTTTCATGTATTGATACTTGTGCAAAAAGAAATTAAGAAATGATAACTAAATCACCTGCTTTCATTGATTCCATAGTTGATACAGCTTTGCCCAACACATTCACAGCATCCATCATGGAACCATCTATAACTGCTGGCACCCATTGACAAACACGCATCTTTGCATTTGTACCATGGAGTGCATTCTCTAATAAATGCCACAGTACAGTTAACTGTAACTGTGTTCTTCACACTCTCTGTTGATAAAAAAAAAAGAGGCTTTGGATATCAGCGATTAAAGGTGTATGACATAGCTGAGACCATAAGCATATTAGATGAAAGTGTATGGTACATTTATATCAAAAATTAAATACAAGAATGCTTTGTGAAACATGGATTCCAGATTTGCTAAAAGCTGGCCAAAAATATATGCAAAAATTACTTTCTCAACAATGTCTGCACACTTTTAAAAAGAATCCTACTAGTTTTATGGACCAACACTGTGGATGAGATGTGGATTCACCATGCACATGAGAAACAAAACAGTAATCTAAAAAGTGGATGGAAGCCAGTGGTTCTGCACGAAAACATGGTCGTTGTTTCTGGGATGCAAAATGGATTTTTTTATTGACAACTTTAAAGGATAAAATAATAAGTGGTGAACATTACATGAATCTTCTGAACCAACTGGGTGCAAAGAAATTATCTTAGCTATCAACTGTTGGAATGTCAACTCTTTTTACCAGATTTGGCTCTCTGAGTTCCAGCTATTTCTAAATCTAAACAAATGTACAGACGGAAAATGTTTTGAATCAAACGAACAGATGGATTATGTAGAAAAATAAATGTAACCACACTCCTTCACTGCCATGCCAAGAACTTTATGAGAGTAAATCAAAAATACATTATTAATATATCCTTTGTAGGCACTTTGAAGGAAGTAAGAGAAGCCTCTCTGCCGTTTAGTCTCGTATTATTACCATTACTTTGTGATGCAACAGAAATAGTTTTTATGGAAGAATTATATTTTATACTTTTGGAATTGTAACAATAATTTTGGCTGGTGGTGGGACAATTGTTGGGGTACTGGTTATTACTTGATTGCAGGTTCTTATACTATTGAGTCATAGTCGCCATATGAATATTCTTCCGATTTATTATCCAAATACACACATACAAGACCACCACCACCAATGATTATACTTATTTAACTCGATCGTGTATAAAGGCTATGCAGCACTTATTCTCCTGTTTGCAAGTTCAGAACTACACTATCATCACTTGGTTCGTACACCTTGTTTCAACTCCTACAAATGTACTAATCTTTACGAAGCACTATTTTTATCTGTTTGCAAGTGGCATTTTTAAAAAGTTGCATCTGCTCCACACAATAGTGCCAGGCATGTGGCCAAACTATTACCAGACTCGCAGACACTCACGACCAATCTCCCAGACGTTCAGCGGCAGGCTGACCTAAACAATCAGACTCACACCTCGCGTCTTACTCTCGACAATTGGTTCGTTCTGATTCATCTACTTAACACAAATACATACATGGTTTTAATACTGTCTCGTCACAGCATGGACGAAACTGAATAATGATTGCTCTTAGACAGAGAAAAAAGAATAGATAGCTGGGGTTACTATGGTGAATTATCAAGAGACAATATAGTTGATGTTCGTATCGCGTAGATCGGATATATGAGTTGCTACGAATATTAGTCACTGTGGAAAAAGAAACTTGCATTTTCGGGTATGTGATGTCTTAAATTTAGTTCTGTGAGGAGACAAACAAAAGCAGGGTAATAAACTTTGAAACTGTTGATAATAGAAAAGACTAGATTCTTTATAGTAATACGACAAATTAATCTACGGTTATGCAACATGGTGCCCGTGACAGGACTTGAATTTGTGTGCTTTCTTCAGTTTTTTAGTCTTTCGGTTTTCTGCTTTTGTTAATATTAAGAAAAGATTATCCTTTTTGTAAAATTTGTGTAAAACTCCTACAAGGAGAAATAGGTATGAAAGAATGCAAGGTCCATTTTATAAGTTTACCAGTGTCTTTCCATAGAAAATCCACGGTGAACTTGAGGACAATTGTGACATAACAGAAATAGTTTTTATGAAAGAATTATATTTTGTTCTTTGGGCATGAATGAAATTGGGAGAAAAAAAAGAAAAAAGCTGGGGTTACTATAGTGAATTATCAAGAGCACAGCAGATGTCTGTATGGCACAGACCAGATATATGAGTTGCTACAAATATTATTCATTGTGGAAAAAGAACCTTACATTTTTGGGTGCTTGATGTCTCAAATGTAATTCCTTGAGGAGACAAACAAAAGCACGGTAATAAACTTTGAAAACTGTTGATAATAGAAAAACTAGATTCTTTACAATTATACGACAAATAAATCAATGGTTATGCAACAACTTGTGCCCAAAATTCTGCCAATATATTAGGTCTTAAAATATATGTCATACATTTTAGCTGTTACATTCACAAATGACTACATTTCAGAAAAGACATATAAAATCTGGAAATTTTTTAATGCTGGCTTTATTCAATCTATAGTGAACACTTTATTTATTTATTTCTTCTGCCATTAAAAAGCAGAGATATAGCAAACACCCACCTGCACATTGAATGATGATTGTCAAAAAGTTCAGAGAAAAACAGAATTTCATGGCCATCATCAATCAAGAAGGAACACGAGAAGCAATTTGGAACTGAGAGTAGCAGACTAAATAAAGTTTCCTTGAACCAAACAGAAACTGACATAATCAGTATTATTGTTTTACAGTTTACAGCATAAGGATATTATCTGACTAATTATTTCATGTATGAAAGTACCATAATTATTTTATAGTGGTCTAACAAGTTTCAGTAGAAAAGGACTCTCATCTGACATTAGTCTTTTATGCCTTTCAATAATATATACCTGTTTTGTTTATAACATTCTCCTATTTTTACATTCTTAACAGAGGGTACCAAAGAACAAAGTACAAGAGAAATAATTTTTAATTATTCTGAGCTCAAAAGAAAGAGAGACAAGCAGTCTATACTGATATAATTTACAAAACTAAAGCTTACAGTCAAGCAACCAATTACAGCAGTAGCGACAGTGAAAATGTTAGCAATGCCACAGATTAGACTGGAGGACCACAATGAAGAAATAATCATGAATACGGTTTACAATAATTAGGTGTCAAGGACGGAGGGGAAGGAAGGGTTGGTAGGAAGTTACACAGGGCTAGTGGGGGAAGGGTAATTCCGAAAATTCCGAACCAAGCTACATAGCTTTTCGTACAGAATAAACAGTACACAGATATTTATTCCCTTCGTTTACTGATCTCCTTGTTTTAGATACCATATATACTGACAACAATAAGTGTGCAATTTATCAACTGTCCCCCCCCCCCCCATCTTATTCATCTTTGACTTAAATCATGTGGTGTCACGGTGTACACATAACATCCTTAGCCACAGGTTTCATCTCAAAACATTATTAAGGTTTATACCAAAATACTGTTAAATGTGTTCATGTTTATTTGTTCCTCACAGTCCTTCTGCCTTCATCTGTGGTGTGAGACAAGAAACTAAACTATTTTCTTTTCTACTTACGATTGAATAAAATCATTTCATCATCTGTTTTTGGTCCAAATAATGCTGTATTGAAGTCCACTGGATAGGTATATGATACCCATCTTCCCTCAGTGTCATTTTCTTCAGTCAGGGCAATAAACAAATTTGGTATAGAATCACTGAATTCCTCTACGTGGCTTGTTTTTGTAAGCAAGGAATCTGTTGAGTTGGGTTTTACACACATATCTGCAAGAATATACACAAAAAAAATATAGCTTCCACAGTATTCTTAATATCTACAATATCCTTATATTACACATGTTATACTGTTCTCTTAAAAGTAAAAAGAATCAAGTTATTTATTTACTGGCATTCTGCAATCCATAATTTTTTTTTTTTTGGTAGCTGTTTGACTGTAAAATGTGATCATGACCAATTTTTCAGTGCATTCCATTTTTTGTATCACAATTTGTGATTATGATTAAAAAAATTTGATTACCTGTTTCAAACAGTATAAGAAATATTACTTTTTATCTATTATTTTAACAAAAGTCTGTTAATTTCTTTAAATCTTGGCATTTCGTGCATTATCTAACTTTGCTCAAAAACGTCATCATGAAATTTCTCTGCAATGGTTACTGATTGCTTAAGGATTATGGTATCCATTCTTATCATAAATATAAAGCAAGTTGCTAATTACATTATTACACTACTGCCAGAGTATAATACCCAAGTATTTCATCAACAATTTTACAAATAATATGTAAAATGGTATCAGAAAATGTTCAATTTTTTTAATTTCTGTTTTGTTGTAAAATAATGTGCTATTCTGCCCGAGTTCTTGATCACAAATTTGTTATGCATGTGGTATTCACATTTTAAATGTGTGCACTTCTTTAAATCAATTAAAAATTCTTCTTTAAATCCGTTTGCTTATTGCTTCATTACTATCGTTAGAGGACTGGGGGCAAGGAGCAGGAAGTAATTCAGGCTTTTCATGGATCCATCCCAGCTTTCACCCGGAATGATTTTGGGAAACTATCTGAAATCTGGATGGCTGGACAGGGATTCGAAACTGTGTCCTTCCAGACGTGAGGTCCAAAAGTTAATATTCACCCAAAACACTCGGTTTGTTAAATCTCTCACTCTTTCATTTAAATTAAGTTTGATTTGGAACAGAGTGCAGGTCAACTTCTGTTTTGATGTATTTTTTTGTCATAATCTATTCATTTCTACACAAATATTACCAACAACTGTACAAAATCTTCATGTTCTACCTTCATAAAAATGTGTTTATGTTTTCAGTTTGTCAACTTATTTTATTTTACTTTATGTATATTAACTTTTGATATGACCTTTAAGTTTCTTCATTACTAATAACTATTGTACACTGAATCATTTTCAAAATACAAGAAGTCAGTGTAGCCTGAGTCAGCTCATTTATAGGTTATTCAAATATATACAGCTTGCACACTCCCAGCACTCTCTTCACCCTTCTCCCAGCTTCCAATTAATCCCATTACAGCTCCTTTATCATGCCATTTACTGATTGTGTTCTGCAGTAATTTCTGGAGACAAATCTAGCAGCCCTTCTTTGCACCCATTTAACTCCACCATATTCAAGGAATGGTCTGACCATTATTTTGTAACCCAATTCCCTTAGTCATCCTGACCAATAAATGAAGTATTTTGAAACCTCTTACAACCACCCACCCAATTAAATTTATTATCAAATGTTATGCCAATGCATTTATGCTTGCCCATCCTTTTAGAAGCAATTACTCCCCTGGCCTATAATCATAAACAAGTTTTTTTTTATCTATGTACCTAATAAGTTGAGTCTTCTTGCCATTTATCTGTTTTCCTTGTTGAGCTAACCAGCCAGTTAGGTATCTTCTCCAGGTCACCGTGCAGCCAATCAGTGTTTCCCCATTTTGATCCCATTACGTCATATGCAAACATACTAAGTGCCAACTATAAATCATAAAAATAATCATTCATTATAATAACGAACAGCAGTAGTCTCAATATATTACCCTGTGGCTGTCCCAACTTCATTTCCACCTCTTTTGGTACTACATTTCCTGTCATAACTAAATTTTCTTCATCTACAATTGTCTGAATACCTTCCTTCAGTTTTCAAACATAGCCATAGAATACTAGATGCACAAATTAATGGTCTCCCTGCACTCATAGTTTTCACAAACCCATCTTTCATCTTTGCTGCAATTAATTTCTTGTTTAGGTGTTTCCTCCTGCCTTGCTGCCTCTTAACTCTGTTGTGTTCTTTTCTTACCATTTTTTTAAGCTCCCCCTTTGAGTGTGTAGATTACATACTTCTCTTTGTGTTTTGTTTCGGAATAAATGTTACTGCCTCATTGTTGTTATCTTCTTGGACTTTCCATTCACAATTCATCTGCCAGTCTGGGAGCACTGTGACTAATAATCTACATACTCCCAGCATTCTCTTCATCAGCTTCCATACTCCAATAACTCGCTACCCAACTCCCTTATTGGTCAGTTACTGATTGTATTATGTGGTAACTGCCACAAACAAAGCCTAGTGCATTCAAACTCCTCCATTTGATATCCATAATGTGGGCCCCATACAGGGGCGCCGACTCTGTGGGTGCTCGGGGGCTCCTGCACCCACGAAAGGTAAACAGTGGGTGCGGAGCACCCATGAGCGTAGACACCAAAACTTATCTCATCAGTAATCGACTTTGGGCGATACCAGTATTACCTACCTCCAATGCCGCGTGGTAAGGCAAGACGTCTCGACGAGATCGCGCTGCTTACGATGCGAGCGTGTGCGACTAAGCGTCGAAGGATAAAATAAATACTAGATTATGTTATGCATATCACCCATGGAGGAAGGAATATATGGAGACGACGCAAGGGACCTTCACCACACACTGGAGTGAAGCTGGGATAGAGAAAAGTGTGTGTGTGTGTGGGGGGGGGGGGGGGGTGAGATCGCTATATTTGTCGGCCGTAGGCACAAAAACCTCAAGGGAATCATACGACAACCGCAAATTGATGATGGATTATTATGTAACTCGACGAGACAGACCAAAGATGAAGAATACATTTTTTGATATCCTGCTTTGTTCTCAAGATATACTGTCCCAAAAGTGAGGTGTTATGGGTTGGAATTCAGAAGAAACATTTCCCCAAGGTCAAATTTGGTGTTAGATTCTTATGTAACACGACGAGACAAATCGAAAATAAAGAATTAAAATTTTTCTAAATCTTGCTTAGTTCTCGAGATATACTGTCTCAAAAGTGAGGTGTCCTCTACTTGAAATTCTGTACGCTTATAACTCATACACGTTAAAAACGCTGAACCAATTCTAATGAGAATAAGTAAGTTTTTGGTCTGGAATGGAATTTAGAAAATGCAAAATCTTTCTGTTTTCTCTGCTTGCCTGTTCACTTATAACTGAATTTTCACTTTTATGTAAGACTAGCTGGTTGCTGCGACTTCGTTCGTGTTTGTCAAGGGTTTTTTTTTTTTTTTTTTTTTTTTAGTTATCAAATGAGTCCGAGTACTCTAAAATTAGGCGCCCCTGGCCCCATATTACATTCTGGCAATGACCTGACCAAGCTTCTATATCCCAATACCTGCATTTCACTGCTACACCACCTCATCACTCTCCAGTAAATGGAGGATTTTGAAAGCTCCCTTCACCACCTGCTGATTTTTTTAAAATCAAATCTGACACCTAGATATTTATACTTGATGTCCTGCTCCACCTTATAATCATGCAACTTAATTTTTGTTAGCTGTGTCCCTAATAATCTGACAATTTGGCATTTATCTTCATTCCAAATATGTTGTCAAGATCCCTAATGGGATAATGGTGACAATGATAGTAATAAATAGAAGAAGAAAAGAGATAAATAGGTGTGTAGGAAATTGCAACCGGAGCATGTGCTCTATAACAATTATATTAAATTAAGAAGGAATTTTGTAATCATGTCACAAGGTTAAATTTACAGACTTGTTAACATACATTAGAGCCATAATTGTTTTAAATACAGAGAAAGTAGCCACAACACACCATACAGTACAGCCTGGAATTCATACAGCAGACACAAGACAGAGTATTTACATGGACACATTACCTTAGGCAACATGCTGAAAAAAAAGTGAGACAAAAGGTTAACAATAGGTAATCATGGAAGAAGTAAGAACCATGACCAGAAAGACTGAAAAGAAAAATAATTCACTGGTGTTACTGAAGTGGAATATGAGGGAGATGTAGAAGAAGAAAAGAAAGTCTATGAGCACTAATGATTTAGATGATATCTATGGGAAGCAATCTGTATGTGCTGTTATAAGACAGTTAAGACACAGGGTACACTATGCCAACCAATAAGTAGAAGCAACCAGTGGCGTAGCTATCAGAGGTCTAGGGGGTGCCGTGCACCTAGGCCCCTATGTTCAAGGGGCCCACAAGCTCAGCTCAGGGAGCCCCTGCCTGCAAACCTTAGAAGACTTGGTACAGCTAATCACCCATCTGGCTGAGGAGGGCCCCAATTTTTTTTTTTTTGCACCTAGGCCCTTTTTGACTTAGCTACACTACTAGAAGCAAGTAAACAACACATAAACATCCAGTTTGTGTATGGACATGATACTTTTTAATGGTTCCTTTCTCTATAACAGATAAAATTACAAAACTTGCAATAAACTTTCCACATTCATTGGTTATTTCAATCCCACCACTGAAAAAACGCAAGTATCATTAATATTACATATATTTCTCCAGTCTTTTAAAATACTTTAAAATTCTAAGCACTATTAATGATTTTTTTTGCCATGCCATAAATTAAAAATTTTCCTCAACACATCCTTCATGCTAGAATTGCATTAATTCATTCAAAATGTGACACAGATGGAAGCTGTTGTGAATATCTTGGACGGTCAGTCAAATAAATGATAATGTCATCCAAAAAATGGGCTATGTAAGCATGTGTATCAGAAAATATTATTCTTTGGTCACATTATAAAGAATGATGATAAACTGGAAAAGCTGACAGCATAAGGAAAAGTAATTGACAAAAGGTTAAAGTGGCATGCAACAAGCAGATGGGGAGAATCATTCTCCAACAGGCTGTAAAAATGGCACCAGTTGATAAATGCTGTAACAAAGCTCTTGGATCAGACATATTACAAAAGACAGACTTGTAACACATACCAAAAAGCTGTAGGTATCTGACATCATGTTTACATTTTATAATGCAGTTTTACGTGCCGATTTCAAATCTGAAAACCATTCTGCTGTATCATGTCAGGTTTCGAAGATATATAAAATACACATATTTATATGGAAAACCTTTCGCCGAATATGATTTCTTCGGTTTTCGTTATTTGTAATGCAACTCAATTTGTGTTTTCGTCGATTTTGTATATAGTTACACTTAACATAACACATTGATATATTTTTGAGACAGCAGTACTATTATTTCATTTGTTTATTTTTTATTTCAGCAAAGAAAGATGGCATCGAGAGGTTGCATGAATTCACCAGATTTGTTTTGCTATGTGTGCAGCTATCTGATAGACAAATCCCATCAGACTTTTACACCATTTCTGAAGAGAGCATATGAACTATACTTTTATTTGAAGGTGGATACTAGTAAATCGTGGACACCGCAGTACATCTGTTTAAGATGTGCATGCAACTTAGGTGGTTGGCTAAGAAAGGTGAAGAAGAACAACCATCTGGCATTCAGAGTTCCTATGATACAGCGTGAGTCAAGCAACCATGTCACAGACTGTTATTTCTGTTTAACAAACATCACCGGATTCTCCTACAAGGCTCGTGCAAGTGTAAAGTATCCAGACGTTCCCTCAGTTTCAAAGCCAATTCCACATGATCCTGTCACTTGTCCAATACCAACAGTGTCTACAGAATACAGAGTCGATGAAGGAAAGCAAGGAATGACTCAGACTCTGACTACCATTTTTTTGTTTTTTTTTTGTTTAACTGCTTTACGTCTCTCAACAGCGTGGTCTTTAGAGACGGGAAAGGATGGGGGCAAGGAATGGGAAGGAATTCAGCCATGGCCTTTTTAAGGAAGCATCCCGGCATTTGCCTGGAGTAATTTGGGAAACCATGGAAAACCCAAATCTGGATACCCGGACGGGGATTTGAACCGCCATCCTCCCAAATGCGAGGCCAGAAAGCTATCCGTTACACCACCACGCTCGGTCTGACTACCATCCTGGAGTAGATATTCATTTGATGAATGGTACTTAACTTTGTGACATAGTACGGGTCTTGGCAATAACAAAAGGCCAAGCTGAATTGCTAGGTTCACGCCTTAAAGAATTTAATTTGCTTGCAACAGGTACAATGACTTCGCACTTTTGGCACAGACACAAAGAATTTGTGCAGTTCTTTGCAATGAGTGGCAGTTTTTGTTACTGCATGGACGTCCAAGGTCTAATGTCAAGCCTCAGGGTGTAACACAGCATTGAAGAATGGCGACTGTTCATTGATTCATCAAAAACAAATTTAAAGGCAGTATTATTACACAAGGGTAACAGATATGCATCAATACCAGTTGGTTATTCTGCTCACCTGAAAGAGACGTATGAACACATGTCGTTACTTCTTCACAAAATACGCTATCACGACTATAACTGGCATATCTGTGGTGATTTAAAAGTTACCACTATTCTCATGGCAATGCAGACTGGGTGCACAAAGTACTGCTGCTTTATCTGTGAGTGAGACAGCAGAGATAGGAAGCACTACTATATAAAGAAGAATTTGCCGATCAGAGATAAAATGCATCCAGGAAATAAAAACGTCCTTCGTATGCCGTTGGTTGAGCGTGACAAAGTTATCATGCCTCCACTTCATATGAAGCTGGGGCTCATGAAGAACTTTGTGAAGGCACTAGATAACAACTCAGATGCTTTTCGGTATATATGTAACAAATATCCGGAGTTGAGTTATGCAAAAGTTAAAGAAAGCGTGTTCATAGATCATTGCTGACAGCCACTTCGAAGAATTACTGGATGAAACTAAAAGAGATGCATGGATGGCACTTCTAAAAGTTCTGTCTCCGAGTTGTTTGCTGTGATACTATGTTAAACATCTATAATTGGTTAATGTCTTAAGGCCACCACACACGTGCGGGAAACCCACGGGATTTGGACGGAATGGTCACGGCCTTGTGGGATCCCGCCACGTGTGTGGCCACTTCCTTGAGGCCGTGGCCGCACCCCAGTGCGGCCAAATCCCCACCAAAAAACAATTCTTATTTCCTCGAAGGCCGGGTGAAAATCTCATCGTGTGTGTCCTGCGGTCAGTCGCCCTTCGAGGATTTCTTGCGAATACCTGCATGTGTTGCGATTTTGTTTCTCTGTTTTGTTTTTAATGTTCCGTGTTTATAAATATGTATGATAGTGAGCCCTGTCTATAGGAATTGAAGTACCAGGAATACAATGACACAAACAAACGAGAAGCTACCTACGCCAAGCTGGCATAAATATTGAAGGAGAATGAACCAAATGCAAAATAAATAAATAAATACTACTAAAAAAATCAGCAACATTAAACCATCAGGAAATGAATCTTTGCGAAGTGATGTACTGAAGAACATTAAAAAAAACAAAAAAAACTGGCTGCAAGAAGATCACTTTGACGTTGTTAGCAAAACCGTTGCCATAAAATTACGTGGCCTTCCGACCAATCAAATGCTAATAGCAGAAAAAATAACTAATGAAACCCTGTTTCAAGTCGAAATGGGCTGTTTAGGAATGTCTTACAGTGAGTAACGGTTACCTACTTCTGGCCTGTACTATTCTGCAGGCAGCAGTTCTGGATTTTTTTATCCAGGAACCTCATCAAATAGTCACAGGCCATAAACGTTTCGAGCAACACCCGCAGGATCATTATAAACCACCAGCAAATTTTGATAAATTACCTCAAAACAACGACACAGCAGCAATTGTTCTATCAAATTATAATGCAAATGATGTCATGTGATTTGAATTTGAGTTTACATCACAGGATCAACTATATTAATGACAACATGATTTCAAACTAATATTATTTTAATTTAGTTTTTATGTCATTTAAACTTAATTTTATGTTGTTGATGTATTTACGAATGGGAATAAATCAATTACAGTAAAAGTCCGGTTATCCGAGCCGCCTAGTTAACCGAGGCAAATTTTTGAAATATGATAGGAAGCTTTTATGAAGATATGGAACTACAGAAAAAGGCTGCTTCAAGTTTTACTAGGCAACTTAGAGAGAGGTAGCACTGTGACAGATTCAATAAACAAAATAGTAACAGCAGCCAACGCGTACACATCATCGGATGCTGCCATCGTGAAGCCAGCTCTGAGACTGAGAAACCCTTGAGGATTTTAATGCCCCTTGTGTGTGCAGCGCCACTTCGATGAAATCCCTGCGGTCCGGCCCGCGGACTGTTTCCCTGCAGCCCGGTCTCCACGTGTGTGGCTACCTTCATCAATCAAGAACGGAGGGTGATAGAGAGAAATGGTTTGCATATTCTGTATCAACATGTCTCAGTTGTTGGATACCCAGATATCCGCCGAAAGAGGTTTTTTGTTTATCAGTGTAATCAGACCTAATATAGTCTGAAGTGGTGGTCATATTCGTGAAAATAATTGGTTCCTTCCCCTCGGCAAATTTATCAACCTGCACAGCTTCAAGCCCCTAGGCAAATCTGCTAGAAACAAAGTATTTTCCCAAAATGTCCTTCCACTATTTCTCCTCGTCGATTACTGTTCATCTTACTCCCTTTATCTTACAACAAGGTTGTCCATCCACTTTTGGAGATGGGCAACAATTTAATTCTCAGTTAGCCTGTGAGCCACATAATTATTGCCTTTAGTTATAATAGATATTTAAATATAACAAAGAAGATATAACAGTTTAATTACAATCAAAAAGTAAAAACCATCAATGAGAACTTTTCAGAGATTGTTTTAAAATTATAATCAAAATGTAAAAAAATATCAATGAGCCCTAAGCAGAGGTTTTTGAGCTAGCATATTATAGACCGCTGCTGTTGGCAGGCAAATTCAAATGCACTGGAGGGCCACTTCATTGGCCGCTGGTGGGGGGTTGTCTCTTACACACTCTTTTGTATTTTCTTAATCCATCTAACCTGTGTTCTTCCTCGAGACATCTTAACTTCCAATTTCAAATTATACATTCTCTTTGGAATCTTTTCTCCACTCACTCACATAATGCACCAATGCTATTGGAGTATCGATCTTTCAAATCGATCCCTCAACAAATGACTACATCTAAATGAAGTATATACACATAAAACAATCATCAGTACCAATTTTCAGAACTGTCTTCAGATTGTTATTCTCTTAAATTCCTTTATTTTCCCCCAAAAAGAAGAAAGAAGGGTAATAACACACACAATCAACACCATTTGTCATATTTTATAACACAAGGATAACAACTTTCAACATTCATGCTTATATAAAAATAGGTCAACAAAATATAGTTACTAAGAAAACAAGAAAGGTGGTAGTTACATAAAACTCATATTCAACTCACCAACACAGGAGCAACAATCATTAAAGAGGTCATCAAGACAACTGAAACATTCTTTACAACAAGAACAGTTCTTTAAGTCACATTTGCAAGACTGTGTAAGCATGCACTTGCTGACAACACTGGCACAAACTGCTTCATTGCAGTTGTCAACTAGTAATGCTGCTGTCTTCAGTAGCATCAGACCCGTAACAAGAAGCAGTAAATACGTATTCATTGTTACCACCTGTAAGGTTCAAACATTTTTATGTTTTTTTAAAAAAGATGCCACCAACAATGACAAACTTATGTGAGCGAAATAGATAGAAACCTGTGCTTTAGAAGGGACCTTTGCATAAAAACTGATGGACAAAATTAAAAGAACAGAATACTATAACAGAGAGATGAGAAGGGTTGGAAAAAGAGAATACACTGTAATTAGAAATCAACAAGATCTATGGAACACTTGAAACAATTAAGCAAAGAATTAACAGTGGCAAAGAGAGAGGATATTATTTTTGCTGGCAAGGGAAAACTGAGTGATTCAGCTAGAAATTTCTATGACAGTTAAGATTTTTTTCCTTAGGCTATTAGAGATGGCAGAGAAAGGGAGACAAGGAACATAAATGGATTCAGCCATGGTGCCGCAAAATTCATTTAATTTTCACAATTGTATCAGAGCAACAAAACTCAACTAATCTTAAATGATGAGAAACTCCACCTAAACAGAAATACATAAAACTTAATTTGGAGGGAATGAAAAAAGAAATGGAAGAGAGGATATTACCTCAATTTTTTAAAGAGGCACATTGATTAATGCCACTGGATTTTAACACATGTGTTTGCAAAGACCTGTACATGAACCCTGGGCACACAGCATGCTGAAGAGGACTAATATTAATCTCATATACAATTTTGCTGGCTATTAAAATACATTACCCAACATTGTTTTAGATAAGCCACATTACTCACAAACAAAAATGAATAATAGTTATCACCAATTACAAAACAATTGTAAATTTTTACACAGAGTTAGAAACAGGATCAGAACAATCATCAAGTTGGATCATAGAATGTTAGAAGTCTGAATAGGTCAGGTAGGTTACAAAACTTAAAAAGGGAGATGGAGCGACTTAAGTTAGATGTCATCAGGATTAGTGAGATTAAGTGGAAGGATGCATGGGATTTCTGGTCTGGGTAATAAAAGCTGTTAAGTGGCATTACTCGAGTAGGTTTTGTAATGAATAGAAAAGTAGGGAAACACATTAGTTATTATGAACAGTTTAGTGACAGGATTATTTTTATGAGGTTAGAAACTAAGCCCGCTCCAACCACGTTAGTACCAGTGTATATGGCAACATCACAGGAAGATGATGAACAAATTGAACAAATAGAGAAAATATACACTGAAATTGAAGAACTAATCCAATATGTGAAGGGGGAGGAAAATCTAATAGTAATGGGTGATTGGAATGCGATAGTGGGAGAAGGAAAAGAGGGGAATACTGTAGGAAGTTTTGGTCTAGGAGAAAGAAATGAGTGAGGAAGCAGGTTGTATAAGAATTTTGTGAAAGATATAAGCTAGTCGTGGCAAACACACTGTTTAAGAACCATGAAAGAAGAATATACACTTGGATATGTCCAGGGGATACAGGCAGATATTAGCTAGATTATATCAAGGTCAAACAAAGATTCAGGAATCAAGTTCTAGACTGTAAAGTGTACCCGGGAGCAGACATAGACTCTGACCTTGATAGTAATGAAGTGCAGGCTGAAATTCAAGCGAATAAGGATCAGGAATCAGAACAAACTGGAAGTGAATAAACTGAAACAATCTAACACGGGAGAAAAATTTGCAGAAATGGCAGATTTAGGTCTAAGAAGTAACTCTGAAAGGAGCTCAACCGACGATGAATGGAATACATTAAAGATCGAAATAATGAAAGCTGGTAAAGAAACACTAGGCTTTATGGGACAAGCGCCCGAAATCCTTGGACGACAGAAGAAAGTTTGGAGCTGATGGATCAGAGGAGAAGGCACAAAAGTGCTCAACATGAAGCAAGAACAGAGCAATACAGGCAATTTAGAAATCAAATAAGCAGAAAATTCAAAAAGGAAAAAGAAAACTGGCTACAAGAAAAGTGTGAAGAAGTAGAAAAGGAAATGGTCATAGGTAAAGTAGATGTTGCATATAGGAAGATCAAGCAAAATTTTGGAGAAATGAAGAAAACAGGTGTAAAAATTAAAGCTGCCAATGCGAAACCTCTTTTAAGCTCAGATGATAGAGCTAACTGATGGAAGGATGAGAAATTTTATGATGAGGACGACTTGAACAATAGTGTAATGGAAAAGGAAGGTTGACTGGTGATTTAGGAGTTCCTGTTTTGAGGACAGAATTTGATAGAGATCTGAATGACTTGAAAGCAAATAAGGCAGTTGTAATTGATTATTTCCCTGCAGAACCTCTTAAATCACTAGGAGAAGAAGGAATCAAAAGATTATTCAAACTGGTATAAAAAGGTTATGAAACAGGAGAAATTCCAACTGATTTTAATAAAAATAACATCTTCACACTTCTGAAGAAAGCACACCATTACTCTATCATCACATGCTTCAAAATTAGACCAGAATAATATACAGAAGAATGGAAAGGGTAGTAGAACAGCAATTCTGGCTTTAAGATTAATACTTGATGGGCAGATCAAGAAAAACAAAGATACTTTTATGGCATTTGTTGAATTAGAAAAAGCTTTTGATAATGTTAGATGGGACAAGATGTTTAAAATTTTAAAGAAGTCAGGTCTAAAATATCTAGATAGAAGAATACTTTATAAACTATATAGGAATCAAGTGGCTATAATAAAAGTAGAGAATCATGAGAGACATGCTCAGTTAAAAAGGGTGTGAGGCAAGATTGTACTCTACCCCTTTAATATTCATCTTGTATGTAGAGGAAGCAATAAAGTAAGTAAAACAAAAATTCTCATGTGGCATAAGTGTTCAAGGAGAAAAAAATCAATACACTACGATCTGCTGAGGATACTGAATAGCACGAACAAAATATTGAAGGAAGATTTTGGACCGAATATAAATCAAAGCAAGGCAAAAGTCACAAAATGTAGCAACGATGATACCAATCACAATAGATTAAATATAAAAATAGGATCATATGTAGTAGAAGTAAGTGAATTCTGCTACTTGGGAAGCAAAATTACATCCAATGGCAGAAACAGGCATGATGCTGAAAGCAGAATAGCACTAGCAAAAAGAGCCTTCATGAAAAGGAGGAATATTGATCTAGGACTTAAAAGGAACTTTTTAAAACTACGTATGGAGCACAGCACTTTATGGTAGTGAAGCATGGACTTTAGGAATACCAGAAAGAAAGAAAATTGAAGCATTTGAAATGTGGTGCTACAGAAGAATGTTGAAAATTAAGTGGACAGACAAAGTACGAAATGAACGAGTTTTGGTAATGATGGGTGAGGAAAGAAGTTTGTGGAAAAAGCTTACAGTAAGAAGCGACAGGCTGGTAGGTCACATTTTGAGACATGCTGGATTGGTTAATTTGTTAGTGGAGGGAACAGTCAAAGGTAAAAACTGTAGAGGAAGACAGAGATTAGAATATATGAAGCACATAATTAAGGACATGGGTTGTAAGGGGTATGTAGAGATGAAGAGGTTAGCAGAAGATAGGAAGTTGAAAGACTGATGACAGCAAAAAAATAAAAGATAAAAAATAATAATAAGAATAAGAAAGGAATAGAATAGAACTAGTTATTACAAAATAAAGATTGATATCAATAACACATATATATTAAATTTAATGCATATTTAAAATGAACTTACTCAAAAGACCTTCTGAATTTTACTTAAAAGGTGCCCAACAGTTGAGCCAAGTAAAAACAATTTTAAACTCTAATTCCATAAAGGTTATACAACACAAAACATAGATTTTACATTTGTAACATGTACTGCCACAATCTTACTAGGCATCTACTAAAAATACCAAATGCAGGAATCAGTGATCTACCGATTAAACATATTTTACATGAACATCAGAATGTAAAATACACACAGAAGCATATTTACATTAAATTGAAAGAGCTGTAAGGTTGACCCTTCAATGGAACAGTATCCTTATGCATATCCACATTAATCTAGTTTGACCAATAAAATAATAAGTTTTTGATCTTGCATAAGTAAGATAACTTTTGTCAAAGCTAGTGTTGACTAATAAATGATTTAATGGTTAATTTCAGAGAATACCACAACATAGGATTCCTGACCATGATCACTGTGTTTTGGGATGTGCAAGGTGTCATTTTGTTGGATTTGATGGATAAAGGATTCACCATTAACTCAGTTGCCTATGTTGTCATGCTGCAATGATTAATGTGACATACTGCTTCAACATGACAACACAAGACCCCACACAAGTCTGCAAACTTGTGAAGCAATTTCAAAACTTGTCTCATTCAGCATCTTGCCACCCTAACCCTATAGCCCTGACTTACTACCACCAAACTTCCACAAGTTTGACCTTTTGAAAAATTCTCTCTATGGGATATACTTTAAATCCCAGTATTATATTCTTCATGTTGGGAAGACGTGGTTTCATAACCAGAAGCTGGTATGGTATTGACAAGGTATATATGCTCTTCCAGAATGCTAGAGTAAAATCCCAGATAAAGATGGTGGCTCTTTAACAAATAGTCTGTATAGCTGAAGGATGTAGAAATGCATTCCCCGAGTTGCAAAGTTGTATCTTCCATATTTTCGGAGAAATAAATTTTGGTGCAATAATTTTTGAATGCCGTTAACACTTACACTTCAAGACTTCCACAAGCAATGCTGTCCTTACCCTATAATCATAAACAGCATTTCGTTGTTTTTTTTTATTTTTATCTGTGTACCTAATAAGCTGACTTTTGTTATTTATGTTCAATCCATGTTGACATATCTAGCTAGATATCCAGTCCAGGTCAACTAACTTCTGAGTGTAAAGTACCAACACACTAATAAAATGCCAGCTCGATCATTGTGTCAACAAGAAACAAAGGAAGGATGGAAAAATAAAACTCAACGCTTGCCATAATGATGACAGCTGGGAACGACAAACACAAAAAAGATGAACACATGTAACCCAATATTTTCCATTACTTAGATGAGACACTTAGCGATGTAGGATGTGATCTCAATGTCACCAACTTGGTGACTATGGAACCCAGGTAGCATAACCTGAGCGCCAGGACAAGTGGTGAGTGGGCCAAGACAGTACCGAATAGATAATCAATGATAAATTCCGGAGACATGATATCATTGGAAGTGTGAGAACACCACCAAATAATTAAAGTGGAAGGATATAAATATTATTAATAAAAAGAAAATACTTTAAGTAGGAATATTAAATATAAGATCTATAAAATGTAAACAAATAGTAACAAGTGCTGGGTTTACTGGAATGGTTTCATTGTAAATTGAGGCTAAGAGGACGTCTGGTGTCAAGATATGTTGGTAAGGGGGTTCCCATCTGCAGAGTTCAGAGGTTGAGGTATCATGAAAAACTCTGAGAGCTCTTACTGTAAAACAGTTGATGAATTGTTCAATTTGTGGATATCGGCATGTTTTGCCACAGGATGCGAAGTTGCTGATACATACTGTTCAACTGTGGCCATTCATTCTGATGGCAAGTATGTTAGTTGTGAGGCCTAAATACACTAATCAGCCAGAACATTATGACCACCTACCTACTATCGATATAAACCCATCCTGGCAATAGCAGCATCACCTTACAAGGAATGACTGCTAGTCAGACACACACACACAGTGCATGTATTATCAGTGAGCATGCTGTCTGTGTTTAGAATGGGGAAGGCGCGCGGTCTATCTGAGTTTGACCGAGGGCAGATTGTGATGGCCCAGAGACTCGGCACGAGAATTACGGAAATTGTACACTTGTCGGGTGTTCAAGGAATGCTGTGGTGAGTGTCTCCAAGGTGAAACCACATCCAAACGCTGAGGGATTGGGCTGCCACTCCACATTACAGATGTCGGACGTCGTAGGCTGGGCAGACCGGGCAAACAGTACAGGGGGCAAATTGTGGCGGAACTAACATCCAGACTTTAATGCTGGGCAGAGTACAAGTGTGTCTGAATGCACAGTGCACCAAACACTCGTAACTATGGGCACCTGCAGCCGACGACATATGCATGTGCCAATGTTAACATCATGACATCAGCAACTATGACTGAAATGGACACGTGACCATCCTCACTGGACGTTGGTGCAGTGGCAGAGTCTTCTATGGTCTGATGAATCCTAATACCTTCTTCATAATGATGATGGCAGGGTGCTAATCCGTTGTTTTCCAGGGGAGCTGCTTCTTGACACCTGTAATGTGGGATGGAGACAAGCTGACGGCAGCTCAATTATGCTCTGGGGAACATTCACGTAGGCGTCCATGGATCCAGTGGAGCTCTTGCAAGGCACCATGATGGCCAATAATTATCGTACACTGATACTAGACCACGGACACCCTTTCATGACGACCATGTTTCCGAACAGTGGAATTTTTTAACAAGATAATGTGCCATATCACAAGGCCAGTAGTGTGGTGGAGTGGTTTGGAGAACACAGTGGTGAGTTGCAATTGAGTTGTAAACCAGATCTGAACCTGATTGAACACATCTGGATGTGACTGAACGTGGCATCAGGGTTCATCCCACGGAACCCCCCCCTCCCCGGGCCATTCCAGAATTTACAGGAATTAGGGACTTGTGTATGCAGATGTGGTGCCAACTTCCTCCAGCAACCTACGAAGGCCTCATTGCTTCCACGCCAAGACGCATCGCAGCTATTATCTGTGCCAAAGGTGGACATACCAACTATTAGCCAGGTGGCCATAATGTTCTGGCTGATCAGTGTATTTACCTGTACAGTGGAAGCATGTGAGTTGATATATGAGGTGTGGTGTGGTGTAGGTGGCATGTCCAGTGAAAGGAAAGGTTTCCTCTGTGGTCGAACTGGAGCAGGCAATTATAGCCAGCTGCATGCTGCACATTTTGCAGTGGGGTTGCTTAGGAGTGATCTGTGTGGTGGTTTGGGGGAATTACAAGGTGAGTACTTGTAAACCAAGATATTCTTGAGGTCTTATGGTCTACTGAGGCATGTGCAGGGAAAGGATTTTGTTGATTAGGGTGGGCATCCCAGGGAAGGAACGAAGGAAGTGATGCCCATGGCAAAGGACTCTAGACCAGGAAAAAACTGGATGATGAAAGAAGAGGTGTAGTTAGCTTCAAAAAGTACAGCATTGGGATTGTCCTGTGGAGGATGGACTGCAGCACAAGATGTTTGTTTTTGCATCCAATGGGGGGTTAGCTGTGGTATGTGAGGGCTTGGGAAAGATTTTGGGTGTATCTGGAGGGAGATTCTTCATCAGAATAGATGTGTCTGCCACAGACAGCCAGGCTGTAACGAAGGGAACATTTGGTGTGGAAGGGATGGCAGCTATTGGAATGGAGGTATCATTGCAGATTTGTAGTTTTGATGTGAACAGGGGTATGAAAGTCCCCATTCTGTAAGGAAATATGCAGCATCAAGAAGGGTGAAATGGGTGTGGGAATAAGTCCATGTAAAGTTGATGCAATTGTTTAGGGAGAGGAGGAAGTTAGTAGGTGATTTTTGTTGTAGGTCCAGATCATAAAAATTATCATCTATGTATCTGAGGTTTAACTGTGATTCTGTTTAGGAATTGTTGTTCTAGAAAGCTCGTGAATAATTTTGCATCAAGAGATGGAAGTGACAATGTGAGTGCCACAGGGTAGTGTATTAAGATCATTGAGATATGCTGAACTAAGTTCTTACAGTCAGAAATTGAGTTGTTTGTAGATTACAATGTTGTATAATAGGATCAAAATGGGAGAAGTCTGTGAACATATGCAGGGTGTTCTGGACAGGATATCTAGCTGGGTAGATCGACATAAATTGGTAATAACTGCTAAAAAGTCAACTTACTAGGTATGCAGATAAAAATGAAAACTGTTTCTTTTATGGTGTAGGAATTGCTTGTTGAAAACAAGACTGTATATGTATCTATCTGGGAATATTTGATGGTCAACTCAATTGAGCATAATACATTGGGCAGGGTAGGGTTTCAAAACGATTTATTTAATGGGTATGGAGATTAGAAGATGTACCAGAGAAGTGAGGGTAACAAAACCCTGGTCAGAACTTCGTTTGAATATGCTAGTGTTACATGGGACTCACGTTTTGGGTATGGAATACAGTAATTGGCAAAGGTGCAAAGGATAGCATTTAGATTTGTTTGTGAAAATTACTACACAACACAATCAGTAACCAATCTGATATAGGAGTTGGCATGGGAGTCATTGGACAACTGGAGGTGTGAAAGCGAGTGCTGGAATGGACAAGGGGTAATTTGGTGATGAGGTTTCGATGGATTCTGGTAGAAGAATTAGAAGTAATACATGAAATGTAGAGATGACCACAAATACAAGCTGGCACTTGATTTCAGCCGTAAGGAAGTGGGAAAACTTTGTTTTGCAGATAAGGGAGTCAGAGACTGAAACAAATGCTGAGCAATTTACTAAAAATATTGAAATAATTTCAAACTCATAAAGGGAAAAGGTAAGCAGATACTAAAATTGCACTGAAAGAATTTTAGGTAAAAACAAAATCATGAAATGGAAATGAAGGTGTGTAGGGAAACTTCCACTGAGTCATATGCTCCACGGCAATTATATTAAACACACTGAGGCATCTACAGGAAAGCTGATGAGAGATAAGATGAAAAACTGGCTCAGTTTAAGAAAAATTGGGGCACAGGAGGAGCAAGCAAGAAATAACTTTGAATAAGTTTGAAATAACTTAATGGCCTGAACAAAATACCAAGGCAAGAATTTGGACTAAATGTAAACCAAAATAAAACCAGAGTCATGAAGTGTAGCAGAAATGACAATAATTGGAATGGAGTGCAAGATCCAGAGGAAATTTTCCTAAACACTCATTTTTCCTTCTATGAATGTTAATTTTAAATTCTTTCAGCATTTTTGATAAATTATTCATCATTTCTCTTGGTAATTTATTCCATTCCCTGACCCCCATACATACGAAAGAAAATTTTACAACACACTTGTGTCTGAAATCGAGTGTCGTGGTCATATTTTCCCTTCCATGCATCTCTCCTATTTCTTTCACCAATATCTGTTCACACCTCATCACCAATATACACCTTGTACGCTCTCGCCAACCTCTTCACCCTTCTTCTGTCATCCAATGTAATTGACTTAATAACACAATTCTTTTATGTAGGAAGTAAAATTACAACTGATAGCCACAGCAAAAATTATATTGAGAGACACTAGCAAAAAGAACCATTTACTACTTGATTACATGATACTACTAGAATTGGGATTAACATTTTGTAATTCAATAAGTTTGCCAACTTTATGTTTGAGGAATCAGTGAACAGACTCGACACTCATAGCACTATCAAATGGCACACAAGTATTAATAATTAAAAGTCATGTACTTGTCCAGGCTTAAAATTAGATGTGTTTTTGAGCAATTCGATTTTTTATTCTTGCCTATGACTTTATTTCTTGTCAAGTTAATTAAAAGACTGGGGGCAATAAACAGAAAAAAATTAGGCCATTGCCTTTCCAGGCAATTGCCTGGAGTGATTTAGGGTAACCATGGAAAGCCAAAATCTGGATGGTGGGACAGGGCTTCAAAATGCTCACCCTCCATGTTTGGTACCAAGCTGAAATGCTACCTTGATCAAAGGAAAAAGATATTATTAATTACAGTTTAGTCTTCAGTAGGTTTTCTCTATCAGTGAGGCTAAATGCTCTTTAGAATTATCCAATATCATTTTAGTGGTATACTGTTTTAATGTTTATGTAAACTCCATTCTCACAAGTTACAATCAGAAGTCAAACCCAAGACATATCACTTTCAAGCAGTAGTAAGGCTGTAATACATCCTGAACCAGCGTGACACTACTTTCGGAAGTATCATGACATCACTAGAAGTACTTTGAAAAGTAGTTTCAGACGTGGCATGTTGGTTCAGGGTGTGTTACAACATAATAATTTCCATTTTGTGTTTGTGTACTTCAACATTACGACTTCAATAGCTTGGATGGCAGAAAATAGTTCTAATCATATTTTGATCTATACAATAGCCACATCATTAGGGCCTACACAAACAGAAACAGTTTATAAGTCAACAGCATGAATGTAGGAGACATCATTTACTGAAAAACAGTTATTATGTTATGTGCAAAATATTTCTGATGAAATGAAATGAAGAAAAGGCGGGAGCTGCTAGTTTATTGTATCGTATTAAATTCTTCCAATGCATCAAACACAGTTAGCCAAACTACGGCAGTAAATAAAAAATTACTAGGGGTAAATCAGGATGTTACTTGCCAACTTGATGAATTCTTTAGCGATACTAAGAATCGAGGTAGAAAATGCAGTTTCATAGGAGGCAGAATTAAGAACAGGAGTACCATAGGAGAGGGCCAGATTAAAACAGCGCAGGGCCCATAGCAAATATGAAAAAGGGGCCTGTGGTTTTCACCGTCCGGGGCAGTAGGAGAGGCCATCCTAGAAATCGCGGGGCCTCCCAGAAGGCACAGGGCCCATAGCATTTACTAACTCCTGCTACGTGGCTAATCCAGTACTGCACAATTCTGTATTTGATATACCATCAGACATCAGTTTGTTTGCCCATGATGTAACATTGCATAATGGGATCAAAATGAGAAAGTATTGTGAACAATCATACTGAAGTATCTGGACCAGATATGAGGGTGGATCAAATATAAACAAGACATTTTTTTTTTTAACTGAGCACGTAACAATGGTCCAAATGGTCATGCGTTTCTACACATTTGTTGGGGAGAGCAAATTGTTGGCCTTCTCATGTGCAGTAAGTATTACAGGTAACAGTGTCAAAGCAAGATGTGAACTCATCAAATGCACAATTGTATTTTAAATTTCTCACTTGTGAAGGCGGGAAACCAACAGAAATTCTTTGGAGATTAACGGCACAGTTTGGGGATAGTACAATGTCAAGGACTTGTGTGTTTGCCTGGTATAAGGAATTGGTGAAAGGCTGTTAAGAGTTCAAGAATTAGAGCCACGATAGTCATTCATGGACAAGCATTAAACAGCAGAATATTCACACAATTTGTGACTTTATTTTGCACATCGATTTTCTGCATGGACGTCACATCATCAATGCAGCATACTACTGCAACCTTTTGGACTAAGTTAAGCTTACTTATCACTGATAAAGACATGACCAGCCGATAAGAGATGTGATTCTTCTCCATAACAACGCTCGGCCCCGCATTGCAGCTCTTAGTCCACTGGACATCACTTGATCATCCTCCTTACAGCCCTGACCTATTGCCCTGTGATTTTCATCTCTTTGGACCACTAAAAGAAGCACTGGGAGGTCGGCAATTTGAAGACGACAATGCGGTGGAGGGCTTCAGGCGCAGTTGGCTACTGGCACAACCCCCTTACTTTTACGATGATGGCATCAAAAAGCTACTGATATGCTGGGGAAAATGTGTTTCAGTTGCAGAAGATTATGTTGAGAAAAAGTGTGTATGTACTTGGTTCATTTGCAATGGAAAATAATTTTTTTTTATGGTAAGTCCCGTTTATATTTGATCCACCCTCGAATCTAGTTGGGTGGGCAACACAGGAATAAACATAAATGTAATATGTATATCTTATTACAGATAGAAAAGTAAATTTCCTATATTATTAAACAACAGACGGAGAAAAGTTTGTAGAAAGCATAAAATATAAATAATTGGGAATATCAACTGTCAGCAAGCTAAGCTGGTCAGGGTACATTGGGGGAGATTGTATGGAAAGAGTTCAAAGTATTCCAACTATTGGAGAGGATAATGAAGTAAGTTAGAGAATTAGGGTAGTTGGATAACAAAACTTTGGTCAAGCTCTTCCTAGAATACTGTGGTATTGTACAGGACTCACAGTATGAGTTTCAACTAGTAAAATGTAAAGGAAGGCACCATGATTTTTTCTGTGCAAATTTCTATAGGATACACTCAGCTTTTGAAGTATTAGAACTAAGCTGGAAGTAACTGGAGGACAGAAGGCAGGTGAAGAGAATTGTGGGAATGTGAAAGGACCATAACCATAAATCATCATTATGTAGTGGGGAAAACATCTCTTTGCAGTAGGCGAGTCGGAAGTTACTTAAAGAGGTGTTGAAAATCATCTTACAATGTGAAGAAAAAAGTTACGAATTGTGTTTAGGGTAACAGTCACTAGGGTATTAGCTCCACTGACTGTAATTAATTAATTAATAATAATGTCTCTGTAAAGTTACTCTTATCAAAGCTCAAACTGATTTGACAAATTAACCAATGCATATAATTTTTGGTTCTTTTTCAAAGTTCACAGAACTGAAGGTACTATTTTCATAGTAACTATGAAAGATTTGTTGAAATTAAGTAAAAACACAAAAAAACTCCAATATTTAAATAAAAAACTGGATATATTGATATGCCAGTCTTAAGTTACTACTTTCTGCCACATGATGTAATGTCATAATAGTGCAGTATTCAGTAGTAGGGCATGTTATTTTCAAGCACTAATTAGGTGATAATACACTCTGGATCAGCATGACACTGCTAGAACTACTACAGAAAGTAGCTCTAATAGTGTTATGCTGGTCCAGAATGTATTAAAACCTAATTACTGCTAGAACACAATATCCCTTGTGATTGACTACATCCAGGGGGGAGGGCTAGGGGGCTCAAGCTCCCCCCCCCCAAAAAAAATATCTAGGTCCATCTCTGACATCATAATTTTGGATACTTTTTTTTTGGCTCTCCTGATCTTCTAAGGGGGCAGCAATCCATTGAGACTTTAAAGACTACCCTTGCCTGACACAAGGCCCCCTCCCCCAAACCAAAATCCACTCAAGCTCCTCCCAAACCAAAATCCTGGATCAGCCCTTGACTACAGCAGTATTATGACATCAAACTTGCACAGCAGAAAGTAGTTCTAGCGATATTGCGAGCTGTAGTTAATATCAACCTCCAATGACCTCAATGGCAAGAAGGCTTAAAGACCAATTATGATTTTTTTTAAATGGGGATGGGGGGGGGGGGTTATATGATCTCTTCACGCCAAGACAAGTATGGGCACGAAATACATGTTCAAAGCATTTTTTTGTCCTACTGCATTGACTATCATGCAAAATTACTATATTTTCTACCTGAGGCATGGAAAGATATTGGTGAGGTGTGTGGAAGGATAAAGATGACCATTACCACAAGCTGACACTTGATTTTAGCCATAAGGGTGTGATAAAATTTTCTTTTGTAGAGATGGATGTATGGGATTGGAATAAATTACCGAGAGAAATGATGAATTATCCACCAAAAACACTGGAAGAATTTAAAGTTCAAATTCGTGGAGGGCAAAAGTGGGAGGGAAGATGAAAGATGGGTGTTTAGGGAGACTGCCAGCGGAGCAGGCGCTCCGTTGCAATTATAACAAATTAAATTTTCTTTGCCCTATAACAAAACTACTACTGACGATTTCGCGTAGTTCAATATTACCCCCCCCCCCACCTTTTTTTTTTACCACGCTACAGAATAGTTAATTTCAATGCTTTTAATATACAATTTTAGTATTATATCAATACAAAATGTTATAACCAAAATAATTTGACTTTCTTCTATTTCCCCGAGGCTAAGTGAAATCTACTGTAAAATTTTATAAAGTATTTTACTCTTTGCACTATTAATTTAATTAAATTGCGATGGAGCAATTTCACTGCACGGCTATTTTCCCATTTCTTGTTCGTAATCGTAAATTCTTTAAACGCAATTTCCCCAACTTCTACTTTTGCCCATTCCTCAAATCATGTACGTAATTTCCTTTCGTAAATAATAGATTGAAATACACATCATCTGTATACAAATAATAAAATTTCTAATCGTTGAGAAGTATATTAATGATTTTTCTCTTTTTTAGTCAATGAAATAACGAGAACTTAAACGCATCAAATAAGTCCCAAGCACCTCGCGAACAAGTAGATATGGGACTCTTTTTTCCAATAAATTTCAATTTTAATCACTATGAAACTGAGTTATATCAAGTCTTAATTAAAAACTATGCAATTGACAACACTTTCCTTTCTCCCGTCCTCTCACAGTTACAGCAAGAGACAGATTAGTGCACTATTTCCGCCACAGAAAATTTCCTCCAACTTTAAAAAGTGAACACCATCAACAAGATTCCACGACTGCCAACATTAGCACCTGCTTTCACACAAAAAGAGCACTTGCAGCGTGTTTACGCTGAATGGTTTGTTTACTTTTTTTTGTTTCATTTTTCCTCATCCTTGTTTGATTATGATCAAAGTTGCGTCTGTCGCTTTCTTCCCACAAAGAATAGTTGCAGTAAAGATACAGCAGAGTAATCGAAATGTGCTCAAATGGTATCAAACTTATTTAGAATTAACGTGCTTCTAAAGTGACCTGGACATCCTGCGTAGGTCAATCAACATGGGATGAATTACGAAGATAAATGCGAAAAAGAGTCAGCTTATTAGGTACAGAGATAAAAAAAAACTAATGATTGATTATGATTAAAGGGTGGGTACAGAATTGCTTGATGAAGGCCTGAAATGTAAATATCTTGGCATAAAATTTGAAATTGACATGGGCAGGTTGTTGGAAAAGGTTACAAGATACGTTATTTAATGAAGAGCTTGAAGATGACATGTTTCACAGAAATGAGAGATTTGGGTTACAAGCTTTTGGTCAGGCCATTGCTTTAATATGTTGGTGTCATGGAGGAAGGAATATATGGAGACGAAATAACGCCAAATCGATGAAACTTCATATAAAAACTCGTCTCCTACTGCGCATGCGCGGTGGCCAGTGGCGGCTGTAGGAATCACTCCAAGTCCAAAACAGTGGGCTGTTTGCACTGTGTATGCTACTGTGAACATTTCATTTTCTAATATTTCAAAGTTTTTTATAATGCCAATTTGTGTTGCAAAGGATTACACAAACAGACAAGATAGGAAACAACCTGGAATAACTAAATCACATTTTAATTATTGTTCTTAAAATGTTTGATAGATAACTGCTAGATTAGAGCCAATCTCTATAAATTTATTAATTGCTCTCAATAGGTTGATATCGCTCTCAAATATTTGTCAGTGTAGTGAAGACAATCAGCATATGTTACTACTTTGCACCTAAACGGCTAGCCTTATTGTAAACAAGTGCTAAAGGTCTAATTTAAGCGAGTCAAGTTTACATCGCGATACAGTGAATGTGCATGCTTTAGTCCAGTTTCAGTTTGCACTGGAAGTGTACGATGAAATTAATTGTGATAATTTGTGCTTTGTGAACTACTAAGCTTGATGAAACAAACGTTGCTGTTAACCCGACATGTACTTCGCGATGCATTTCATGTGTTTAGATCTGTCCACATAGTTTGATTTTGTAGCGGCAATATTAATGGAAATGTAGGTAGGTTGAAATGCGGCGTGTACCAGGAGGATACAAACAATTTATTTATTATTAATTGTTACTAATTTCATGAACACTATGTTAGCGACACAATGTGTATCGCGATGTAAACAACTCCCATCTAAGCTTCTGACTTTTAATGAATGGTAAGAATATAAATCAACTGATGTTGCTAGCGAAGTTACATAGGCCACTAACAGTACAATATCTTCTGAGTAAGCTCAGAAGTTATGATGTCTTTTGAAGGATTCAATTTTCTTTCTTTTTAAAGTTCTAAACGTTGACTTAACCTAACCACCCCAATTTGGAGACAGCATATCTCGAGAAGAGAGATATCGAAAACATATATTCTTCACTTTCCAGTTATCTCGTCTTGTTATATAAGAATTTACCATCAAATTTGACCTTAGGGAAATTTTTCTTCTGAATTTCAACCCGAAACTCCTCTCTTTTGAGACAGTATACCTCGAGAACTAGCACGATATCAAAAAATTTGATTCTTCATTTTTGATCCGCCTCTTCAAGTTATATAATAATCCCTCATCAAATTGTGGTTACACCGTTGTCGTATGATTCCCTTGATGTTTTTGTGCCGTTTCCCCGTGTTTCTACGGCCGAGCAATATGACGGCCTCCCCACTCCACTTCTCTCTACCCGATTTCACTTCAGTCCGTGGTGAAGGTCCCTTGCGTCGTCTCCATATATTTCTTCCTCCGTGGTTGTTGTAGTATGAGACCCACATTATGAGTATTGAAGTGTTCCCTATGTTAGGAAAGCGACTTCTCGACCATACTTTATGTATTCTCGTTCGCTGCAGACTGATGATCTTTGGTGTATTAGTCTCTGTTCTTTTCTTTTTTTCATTGTGCCACTGACAGACAGCTGAAGCCGAATCGACTTAATTTCATCCATCAACATACTCCTTCCGAGTTCGGTAATCGAACGTGAAAAGCTACTATTTTCACACGCATTATTTTCTTCTTTTCTTCCGACGATACTTTCAATTTCAGCAAATTTTCCGCAAGACTCTACAGTTCGCAAATCATCCTCAGACTCTCTTCCAGGATCTCTTGTTTCCGTTTCCTTAGAAACTTCATCTTCAATCATTTGATTTTCCCTCGTAGTGCTCCTCAATTCATTCAAATTATTCACCTCGTTTTTCCACTTATCAACAACCACAGCTACATGGTTTTTCAAATCTTCATGCTCCACTTCCCTCATTGTAGGTTTTATTTCCTGGTCTACTGTTTTTCGCGAATGCTCTGTCATTTTTCGATCCGTCTCTCCAAACTTTTTTTCCATGCACTGACGTGCAGTTTCAGTTTCGATCTTTCTCATATCGGCATCCCCGTTTCTGAAATCAGATCTTACTTGTTCGCAAATGGCGATTCGCTGTTCATTCAACTGTAGACTTATATCAATTTTCAAGCTTTCACTGAGAGCCATAAATTTTTCGCTTATCCGGTTTTCGATTTCATTTTGTTTCTCATGCATTAAACCAAATTTTTCGTTCATGCTCGCGCTCATTTCGCAAATAATCTTCGACTGTTGTTCCAGCATAGTTTTAAACATCAACATCATGGGATTACATGCAACATTTTCGCAACCCGTACTCTGAGTATCACTTTCAGATTGAGCTACCGATTGTTGAATCGGTTCATTAGTTGGAGGGCACGTGATTGTGTCCTCACTTCCGGTTTGACAAGGATTTTCTCTAACTTCCATTATCCCGGCATCGACTGGAAACTGTGCGCTTTCTACACTCACAGAGTCTATGGTTTCCGAAGTTGACGGATTGGCACTTTGCGACATGTTTGTTGATTTTCCTGACCTGAGTAACATTCACTTAATTCATTAGCGTAAGATCGCGTTACTAAATTTCAAATACTAATAAAATTCTTTACAAACAACGTTAAGTTAAACCAATCAGTAAACCGCATTTACGACCATCACAATTTTAATCAGTGCAAAAACACCGCGAATTTAACCCGGAATATCAGTAAAACACACAGAAAAAACTTTCCGATTACCAAAATGCATAAAGATTTGGACCGAACCAAAATACTGAAAGCAAGAAACTCATACTCGTCTCAGCATAGTCAAACAGATATTCTACACTCAAACACAGAATTTTTCAACGCTGGTCAGATGAAAATTCTTACCTTCAGACCAACCTTGGAAGTTATTTCAACGTAACTTTCAAAAAAAAAATCCATAATAATGACACAACAACAAAAAATATACGACCATCACACAAAAGATCAAGACAAAACAAAAGGCGAACAGAAAAAAACCAACACATCAAATTTCAGTCCTATGCCAACTCAACACTCTTTGAACATCGACTAAAAAAAAAATCAACAAAACATCAAACATATAATATTCTCCATCCTGCTTTCATCTGCATTCCCAACTAAATAAAACGAAATTCACATGACATAACAAAACTTGTATGTTTAACATAGATCATATGATTATTTTTTTTTTTTTAAAATTCTCCACCTGGTTTGGCACTGCACTGAAATAAAAATAATGTTATAATAATATTGGAATTGAAACTTTTGCATCCACCCGTTTATTTATTTTTTTTTTTTTTTTTTTCGTTAGCCCCACGTTCTGGGCGTCATAATTTGAAGTGTTCCCTATGTTAGGAAAGCGACTTCTCGACCATACTGTGGCCGTTCATTACCAGTTATTAATTTGCAACTAATATTAAGCATAAAAACAAATCAGGTGGGCGCCAGAGATTGGAGTGTACCCTATTCTGAGGGAAGCGACATCCAGATCTCAAAGTATTGTTACTTAAACATGAATTATTGATCAACTAGAATTATTAATAAAGTCAAATGACACATTATATGACTGGATGGGATCTATTGAAAACAAGGTTCACAATCTGACTTTACGATTTACTTTAATTGTTTGCTTGACAAGATTTTACAAAGATTAATTTTCTTTCTGCAACACAAGGGTACATAACTTTATCGGTGGAGCAAGAGAGTTTATCTCAGAGCGATAACTAGGGTAAAAAAACGACGATGATGCAAAAGTTCCTTTTTCCGAATGGTGGTTACCGTGCAGGCGAATCTACGTTGTGTAGTCGGTGGGTTGACCAGCTCTCCATCACGGCCGGCTGCCTCACTGTTGTCCCCAGTAGTCCGCTGTTCGGTCGATCCACACCTCTCCGTCGGTAGTCAACAAGTCCCCCCGTCTTCTCGCGCTGCCTCGAAGAAGCGTCGTGTTCCGCCCCCTCTTCATGACGTCTGCCAATCACTGTCTTTGGAGGGAAGCTTTTTCCGTTGGTTGGCTCAGGACATGCAACAAAACCTCCTTTTTTTGTAATAAAATACAAATTTTTCCTATTGGCTGTGTACTCCTGGCTTCCCCTTACCCTTCGTTCTTGGATACAGATATACATTTTTATTTTGTTTGTTTACTAAAACAGCCCAGGCTCCCACTCCATCTTGAGTCGCAGGCCTTGTCACGAGGCTGTTATGCCATAAGTCACATTTAATGGAAACACTCAGGGGCTGGCGTTCCCCAAACACCAGCAGAACCTCCCCTGGGACCGGGGACCGACACACACCAGATGAGAAAAGAAACACGCGCACCTCTGTCTCTCGCGGATCATTACAGTATCAAACACCGAAGTTGGAGTTGGTGCAAAGAAGACTTGCTAAATTTGTCTCTGGAAATTACAGCAGAAGGCATATGATAAATAAGCTGAATTTGATCCATTGGAAGACTGGTGAGTGATGAGAGTTCTGGGAGTATACAAGGTGTATATTGGTGATGAGGCTTGGAAGATATCATCGATCGAAGAATTAAGAGTGATTCATGGAGGAAACAAGTGACCATGACCACCAGATGGCACTCGATTTCGGGCATAAAGATACAGGAAAATTTTCTTTCATAGGAAAGGGTGTCAGGAACGTAAAAAGTTACCAGCGGAAGTGATGACAAATTTATCATAAACGCAGAATTAATTTAAAATTCGTAGAGGGCACAAGCATTTTATTTTATTTTATTGGGCTTTCGGTAACAGAGACTATATAGCCATTTTATGTATTGTACTTACAACATTTGCAACATACATACTTCGTAAAATTAAATTTAACAAAAGTAGCGACTTCTAGGCATACAGTATACGTAGGTAATACAAATAAAATGTATAAGAACAATCTCTGGATATGCAATAGTTTCAGACATTTTGTACATATCCTGGTTACAGTTTACTTAGTTCATGAAAATAAGATTTATGGTAAGATAAATCTTCTGCATATTCTATATCATAAGAAAAAATACCTTATTAAATAACATGTACTATACCAGTATGTGAAATTTTCTTAATAAATATCGACAAGACAAAAGAACCTTCTTTAACGTCGCTGTCCAGGAGTAAGGTTGAGTTTGTGGGTGGGGGGATTCCCACTCTGGATAGTTCACTAATCATTTTATCCTGATGAGGTTTGAATTTTTTGAATGAGAGTATTATATGATTTATGTCTCCAGGCGGGTACAAGAAACGGAAAAATGGGCGTGTAGGGAAATTATTACCGAGAGCGTGCCCTCCATCGCATTTTTTAAAATTAAAACCTATATTTACTGCCGCCGTGAAAAAAGAGGCCATCCAAAACGAAATTAAATATTTATATGTCCATTTAATTATCTTCTTAACTGTGAAATTGTTCTTCAACATAAAATTCATTGCATACTACGTTGTGCATTATTGATTTCCTAAGCACTGTAGCGTCTCGTTTATGACGTTGTTAAAATTAGAAAAAAAAAAAAAAATAAGATGTATTAGTTAATAAGTTAATTTGCAAAATTAATCTCGGGTAGGCGCCAAGCTCTATCCGAGAGAAGCGACATTCCAATTCTGAAATACTTTTAATCAAAGCAATTGTAATTTTTAAATACCATTAAAAAACACAAATCTTCATCTATTCAAATGATATACTGATACATTGGAAAGGAAGTTATTGAAAGAAGGGTTTACAACACCTATTATTTTCTTTGAATATAAAATTTATTGGTTTATTGAACAGAACTGAATATTAAAAGTTTCTTTTGAACAATTTAGAGCATGATTCTCATCTCAGAGCATTGCCTAGGGTTGAATGACGCAAGAGTGTCTATACATCGTCGGCGTTCTTTACCGTAGCAGATGAGTTGCGGAGAAATCAGACGGACCCTGTTGATCAGCTGGGCGCAAGGTCACTTGGCGAGCTAGCTCCCCACAGGTAGTCAACTCTCCGGCAATCTCCCGTGGTGCGCAGGTGCGGATTGTTTGCTGGCCAGAAACAGAATGTCTTCTCCCTCGCTTGTTAACCCCGTTGAAAACTTGCAGGCTCCCGAGTTTTAGAAGACGCGGGAAATTTCAGCGAGTGGCAGCGTTTGGCGGGTCGTCCACGATCTCCATTGCCGCTCCTCATGCAACATAAAAAACTTATGGTTTCTAAAAGTTCGTAACACACTGTTTGATTCGCTGATTCCCAACAGAGATGTTCCGCAACCTGACTTTTTCTCCGAAGCATCTTTTCTCTCATTTCAACTTTCAATCAGGAAATCCTCCTTTCGGCACAGGCCCTATACTGTCCTTTGAATTTCATTGAATGCATGAAGCTTTTAACTTTACGGCCTGCCATAAATCGTTCGGTCTTTCAGCGCAGGTATGATTCACCTGGCTCTCACCGATGCCAAAGAAACGTGGAATTCACACGCATAAATTTCCTGTCACCAAGGGACGTTACAGCTTGTATGTTTTTTTATTCTTATATTTTATTAATCTTGTTTAATAGATCCCTGCTTAGGAAGGATTTCTGAGATCTGACATATATCACTGTTAATAATACCCATACAATATTAATAATAATCATAGTGAAATAAATTATTATATGTCAGAAATACAAAAAACGAAAATGAACTAAAAACAAACATTATTTTTTGCAATTAAATTTTGCTGAGGTCGTATTAGATATAATTAATTCCTTTCTACAAATTCTTGAATGGAATAGAAGGAGTTGCCAATACAACAATCTCTCAGTTTTTAAAAAATATATCTGTATTTTATATATATATATATATATAATATCTATATTATCTGTTTTATACTTTTAGAAAGTTTATTTAATAGATGTGTCCCAGAATAATGATCTTCTTTTTGTACTAATGATAGTGATGTTTGTGTTTTTTTACAAGTTATGTTTTTCGTAATGACATTTTGTACCTGTGAATCAGATGTAAATAGGTTGAAATGTTCTATGACAAAGAAAATGACAGAAAATTTAAACTTAGAAGATATTATATTGAGATTTTTAAAGAGTTGTCAGCAAGAAGTTTTTGGTTCTACACTACACGACATCCTAATATCTCTTTTCTGTGCTATGAAAACTGTTTTACTTTGTGTAAAGTTTCCCCAAAAATTGTGCCATATTACATGACTGAATGAAAGTAGTACACGTGTTTTTTAATTCTAGATGTGCTGTTAGAGAAAGTGTTCACATTGCAAATGTAGCATTTCTTATTTTTTTCATTAATAATGTAACATGTTCTTGCCAAATGAGTTTCTCATCTATTTGAATGCCAAGAAATTTTATACTATTTATTTCCAAGATTTTGTTATTTTTATATTTTACTTATAAATCCTGCTGCACATAATTTTTTCTTTTAAACCTAATATAATGTGTTTTACCCAATTTAATTTTAATGTGTTTGGCATAAATCAGTTTGCTACTTCATTTTTTTGCTCTTAACCTTGTCAGATAGGTTTCCAGGATGATCATTGATGTATAATAAAAACAAAGGGGTCTTTACAGAAATATTTGTGGGGTACTATGTTGTATTTTCTCCCAGTTTGAAGAAGCGTCACTACTGGTTTTAGAATTAAAAGGTAAACTTTTTGTATTTGGCTTTCTACGTATGAATTAAGCCATTACAGTTCCATAAATACCTTAGTATTCCATTTTTTTTCCAAAGTTACTCATGATTTCAAATGCTTTTTTAAGACCAAAAAAAAAAATAAAAAAATTCTACAGGGCACATTTTATTATTCAGTTCCTCATACCTGTTATTTAAAATAAATTTATAACCATTCCTGTAGATGATCCTTTTTGGAATCCAAACTGTGAAGTAGTAAGAATGTTATAGTGAGCAACATGTTTGATTACTCTATGATACATAACTTTTCAAAATTGAGAATCTTGAAAGTAAAGAAATGGGATGGTAGTTATTTATATATGTCTCTTCTACTTTTTTAAATAATGGTTTAACAACCGATTAATTTAATCTATTTGTAAATACATCTTGCATTAATGATTTATTGCAGATGTGGGCAACTACATGATTGTTAAAGTCTGACGATCTTTTCCATAATTTAATTGAAATATTGTCATAGCTGCAAAATTTTTTAGGTTTACTTGCTTTACGCATTTATTTATTTCTGAGACTGTTACTTCTGGCATCTGAATCTTTAAAAATATATTTGGGAAAGCACTCTGATCGAGCCATACGTCACTATCTGGGTATTGTTTTTCTATGCCTAATTTCTCTATTGAAGTAAGAGTTAAATATTTTACAAATTTCCACTACTTCACTATGCACAGTTCCATTTTGTTATGCGTTTAAAGTGATTTATAAATTTTCCTGGTTCAGCTTTTATTATATTCTATATAGTTTTCATTTTATTGCAAAAACTCTATTTTCACTTAGGCTTATATATACATGTTCTTGGCTTTCCTTATTATATTTAATAGTATTTTAGAATAAAGTATATAATGAGCATCCGGGTATAATTATCTAATTCTCTTACTTTTATATAAAGGTTCCTTTTCGTTTTACTAGATACTGTAATATCCTTTGTAATTCTGCCTTTGCATGTTTCAAGTGTTGGCAACTTTCATTTTTTAAATCTTACTTCGAAAAGTGTCAGAAATATGTTTAGAAAAGAATCAAATTTTGGATTAACACCCTATTAAGTGAACACTTCCTACCATTGTTCATTATTTAAGGAATCTATGAAATGCTCTGTATTATTTTTCATTGATATTTCTTCTGTATATCCAGCTTTTCTTTAACTGCTTTACATTTTTTCTGAACTTGATACAAAATGGCTGGCAATCATGATTGGAGATACATTTATTACTGGAAGTATACAGAAATTATTGTACTTTGAAATATCTATAAAAAATTATCAATTGCAGTCCTTCTATTATTTTGTATCCTGGTATGAAAATTTAGAAGTGTTGTTATTTAAAAGACAACATTAAGGCATATCTAGTCTTTCACGGCTGTGATTAACAAAGTCAACACTGCGATCACGCCATAAAACTATTAGTTTGTTATTTGTGAAACATAGTAGCAATGATCCTTACTGTGATTAAAATAGACTAACGTTCCTGAAGGGGGTCTGTAGATTGCTGTAACTGTGACCTGTTCTGTACTGTACTCCTGTTGTTAAACCAGCATTTAAAGAACTGTTCCATACAATACTTACTTACAACTACACACTGAATATTATTTCTGATAAAAATGGTAACTCCCCCTTTCTCAGTTTTACATCAACAGCAGTGAGAGCTTAATTTACATTTCGGGATGCACAGTTGAGTTATACCTGAGTCAGACAAATGATGTTCAGATATGCATAAAACATCGACATCGAAAGTTCTAGAATTTTTAACCTCTTCTAGGCAAAAGATAACTTCATCAGTTTTACTAAATATCCTTATAACATTTTTATGGAGAATAGTGGTCTGAATTAGGGTTGTTGCGGATGTCATCTTTGCGGATGCTGATGCGGATGTGGAAAATAAATGTATAATTATTTAAATTTTAATATTTTATCAAAAATAAATTTAAAATAATTCTTTTTCATGGTTAAATTCTATTTCCATATAATACTGCCATATTAATCTATTTTTGCCTCATCTTTCAACAACAAAAAATGTGGGATGATTTCACAAACGAATTAAATTATTTACATAAGTACGTACGCGTCTAAAAGCCAGTCTTCGTCATATGAACTTTGCGGAGTTCGTAGATAGACTAATACAAGCATCAAGCACAAGGCCTGAGGGAGCAAAAAATATATATATTTGCACCGCGGCCCTTGTTAACCTGCCACTGGTAGTACGCACATCAGAAATAGAGTACAACCGTGGACCGTCGATTTGGCGCGTATAACTCAATTCTTTGTAAAACAATTGATATTGAAGACGAGAGTGAAATGCAGTGTTTACTGTACCGGTGGAACAGCAAAAACGACGACATCAGTGCTTCTGAATTCATTTTCCTTAGTAAAATCAAAAATATGAGAACGCTAGTCATAAAAAATAGGATTGCCATATTCTTTGGAAGCGATCAGACACTCAGACTGTATATTACGGTTCAAAAGTACAGATTAAGTTAAAAGTTAAGATAAATTTTCAGTGCTGGATCAATAGGAAAATATTAAATTTGGAGGTCTAAAAAGGTCTATTATTGAAAATTATATGAAATCAGGAAACAATATCAAGAAAAATAAAAAATTAAATTCGAATTTTCATTGTGTGCGTTTAATGTAATGGTATATTAAGTGTTTTACATTTTAACACTAAAGTGTAATGATACAAAAAAGAGAGAAAAATCAATTTCTGATTTATTTTCTTCAGCTGGCTGTGTCGCCGCCCCGCCTCAACTCCGCGAGTTCAAAACAGACGAGGCGGCGCCGCGCGTAAGTCGCGGGAATACCATGCGCGCTATCGGCGCCGCGCGCGGTGGCCGGAGCCGCGCTGAATCGTTTGTTTTGCCCCATTTAATTACATTGGACCATGCGTCGACTCGACCGCCGCGCGGCGCAAAACGCCTTGTCTGTTTTTGACCTAAATCTGTATTTGTACAGGGTGGCGCAAAAAGAACGCATGTATTTCAAACTGTTATAATTGGTTATATTTTGGTCACACAGAAAATGTATTCACATCTACATCAATACAATATGTAATTTATCCAGTTGATGAATTGCACTTAAAACTTAAAGATAATTTCAGACAGACGACGGCCTTCTTCGTGTAAACACATTAAAAGTATTTCTTCGAAGTTATCCATTGCTTTCTTCAAAGTGTCATGTGGAACAGCAGTGTTTTCTTCACCTATTTCAACTTTCAGATCATTGAGTGTACGTGGTTTGTTGCAGTAAACCCTATAAAAAGAAGTAACAAAGCGACAAATCTGGCGAGCGTGCAGGCCAGTGGACATCGCGCTAACGTGAGATAACGTGTTGTGGAAACATTTCTCGGATAACTGCCAAGGTATCGTTTGCCGTGTGGGTGGTGGGTCCATCCTGTTGGAACCACATTTCTGCCATGTTGATCCCTAAAGTGTCAAGTTGTGGCAGCAAAAAATTGCGTAGCATTGCAACATAACGTTCAGAATTCACTGTTACACTAACACCAACCCCTTCAAAAAAATAAGGCCCAACGATTCCCACTTTTGAAAATATGCACCAAACGGACACTTTTGAATTGTGCAGTGATGTATGATGCAGTTCTTGTGGGTTGTCTGCTGCCCAATAACGACAGTTTTGTTCGTTTGCATAACCGTCTAAATGGAAGTGAGCTCCATCGCTCATCATAAACAAAACATCATCATTAGCAAGAACATCAAGCATTCTCTCACAAAACAGTTTTCATTGCTCATGATCACGTTCGTGAATCTTCTGCACGATCATAATTTTGTAAGGATGAAATTGTAACTCATCATTTGGATTCACTGCAGCGAGTGACGAGACAAACCCAGAGTTGAAGCGTGCCACCTAGTGGAGCGGCGAGGACTATGGAGAACAGACGCTCTTACTCTGTCGACATTTCCTGGGGTTCGCACCGTACGAGGACGACTAGACGACTTCCACTTATCCGAAAAGAGTTAACGCAACAGATTATTGTGTTGCGATCAGGAACCAAACCGTTTCGTGGAACATTGAACTGTGTTCAGAAAAGATGTTGAAAACAGACTGGCTAATTTTGAAAAAAATGTTCAACAGCAAAAACGCGATGCTGCACGGAACACTGCGCCATTGCTACTGAAACTGGACGCTCTAACCTACAAAACAGATCCCCCACCCCTAATTCTAGTCCCACCACTTATCTTCATCAAATCAAATCCATGCGTTCTTTTTGCGCTACTCTGTATCAACTCTAGAAGTGTTTCTCGTGAGTAATTCTCTGAATTTCCTGTTGTGCTTATTTCTAGCTTCTTGTGCTTCTTCCTATAATTGGTCAATTGAAAGTACACAATAAACAATCATATCCTTTCCGTGAAAAAAGTATTTTATGTATGCTTACAGGTGTAAAGGTCATTTTTAAACAATAGTTAATCATCTCAGTCCGATGTAATGACTTCACCGAAGTACGACCCGGCCGCGGCGCGTGTTTGGAATGTGCCGAAGTCGGTATTGAGTCAGGGCAACGGCCTGAGGAATTTGCTAGGCCGGCCGGGTCTCCGACCGGCAAAGTGCCGAGCCAGGTGGCTGACGCCGCGATCGGGGTTATCGCCGGGCGATTTGTCTCGGGTATTCGATCGCACGGGACCGCCGGAGACGCATCGACCGCTGGCCACCCCCGCCTACAAGCCAGTGTCCTCCGTCGGTAGTTTTAACTAGGGTTGTTGCGGATGTTATCTTTGCGGATGCGGATGTCCAGTGGCTGACATCCGCGGATGCGGATGTTTTGCGGAAGCGGATGTTTAGCGGAAGTGTAGGTGCAATTTTTATATTAGTTATAATTTAATATTTTATTGAAAATAATCTTAAAATATACAAAAAGTCTTCTCTTGATAAGAAGTAATAAATCTGACCTTAGATTTGGAACAGAACATGTTAGGAACTACAAACTTCTTTATAGAATCAAATTAAATTCATTAGTAAGTTAAGTAAACCATAATAAAATCATTGCTATGTCAATTAGAGCAATTAGAAAACTATTTATTTCTGGCAATAAATATTTAAAAAGCACAGGCAAACTAACTAAGATAATAATGTTTACTTAGCATAGAAGCTACACTAATCTAATACTTAAAGCATAAAAGTGGCAAATTATATTTCTTAAACAATAATTTTGCTGCTTTGTCTCCTTCTAATCGATTCCTGAGTGAATCATAAATTAAACTTGCTCCACTAAAAATTTGTTCACTTGGTACAGAACCGGGAGGAGGCGACAGATAAGCACGCACTATATGTGCAAATGCTTCAAATTTAGTGTTCATTTTCCACCACAATAGAGGATCCTCGGTTAGCGGGAGCCGATTTTCATTGTTATATTCATTTAGTAATGATTTCCATACCGTGATGTTGGTGACATTGGTGTCATTCTCTACCACGTTATCTTCCTCATCACTGCTGTTTGTTAGCATGTTTGCCAGATTAGAAAAAATGCTCGGTTGTGGTATAATTTGAGAGATAGTGCTAGGTTCATTGTCAACTGAATTCGGTTCTATTCTTGATTTTTTATAGGCAGGAGCTGCGCTATCCACGCTTGTTATTTCAGCGGTTCCACTTCCAACACCCAAATCATCGTGCAGTATTAACAAGCGTAATAATTCAGACTGTTTCTATTATTATTTCACTGAAAAATTTGAGCTTGTATCTCGGGTCCAAATATGTTGCAAGAACAAAAAAATTGTTGCTTTGTAGTTCCCCAAATCTGGAGTTTATGTCTTCAATTATATTTATAATAATGTTTTTTAAATCCTGATCTGTATCCGGCTTATCTTTCTCCGCCTGCAAAGTATGCTTCAGTACCTGAATCAATGGGATAACAGATGATATGCAAGTTTTTGCATCGCTTAGAATTCTTGTTTACTTCAAATGGATTCAAGATTGTTACTAATTTATTTAGAAGCAACCATTCTTGCGGGGAAATTTGTGGAATATGATGTTTGCTGGCATATAGACAAATAGAATCCTTGATCTTTAACAGCCGCTCTATCATGTAAAAAGTGCTGTTCCACCTGAAACTAAAACAATGTGTATCATTTTTAGGATCAACAAAAAATGTTGTAGTTTCTCTTTCAACGCTCTTTAACTTTAAATAAGTTTGTATATATACATATACGGAAAAAGTTTTCAATTGAAAAGTTAAAAAAAAAAAAAAACTAGACACATCGAGCAATTTTTTTTAATTTTAATTTAAGGCCATTTTTACAACAAACTTTAAAGAAATGTCCAAAACTTTTATGAATTTTTTGTGATCCTTTAATTTCTTTGAGTTCTCTATTACAATTAAATAATCGAATGCAAAGCAAGACATACCTGGTGGCGCAATCGTGAATCACGCGGAGGGCTGGTTGATTAAGCTGCTCTCTTTGAATCATATGCAATTCATCCTGGCCAGTTTGGGAGTGATTAAAATGCGCTGAAATTTTCTTGCATTTTCCAATTAGATATTTCACTTCTTGCCTTTCAATAGCAGCACGTAATTGGTGCACAGTGCAATTCACAACAGTGATATTTGCTAAATTTACCGCTCTCACCATATTCGACCCACCGTCACGAATAAAGCAATGCAATTTTTAATACGGAATGTTCCACTCCTGCAACATCATTTTAAAATGTTCACAAATTACATCACCGGTATGTCGGCCATGAAGTGAGTGACAGTTTAATACAATCTGCATTCGCTTGAAGTCTTCCGTAATCCCGTGTGCAGTTAAGCTCAAAAGCGATACATTAGCACTTGGTTCCGACCAAACATCAGTGGTGAATGATAGTTTAGTGAATTTTGTAAGCAATTGTTCAATTTTTTTTAGCCATTTTTGGATATATCTCTTCACATATATGATGAGTAAAAAACTGCCGTCTTCTCAGCTGATAATTTGGCAAAGCTGCATTCATGACGCGACGGAAACCTACTCCGTCGACGAAATTAAATGGAAGATTCTGTAATGCAATCATTTCTCCAATTAGATTATCCATTTCTTTGGATGTTTAGTGCGATGTGTCCCATGTTTGATTCCTTTTCACAGCTTCTTGCAACGTAATCTGCTTTTTGGTTTGCTGTGACGGAGTTGTCAATTCCGTTGCATCCAATTTTTCTGCCTTTTGTTGTGTTTGGTCCAGTTTGCAAAATTCATCATATTGTTTTTTATGCATAGATTTGAGATGTGATTTCAGTGATGTAGTACTTCTGCCTTTTCTAGAGTATATTTTATCACAAATCCTACATTTTGCGGAAATATTGTCTGTTTCGATATAATATAGCAGATTGCACTTTTCCTTGGCTTCATCTTAAACAACAACAACAACAAAAAAGAAACTGGTGATGATTTCACAGGTCTATATAATTACTTAACAAAGCAAACGACAACAGAAAATTTTTTGACACATGAACTTCATGGAGTTCGCGGCTCGACTGGATATATGACAAAATCACTCCGTCACAAAACCGCTCAACACAAGCTCGGTGGGTAGTTATACCTGCCCTCGCCTACCTGCAGTTGAGAATTCCAAGAAAAATTCTTCCCTGTTCATCCCATCTCATCTGTTTAGGCTCTTATTGTTTTCGCGTTATTCGTACAGTCGGTGATATTAGTTCTTGTTTGAAAGCGATATCATACTTACAACATCTGGGCTAGACCTGCTTTCTTAACACATTCAAAAAAAAAATAAAAAAATGTAAATAATGTGAATATAGAGACAGTGTAAATATGTAAATAAATAAATATTTACGAGGCTTAATTCAAGCAAATTTTAAATAATCCTTAAAAGATTGTATGCTTCGTGCATTTCAATCACTAAGCCAGTTCAAAGCATGGAAAATAGTTATTAAAATAAGTTATTAAGTACTAGAAATTTACTGAATCATATCCGGAAAATGTATGAGTTCAAGATGTCTTTAGGCTAGGCGCACTCTAGCGATTTTCTGTCGCTGCGACAGAAAATAAGTAGCAAAAAACAAACAAAAAAATAAAATGTTAGAGCGCGCACACTTGCGACTAATTAGTCGCCATAGATGATTCCAGAATGCATTTTGTCGAGATACCTGTAGTTAGGTTAAAAAATAAAGTAAACTAACTATACTGGGCATACCTTCTTCCTTGTCAAAAGTTACTTAAATGAAGTTAAGAAAATATCATTTATTTTAGCAAACAGTATTGTTTTTAATGTATAATGCTGAATATAAAAATTAACATAGATCATAGAGTATTCTTTTTCTGAATTGACAAATCGCATCAATATAGATGTTGATTGCTGGAGTAATTTTCATAATAATTTCTTGTCTTAATCCAAGCTTCACAGAACTGTGATGTACAATAGATACAGGCATTGCAAGTGTTGTGGTTGGATTAGATATGCACGCTTTTATCGCAAGTGAAAAGAGTTTCGGGAATGCGGGACAGTACTTATAACCATTAATAATTAAATATTAACAGCTACTGATTAACAGTTAGTTATGTATTTAAAATCCCATTAGTATATTCAATTTCGAATGTTAACTGCTAATATGTAATATCCAATGTTTATTACCACATATGAATACGCTTTCAAGATAGCCTAATTGGTGCATTTGTAAACGGTTTCCACAAAAAGAAAATCATTCACTAGTTTAGTTGAATAACTTTGAAAATTTCCGCCGAGCGTGGTGAGAGAGTGGTTAACGTTCTGGCCTCGCATTCGGGAGGACGCCGGTTCGAATCCCCGTCCGGGCATCCAGATTTGGGTTTTCCATAGTTTCCCATACACCATTTTGTCAGTCATCTTTAATTACTAAATCCTAATAAGAAAATTCTTTCACGGAGTAAAATGGGTACTTAAGTAAAAACTCTTTATGTCTGGATTTTAGTCTGTAGGCTTTAGTAGATAACATTTTATTTTCTGTGGTAAGACAGAGAATCAAGAAGCTTTAGTGAATTTAACTCTTTTGCTGGATATTAATTACTGGCTTACGAAGGCGGTGTTCGGACGATATTTTACAATACTCAGAACTAAAAATAGTAAAGAAATACAATTTCTTCCGTATTTACATGGCAGATTGGCAATTTTTCAACCTCTCAGATCAGTATTCGACAATTGTGTTGCTTGAAAAGCCTTAGAAGCCATCAGGGCTTGACTGTACGTTTCTTCCGGCGACTCCGTCCTTCCAGGAAGGTAGAGGATTATAGACCATCCTTCCAGGAGGGTGACCCTTGAGCGCAAATGTCACCTGAGTCCTTTTAGTCGGTCACCTCAGAAGGTAGCTCCACCGCAAACGCACAACAAAGCACATCTTTGTTACATACAAGTTCCGTCGCTTAGCTAACAATACCGCCCAAGTCATTGTTATTCTTATAACAGGACCGTAAAAATAGTAATAAAAGCATGGTGGTGTTAGCTAAGCGACGATATGCCGAATTTATATAAAGAGAAAACAATAGGCTATATATAAATCTCCCTACGGGCGTGGACGAATACGAGGGTTAAAACCAGAAAAAAACACACACATCCGATATACATCCGCTTTAAAATTTGCGGATGCGGATGTCCAATTCTATGCGAAACTTTCGCACTTGCGGATGCGGTTGTGGAGATCCGCTACAACCCTAGTTTTAACCATCTCACGGTATAGCCGAGTTGTCCGCTATCGCCCATGTATAACAACCAATACTCCAACGTCTCAGTGTTAATCCGCAAGGAGTTCCCCACAGCATGATAACTCTAGCCTAGGTTGGCTCGAACCAGGCCGAAGTTCACCCAAGCAGAAGAAGAGGTGGACGTGACCAATCGTACGGCTGTTAGGCTTCACAGCATTCCCGGCTGGGCCCGGCAAAGTCGCTGCAAGTAAGTGAGCCCAGAACCCTCCCGCATAACTTCGGCTATCCACCCGTTCGCGGGTTGGCACTGAGCACACGCGAGAAGGGGTCGTGACAGAAAGTGGTGTCAGAAGCGGATTTTGGGCGTGGGAGAGCGCGGCGAACTTTCGATGCGAAACGACACGGTGGGCGGGCGGCCAGCCGGTCAGCGCAGTGAAGCGGCAGCTGGCGGGTGGCTTGGCAGCAGCTCAGGCCGGGCATTAACAGTTGTCGGCTACAGCCAGTGGAGGGAGTCGTTGGTGACGGTAGCGAGAGGATCTCGTGCCGGGGGAAGCGGGGGGCGGCAGCAGCGGCGACGACATCGGCGGTGTCGGGGGGCGGCACCGGGAAGCAGTTGGAGCCAGCGCAGGCGTTGGCGTACCGGGGGACAGAATTTCTTGTGAATGAGCTTAATTTGGTTGCATTATGGCTGATAAACAAACCGTTCCCGTGGTAACATTACAAGATGCTGTATCTGACCTTGATCAAAGAGTGGCCAAATTAACAGCTGAAACAAGCGGGGTAAGAGATGGGGCCAGTAGTTTGAAAGAAGTAGTTATCGAACTTGATCAGAGAGTGGCTAATTTAACAGCTGGAACTAGTTTCACTAAAGATGGGTATAGTAATTTCGAAGAAGCAGTTTCTGAACTTGGTCAAAAATTGTCTAATTTAACAGTTGAAACCAATACTGCGAAGAGCACAACAAGTAAGCTGCAATTTTTAAGCACTTTTCTGGCACAGTGTGTAACTTTTAGTGGGAAGTCTGGTCCATGAATTTTTCTGAAATTACAGAATTTGCTATCTTTAGTAGATTTGTCATCTGAAGAGAAATTATGTGTCTTACGCAGTCGATTGGAGGGCGACGCGTTCCGCTATTTGGTTTATTGCGAGGAGTGTAGGGAAGCTTTAACGTTTGAAGGGCTCAAACATGAATTGGTTAAGCGTTTTGAACCGAAAGCAAATGCAAGGACTTACCGTGAGAGGCTAAGGAATTTGAGACGGTTGCCAGGGGAGGCGATTGGAAAATTTGTTGACCGCATTCAAGACCTGGACAGCCAGACGTATGTACTAACAGGGGAACTGAAATACGATTTTGCAATGAAGTTTGAAAGCGATCAGCGGAAATTAGACACATTTCGATCCGGGGTTGGTAGTGATATATCAGAATATGTAGTCTTTCAGAGACCCATAACATTTGCTGAGGCGGTGGATTGTGCCATTTTCTTTGATCAGGTGAAGGGTAAAACAGCCACAGAGGGTAAGCCAAGGGTGAAGCATATTTTTCAGGCAAATAAGGTGGTGAGGTACTTCTGCTGCTGGGGAATTGAATACATGCAAAGGGATTGTTTCCGGAATCCGACCAATAGAGGTAAAGGTATAAAACCCCACCCATGGCTAATCTCAGCTGTAAGTGACTAACTAATATCCACAAATGTGAAAGAGTTACAGTCTTTCCTACGGTTATCCAACTATTATCGGAAATTTATCAAAGGCTTTGCAGAGAAGGCAAAATCCCTGACTAATCTTTTGCGCGAGGGCGCTAAGTTTGAAAGGACCAGGGATTGTATACAGGTGATGTAGAAAACTCAAGGGAATACTAACCACCCAACCCCCCCCCCCCTAAGCTACCTTGACTTCGCGAGGCCCTTCCTATTGGCCGCAGATGGGCGTGGTTTTGTCGCAGATAGTTGATGGAAAAGATAAACAGATTTGCTATCCTTCTCGGCAGTTAAGCCCAGCTGATTCGCGATACAGTTTCATGAAACGGGAATTATTGGCGGTGGTCTAGGGAGCTGAATACTTTCGTTGCTATCTCATTGGTAACAAATTTGAGATCATCACGATCCATTTAGTCACATGTTGGCTGCTGACACTTGAAGAGCCATCAAGTTGGTTGACGCGGTGGGCGCTACTGCTGTCGGAGTATGATTACACAGTGCAGCATAAGCTGGGGCACTAGCATGGTAATGCTAATGGGCTGAGTCGCAAAGTGGGGGCAGTCCACCACAACAATAATGCCCACGTTGGCCCAATTACCTATTGAACAGTCAAAAGATCCGGACCGCGATACGTGGTGGAGGAGAAAGCAGTTCATCAATAAGGAGGACTTGCTTTGCCGGGTTACGAAACGCTGGGGACGCGAGATTGTGCCACAGTCCCTCCGTGAAACTGTCATGAAACTCTAACATGACAGTCTGTTTGGTGGTCACATGAGCTGGAAGAGTGCAAACCGCAGCATAGCGAAGGAATTCTGGTGGCCTACGCGTAGGAAAGACATTAACCACTATTTTCGAAGCTGTTTAATCTACAGCGAGCTTACAAATTGGCCCCAGAGTAGAGAGAAGCTTCAGCCCTTGCCACAGACGAAGTCCTCATTTGAGCGGGTCCAATTGGATATAATAGGCCCCTTTATCCGGGGTGGGTCAGGTCATTGCTACATCTTAACGATCATTGACGCTTTCTCCAGGTACCTGGTTATGGTACCTTTGCCCAATCAACTGGGGGAGACCGTAGCTAATGCCTTCGTGGTCGATTGGGTACTTAAATATGGAGACCCACGTGTCTGATTTCAGACAGAGGAACTAATTTTATGTCAGCATTGTTTTCGCAGGTATGTGAACTCCTAGGTATTGAGTAGCTACGAACCACTGCGATGCGGCCGGAATGCAATGGAAGATGGGAGCGAGTGTATAAAACCATCACCAGATCACTCAGCTGTTACATGAACAAGTCGCATAGTAACTGGTCGACCATCTTGCCCTATGTGGTTTCTGCGTACAATTGCAGGGTGCACTCTTCCACAAATACCGAGCGTGGTGGTGTAACGGCTAGCGTTCTGGCCTCACATTTGGGAGTACGCCGGTTCTAATCCCCGTCCGGGCATCCAGATTTCGGTTTTCCATGGCCATATCTCTCCAGGAAAATGCCGGGATGCTTCCTCAAAAGGCCATGGCCAAATTCCTTCCCAATTTTTGGCCCCCATCCTTTCCCGTCTCTAAAGACCTCGCTGTTAGAGAGATGTAAACCAGATAAAAAAAACTTCCACAAAATCGGACGCCTTTTGAGATAGTATACGGTAGGAAAATGAATTCCCCCTTCTCCGTGTTCCCCCTCAGTAAGGAAATTAACAACCCAGTAGACCGTGGCTTGGCGCACAAGCTCCCACGTATCTGGAATAGCATGAGGGAGAGTAATGCCAAGGCATTTGGAAGGTTGAAGAAACAATATGGCAAGAAGGCGATGCCTCAAAATCTAGCTATTGCGTCCTTTGTGATGTTGAACCACCCCCATAGGAAGCGGGGATGTTGCTCTAAATTTTAGACTTTGTGGGCGGGGCTATTCGAAATTCTCTCATTTCCCTCCCTGGTTACTGTAAAGCTCAGATTACCTGAACGTGATATGGTGGTACATAGGAACAGAGTGAAACCATATTTCTGGCGGAATAACCCGGTAACATAACCTGAAACCCATGAAGGGGCTCAGGAGCAAGGAGTGAGCCATGGTAAACCCATAATTCCACCGGGTCAGAGGGGAAGGGCTGTCAGACAGCAGGGAGCAGGACGGTATGACCGTAGAAGTAAGCTGCAGCTGACTTCCCCAAGTGCTCAAGGGGAGACTCAAACACAGAGTGGCGGAAATCGAAAACAGCTAACGAGGCTGTAAGTTTGCAGGGGTATAAATGAAGGAGTAGAAATAATCATATAGGACCTTAAGGAGTATAGCTAATCTGCTTCTCTAGTGAGTGGTGCTTTGTTCCAGCAGTCCCACAAGTAGTTTCACCTGCCGAGATGCGAGCCATGCGTACTGGATTGGAGATCCACTATGGACCCCATCTACCATATTTTTAAGCCCCGTTATATTAATTGTTGTCTTCTTACAGAATGCCGGTTGCAGTTGGCCATAGTACATCAGGTTGAGCTCATCTCTATCAGATGTCTTTAGTATAACCCTCTATAGAGCTAGGAACATTTTGTCGCGTGTGAATTGGTTGTAGGCAGCAAGGACAGCAGCCACGGGTGTGATGAGTGCCAACCCAGTGTAACCGGACACTGCTGCGACGAGCAGCCAGACATGGGCGTCGCAGTGCCTCTTCAGTGCACCAATATTCACTGAGTACCCTGAACTTATACTTTAGTTTTGTAGAATTAGCATAGTGAGTAACAGTGAAGACAGCTTTGTTAAATTATAGTTATCTGAATTATTAGGGAAGTGGTATAGACATTAGTGATTTGCTAGTATAGTAGCGTAGTATTAGTTAAGCGCAGACCTGCTTTAGTGCATAGTGAAACTATTAGATAAGAGACAACATGGGGCTCAAACTCCGGGAATTAATTCTACTAGAGGTACTTATCACCACAGGGCAATCATGGGCGGTTAAAATCACTCCCTTAACCAACGGTGTCATTTTTGCCAAAGAAGTAAATGTAGTGTCCACAAATTATCATTGGTTAGTTATTGCCGGGTACAATTTTATAGAATAACGAAATCACAGTTCACAGCTATGGTTCATATTTGACAATTTGGAAAGATCCTTCTGGGACACACCTTCTTATGACGATGAGATCACAATAATCCTTGATAGGAGCCTGAAGGTGTTATATCAGGCTTTGGAGCAGGAGTTCCAAGATTTGGTGGAACTCATTCCCAGGGTAAACAATCGAGCGAAGAGGGCGCTAATTAACATCGGAGGAAGTATTTTGAAGTCCGTGTTCGGGATTCTAACGGAGGATGATCTTGCGCACGTGCGTTGAAAGTTGGACACACTGGAGCAAACCACTGATGACTTACAGATTTACACGTCCAAGCAGCTCATTTTGGCTAAGAACCTCGAAAAATTCAATTACGAAAAACACACAACGTATAATTTTTTTACTATGATTATGACTCATATTATACGTATGTGTATTAACCATGACATGTTTCACATCTCAGAGGTCCTTCCTCAGCAGGGATCCAGGATACAAGATTGATAAATAAATAAATAATGCTTTTATTCCCGACAGTTACTAGTTCCACAATTCAAAACACTGTCCTTCACAATGAAGTGGCCATATTTCATACTACTTCGTTGCCTACTTCACTGTTCTATGTTCGACACGAACTTCTAAAAGCATTCTTCGCTTTTCTTCAGCACCGAACACAACACGCGCGCACACACTCGAGATCACCTCTCGACTCTACAAGCGCCGCCTCCCGACAAGACGCGCTTGTTCACCCCCGAGTCCAACTCCAGACTTTGTCACGTGATCTTTCCGCCATAGATACTCCTTGTATCCTGACACCCCACCGAAAAACTGGGGCAAAGGATTCATTTATAAATTTATGTATAAATAAAGAATTTGACATAAGAAAAAGAAAAGAAATAAAAATTAAGGTGGGTGAAGAAATCCCCCCCCCCTAGTGAGTTACTCTTACCAAATATAAACCATACCTATGGAGGTGGTCACCACAGTTACACATTCATAACATTCATTGGAAAGTATTCTAAAAATAAACATTAAAACCATAACTACTGTACATCAAAATTCCCAAGACAACTAAATATCAAACAGGCCATAACCTACACTAGTTGCCTGAAACTTCTTACAATATTATGAAAAAATTATTTTGTCAAGTGGGTGACAACAAAAAATTTCTACACATTCAAAGTATTCTTCGAAGCTACTACCAACACATTAGCAGATCACATCTATATATTAATACACTATGCGAAAACTTATCTTACATTTTTAAGAATATTGTGCGCACGGAGAAGTGTGAGATTTGGCATAGTTAAAGATTATATGGAGAAAGAAGTGAAGGAAGCTAAAATCTATATATAATATGCGTTACAAATACATTAAATTAAGTAAAATAAAAAGCTCGCTCGCCTACGTAGTTCGCTCATATGGCTGGTAGATGGCGCAGCCAGCGACCTTACTTTGTCTTCTTTGGTGAAACAAAACAGTCGAAATTAATCTCTGAACTTATATAGAAGCAAGAATCAATATTTCGAGGGCTGGTAGATAGCGCAGCTAGTGGCTAGAATATTGGGCGAAAGGAGGAACTTAAAGAAATACAGAAAGCTAAAATTATATATAATATATTTTACAATCCTTGGAATCGATATAAGCAGTCAGAGATAATCGATTGCTTCAGTTGCAAACTAATGCGCAGTTTGTCTCTGGTTTGCGACATGGGCTACGCAGAAGGAATTTCCCGTAAACTGTTTACTCTTGGTACAGGCCGAATTTCAACCTAACCATGATCACTGTGACAAAGCGAACCTATTTTGGTTGATATGATCCCTGTACCGATGATTTTTGTGTCATTTTTACAGTGCTGCTAACATTTCGCGGTTGCGGAGCATCCCATATTTCGGCATTTTTAATTTAATTCGTGGCTCTTTTTCCGGAAAAGGAGAGTGCTAAACGTGAAGAGGACACTATAAGGAAACAGTTAATCCTAATTTCAACAGGCCAGTAACAGTTTTTGACAGGTGGAGAATGTCCCACCCCACCCAAAAATATAATAAGCATAGTTAATATATATTACAAATAAATTATTAAAATAAAAAATTAATTTGCGAACGTGTGTGCGCGTGAAATAGGATCGGAGCCAACGTTCTTACGTGAATTCCCCGCATTGAGACACTCTGTGGTCTTTAGTAAAACAAAAGACTCGGATAATGTAGAGATTAATGTTTGAAGTTATGAAAGGAATATTTTGAAAAGGAATGTAGCGATTCTGCCAGATACTATATGGTCATTTGATTATTTAAAGTGTTAAACTTTGGTTAAGTGTCTTTTGATTTTTTAATTTCAGCAATTTCATTAGAGAGAGAGAGAGACAAGATATAAGGAATACTTATTTGCGTGAAATTCAAAATGATAATAGACCAAATTTAAATAGCGAACACATAAAATGACGAAATTATTTTGATAGATACATTTAAATGCGCATGTTTCATAAAGTTAAAGCAGTTTTCCGGCCTTAAGTCAAAATGAATATTTTGAATTCAAATGAACCATCGATAAATACATTTCATCATTTGCTATGGTTAGATTAAAAGCTAAAATTTAGCATAGTCACGCGTGGAGTGTATCGTTTTAATTTTATAGGTAATGCAGAGAATTACTAGATTATTACTCTTTCATGAAAGAAACTAAACAACTTAATGAATTACGGTCGAATTTCGATCGCTGGGCGATCACTAGTAATAATTAATACATATGGCAAAATTGAATGTTCGATGTGGAAAAAATGTCCTAAATATTAATAATATCAAACTCTTTATAACAGCGTCAGTTTATAATGTGTTTATAGTCCATCCCACATGAAAAAGAAAACAACACATACACCCTATTACATACTCAGTGCTTCACACGCATTGGTTTACTTCTGGTAACCACTTATAGCACTATTCACTTTAGCTCTACACCCAAGGCTGCTGTCTTCACCTCCTCTTCACCGAAGGGAAGAAAATGGATAGGTGAAGTATTGTACTTGCTGTAGTAAGATAAACGAGTTCCCAGCAAGGGAAAATGGAAAATAAGTAATCAGCTTATTGGTAGCAATTTTATGTGGACTCAGCATGTTCGCAGTTTTGGAAGGCCACGTATCTACCTCCCCCCGACACCATAGCATCATCACGTTGAATGTCTCTTTGAACTATAATACATTTCTTCCTTCAGCAAACAGACTTACTCCCCGCCTCTTCTTCCTTCTTCTTCGTTTCTTTATATCCCTGCCTTCATAATGCAGGTCTAATCGTGCTTTCTTGTTTACTCTATCCATTTGGTACTTCGCTTCCTTTCCAATCGTATCATCTTCGGTGTGGTTCTTCATATAGAGCTCAAACATTAAAAGTTCCCATATATTATCATCGAAGAACGTCGCCTTCACCTCATGCTTGTCACGCCGCTGTAACCAAACAGCTGTCAGAGTCACTTCAAACTTGCCGCCGTCACCAGCTGTTACATTGTTATTGTGCTCCGCCAGGTCAATGGCCTGCCCCGCCACTGGCCGCTACAAACTGTCTGTTGTGTTCGCTTTGCGCGACACTTTCACTGCCACAGTTCTGTTGTACACCGTCACTGTGTTACTGTCAGTGCACAATGTACTTTCAGTATCACTAATATCAACTACCGACGCTCCGCTCATCTCACTTGCTTCTTGTTCCTGATTGGTTTCGTTCTGTCTCATTGTTTCGATCTCCTCCATGTTTTCGATCCACTAACAACTTGTGAAAGGTCATTTGTACACTTCCGCACATCTCGCCGTATCTCCGATAATTGTGATTTATTATCCTCCTTCAACTCTTTCAATTCCTTCTCCATACTTTTGTTCCTGGTTTCCATATCTTCCCTAAGACCTTTAATATCTTCACTAAGCTTTTCTTCAAGCTTCTGTGTTTTGGTTAAATTTTCGCTAAGCTTATCCTCAAGATTGGCGAGGTTTTCCCTAAGCTTCTCTTCAAGATTTTGGATTAAATTTTAGCTAAGCCTTCCTTAATTTTTTTTTTTTTTAACTGCTTAACGTCTCTTAACAGCGAGGTCTTTAGAGACGGGAAAGGATGGGTGGCAAGGAATTCGGCCATGGCCTTTTGAAGGAAGCATCCCGGCATTTGCCTGGAGTGATTTGGGAAACCATGGAAAACCCAAATCTGGATGCCCGGACGGGTATTCGAACCGCCGTCCTCCCTAATGCGATGCCAGAACGCTAACCGTTACACCACCATTCTCGGTCCTTCCTTCAAGGTTGTTAAGTTTTTCACTAAGCTTATCTTCCATATCGGTTCTCATATCTTCCCTAAGACCTTTAATATCTTCACTAAGCTTATCTTCAAGATTTTGGGTCCTGTTTAAGTTTTCACTAAGCTAATCTTCAAGAGTTTGGGAAGTTTTCACTAAGCTTATCTTCAAGATTTTGGGTCCTGGTTAAGTTTTCATTAAACTTATCATTCAATTGAGCAGCGAAAGATCCCAATAGATCCTTAGTCTCCCCCATTGAAACCCAGTAGCCTTCAATACCTCCCGGCATGACTGAAGTCCAACGCAGAAACAGGTCAAGACAAAACCAGAGAAAAGAGAAAATAAAATTCAGCAAAGCAAACTGCGCGCATTCAAAGGCTAACTACAGGTTTATATTTGCAGCTAACTGCAATGCTAGTGTCATATTTCGTGACGAAATGCGCTTGCAGTAATAATTTATGATAGAAGAAAGCTCACATAATACCGTTTCTTTCCCAATGGAATTTTCCACAAAATTTCGGTAAACTACTAACATATACAGGTAACTTATTGGAAGTAGAAAGGAATAATAGTTTTGTTGCTGCTTATCTTTCGAAGTTCTGCTCGCCGCCGTGGATTTGCCGCGGTGTCTCCACGTTCCTCGTCCGCCGTCAGCGAAATGAGTAGTTGTGGCTGCCGTAGTCTTCTTCCTGACTGGAATGTCTGCCACCCCTCCCGTTCGTTGCTCCGCCACGCCTGCCGTATGTGGAATATCTTTTCCTCGTGTAACTTTGGCTCTTGTTAAGAGGTCACGCCTATACAATCCTATTGTTGACTCGGTTTCACTTCTTCCATCGTATTTATCATAGATAATTACGAATTTTTTCCGTCTCGTTATTTACCTCCGACCAACAAACGCAATTTCTCACAAAGTCGACTAGAAACTATTTCCAGGCAGAAATTTGTTTGGTCACTGCACGGGAGCCATGTATCAATAAAATGATGAAGTTACATGTTATAGTTTTTATATTTAATTGGTTAATTAATTCTATTACTGCAAGCTCGGGTTCTGACCTGGTCGCCACCAACGATGTGTTGGAAATGTTAGGTTTCAATATAATAAGTCATAAGCATTTGCAATACAAGAAACACTTTTAATCGTCACCAGATACTTTTCGTGACCATTACTTTTTTAAAAATTGACCGTGAACTTTAATCGTAACTTCATATTGCTGAAGACGTAGATGCTTGCGTTCGTTGACCCTCATATTAAGTCGATAATGTTTTTATTCCCGACAGTTACTAGTTCCACGGTTCACAACACTGTCCTTCACAATGAGTGGCTATATTTCATACTACTTCGTCGCCTACTTCACAGTTCTAACGCACTTCTAAAAACATTCTTCGCTTTTCTTCAGCGCCGAACACAACACGCGCGCACACACTCGAGTCCACCTCTCGACTCCATAAGCGCCGCCTCCAGGCAAGACGCGCTCGTTCACCTCCGAGTCCAGCTCCAGACTTTGTCACGTGACCTTTCCTCCACAGATACTCCTTGTATCCTGACAAGGTAACGAACATGGAGGAAGGAATAATATGGAGACGACGCAAGAGACCTTTACCACGCATGGAGTGAAGCAGGCCGGCGGAGGAGTGGGGGGGCATGACCGGAGTGGTGGGGGCTTGACCGCTTCCCAACAAACACGGGGAATATGTACAAACACCTCAAGGGGGACTCTAGGATAAACGTGACGCCGCAATCTGGTGATGGATTATTATGTAACTCGATGAGACAAATAAAAAATAAAGAATAAATTTTTTTTGATATCCTGCTTAGTTTTCGAGATATTCTGTCTCAAATGTGAAATGGTTTTGGTTGAAATTCAGAAGAAAAAATTATTCAAAGTCAAATTTTATGATGAATTTTTATTTAAAAAGACGAGACAAATAAAAAATAAAGAGTAAAATTTTTCGATATTTCACCTAGTTCTCGAGATATACTGTCTCAAAAGTGAGGTGTCTTGAGTTGAAATGCAGAAGAAAAAATTTCGCAAAAGTCAAATTTAATGATGGATTCTTATGTAACACGACGAAAAAACTCGATAATAAGGAATAAATGTTTTCGATATCTTGCTTAGTTTGGGGGATATACAAACATCCAAATTGAGGGGTTTAGGTTTGGATGCAGGCTGGACCAAAAATTAATTCTGTCAAAGCCACAATGATTACATGGTTGACATGTAGAATGGATATTTCAGTTTTATTACTACCACTTGTGGTTAGTCTGAAATGTGTTCTAGACCAGAAAAAAAGTAAGAGGACCCACTCTAGGGATGAGCAACCCAGACATTTTGTAGGCTGGTACCAGAAATAAAAGTTTCCGCATAATTTTAGTTAGTATAAAGTGTATCAACAAAAAGTAAAGAGTGATACTTTACTATAATGTATGGTTGGCATCATGCGGTGTTCTTTTAAGTAACTTCAAGCAAGTGTGCTCCAATCATAAATGCGATGATGAGTCACTGTCTGAACAAGCGTATACTTTTTCAACAAATAACTTATCACGCTAGAAGAACTCTACTTCAACTTCTGTTTATTACCTTTAAAAATAAAAGAGCCGTTTCACAATTGTTGCTATTACAGGAATGTACAAGGAACTTTATGACACAGAATTTGATTCATTATTTTCCTTTACTTCACATTATTAATAATGAATTAACATGTGGTTAAAGGTAGGGACCGTGCACAAACTACACGGCCCGGTCCCGGGGGGGGGGGGGGGGTGATGGAAGGCTACGATTTCAAAATCGGTAAAAATAGGTAGACGTTTTACAAACAGAAACAAGTCTTATATGAAGCTTTAAAAATAACCTAAGTCAATGGCCTGAAATAGCTATTTAAAAAATTAATAAAACTCACAGCTTCTCACATAACAGTTAATTTCATCATCCATTGTCAGTATAATCAGCAACGTGACGAAAGAAATCGTAATAGTAAATTCACTGAATCGCGAAGTAAAACACGCCCCTTTAAATCTCATTTTAAACACTCGTTAAAAAATAATGCTAGTCTATTATGTGCAAAATAGCAAGTTTGCTGATTTTCTACACTACACCAAGAAAAATTTGAAAACAAAGTCATCCCATAGAGAGCTAATTTCTCAATTGCTGATAATTTTAATAAACACTTTTTATCTGTTGCTGATAAGTTGACTGCTAATAGCTCAGTGACACACAGTATGGATTTTGTCAAAAAAGGCTTCCAAGAAAAATTTAACTCTATGTCTATAAAATTAGCTACTCCAGAAGAAATAAGAAAAATTATCAAATCCCTTAAGAGCAAATACTCAAGTGGTTATGATGGGATTTCCAGCAGATTAATTAAATTGTGCTCCACAGAATTAAGTAATATACTAAGTTATCTACTCAATATATCTCTACTTGAGGGGACTTTTCCAGAAAGGCTTAAGTATGCTGTAGTTAAACCACTCTATAAAAAGGGAGATAAGGCAAGCCGTATCGAATTACCGACCAATTCATTACTAACAGCGTTCTCCAAAGTTTTTGAGAAAGCAATGTACAATAGAGTTTACTGAACATCTAAAAATAATAATATTCTAACTAAATCACAATTTGGTTTCAAAAGGGTCATTCAACAGAACAAGCTATATTTTGCATTCACTGACAATATTTTAGAAGGAATAAATGATAAATTAATTCCCGTGGGAATTTTTGTGACTTATCTAAAGCATTGACTGTGTAGATCATAAAATTCTGATACAGAAACTTAAGTATTATGGTATAGATGGCATTGTTAATAAATGGCTTGGGTCTTACCTTCTAAATAGAAAACAGAAAGTGTCAATGGAGAATTTTAAGGCTGCTTTAAGAGGTCCACTGTTTTCTGAGTGGAAATTAATCAGATGTGGAGTACCTCAGGGTTCTATATTGGGGCCACTATTGTTTTTAATATATATAAATGATCTACCCTGTGTTTTCATCTAAAAACTCAAAATTTGTCCAATTTGCAGATGACACAAACATAGGAATTAAAAACACTCCAGATTTATCTACAGAATATATTTCAAATTATGTCTTTGAACTGATTAATAAATGGTTTACAGCTAATGGCTTGTCTTTAAACTTTGATAAAACTCAGTATATGCAATTCAGTACATCACACAGAGTAACACCTGACATAGACATAAAATTTGCAGGCCAGTCCATTCAAGAGGTAGATAGTGTGAAATTTCTAGGTTTGTGTATTGATCATAATTTAAATTGGAAAGTACATGTTTCTGACTTACTAAAGCGATTGGAGCAGCCACGTTTGCAATTCGTACAATTTCAGCTTTAGGTGATCTCCGTATGAGGCAGCTAGTTTATTTTGCTTATTTTCACTCCTTATTGTCATATGGAATAATATTCTGGGGCAATTCTACCCATAGAGATAAAGTGTTCAGAGCCCAAAAGCGTGTAATAGAAATAATGTGTGGGGTTAGCAATAGAACTTCATGTAGAGAGCTGTTCAAGAAGTTAGGGATTTAACATTAGCATCTGAATATATATACACATTAATGTCCTTTGTAGTCACAAATTATACTTTGTTTGAAACAAATAGTAAAATACACAATTACAGCACTAGAAGTAAAAATGATCTTCACAAGACTTACAAGTCATTGTCATTTGTTCAAAAAGGGGTCCGATATTCAGGGATACATATCTTCAATATGCTCCCAACACATATTAAATGTCTAGTAGATGATAAGAATAAATTCAGAAAAAAATTGAAAGAATTTTTAATTGACAACTCCTTCTACTCTGTCGAAGAATTTATTTCTAAGGTCTCTTAAAAAATAACTGCCAGTATCTTGTGTAAATATAGTTCAAATAATTAATTTACCATGTATGCTATGACTGTACATCTCCTGGTGTATGTATTTAGTTTGTTATGTAATTGTTTATAGTACCATATATGTTACGACTGTACATCTTGTGGTGTATGTATTATTTTGTTAAATGTTTTTTTAATGTACCATATATCCTATGACTGTACATCTTCTGGTGTATGTATTATTTTGTAATGGAAGTGTTTAATGTACCATGTATACTATGACTGTACATCTAGTGGTGTACTTATTATTTTGTTATGCAACTGTTTATCTGTAAATTGACAACTTTCCACATCCCACAGAGCCAGTCTCTTATATTGGGATCAATGGAAAATGAATGTATTGTATTGTATTGTATTGTAAATATTTATAGACGTGCTGCAAAGTTTGCGGTGTCTACCGCTCACTTCAACAACGATAATTACAATTCAACTTACTTATGAAATGATATTCCAGGTTCTTTCCTGCCTGGACTATTTGTGCAACCGTACGCAACACAAGCTGGCATTTTTAAACACTTATACACAATACTAAATGAAATAATCACTGCATCTACCACAATGTGAACACCTTAATTGTTGGGAAGCGCCATATGGTCGCTGCCGGTGCTGCCACCATGCGGGAGAGTTTAGTGCATGCTTCACCGATTTAACGTCACTTCTCCTCCATATAATTCCTTCCTCCATGGTAACGAAACGGTTCCTTCCATGGAGGAAGGAAATATATGGAGACGACGCAAGAGACCTTCACCACGCATTGAAGTGAAGCAGGGCGGAGGAGGAGTGGGGGGGGGGGGGGGGCATGGCCGCTTCCATACAGACACGGGGAATATGTACAAAAACCTCAAGGGGACTCTAGGATAAACGTGACGCCGCAATCTGGTGATGGATTATTATGTAACTCGATATGAAAAATAAAAAATGAAGAATAAATTTTTTTGATATCCTGCTTAGTTTTCGAGATATTCTGTCCCAAATGTGAAATGGTTTTTGTTGAAATTCAGAAGAAAAAATTGGTCAAAGTCAAATTTGATGATGGATTCTTATTTAAAAAGACGAGACAAATGAAAAATAAAGAATAAACATTTCGATATCTCACCTACTTCTAGAGATATACTGTATCAAAAGTGAGGTGTCTTGAGTGGAAATGGAGAAGAAAATTTTTGCAAAAGTCAAATTTAATGATCGATTCTTATGTAACACGACGAGACAAATCGAAAATAAAGAATAAAATTTTTCGATATCTTGCTTAGTTTCCGGGATTGGGTTGATATGCGGCCTGGACCAAAAATTAATTCTGCCATAGCTACAATGAATTACATGCAGAATGGATATTTCAGTTTTTTTTACTACCACTTGTGGTTAGGTTGAAATGCGGCCTAGATCAGAATAAAAATAGTTATCTTGTTAACATACATCGTAAGCTTAATTGGAAATGGCTGGAAGTAGTTTCCATCGTGATATACGTTTTGTCACTAACTTGGTTCTCGTGAAATTACTAACAGTAATAGATAAATTCTTTGTCCCTCATGGAACAACAAACCCATTCTGGCACAGACTGCATTTAGACCTAACCACAATCTCCATCAAATTGTCGCTACAGAATCAAACTATGTAGACATACCCACACACGCGTATTTGAATCACAAACTGTATTTGCAGTAACAACATCATTTGCTTCATCAAGATTCCTAGATTGCATAGCATAATTTAACACATTTCATTTCATCATACAGTATAAACTGCAACGTGACGTAGGAAAGCGCAATACTAAATTCACTGAATTGCGATGTAAAACACACCCCCTTAAATCTCATTTTCAACACTCATTAAAAAGTAATGCTAGTCTATTATGTGCAAAATAGCAAGGTATGCTGATTTTTTATACTACACCAACAAAAATTTGAGAACAAAGTCATCCCATTGAGAGCTATGACTAAATATTTATAGACAGGCAGCAAAGTTTGCAACTTCTACAGCTCACTTCAACAACGATAATTAGAATTCAACTTACTTATGAAATGATATTCCAGGTTCTTTCCTGTCTGGCCTATTTGTGCAACCGTACGCAACACAAGATGGCATTATAAAACACTTATACACATTACAAAATGAAATAATCACTACATCTAACACAATGTGAACATCACAATTGTTTGGAAGCGCAATATCGCCCCTGCCGCCACTGCGCATGCACGAGCCAGCTTCACCGATTTAACGTCACTTCTCGTCCATATATTTCCTTCCTCCATGGTTCCTTCTTGTTGATATTTTATAAAAATTCATATTTTTCGATATATCGATATTTTTTAAAAGTATCAATATCTGATTCGTTATATCGAAGAAAAAGTATCGATATATCGACACTATTATATAAAAACAATGTTACAAAAACAAATCATTTAAAAAAAGCGAAGTCTTGTGGCTATTTACTGATGAAGAGTTGTGAGATGATATTCTGAATCAAATTTTGATTTTCTGAAATAGAATGGTTTTTCATGACCAGACCAGTAGTCGCGTCCCGGACTGCGCTCTTCACGCCGACCAGTGGACGCTACCTGAAGATGATGGCATGTTACGCCATCGAAAATTCGTTCATCTGCGATCAATTGACCCGGCTGCACACCCGAGAAATCTTCCAGCAACAGTTCCGCCGGGAAAACTTACGATCACACATTGACAATGACCACGGAAGTCTGTGCACCCACTTGATATAGTGACTTGCTGGATGGAGGAATCCACAGAAGGTAGAAAGAAGAGAGTTAGGATTGGAAATGCGGTATGAAAAAATGTTGGAGTGTAATCAGTAGTGCCAAAAAGCAGTGCACTGAATTCACTGTGATTCATTATGCTAATGAATGATTATGTTGATGATTACAGTCAGCAGTTAGATTGTTACAATTGACAGATCTGTTTGTGGAAATAACAGCAGAACACAATCAGTAGCTGACATGATGTAAGAGTTAGGTGTAGTTTTTGGAAGGTAAGAGTTTGGTGAAAAAAATGCTCTTTTTCTTTCTTATGGTTTAAGGTCTCATTGATGTCGAGGTCATTAGAGACAGGAAGGGAATGGGGAAGGAATTCGGCCATGGCTTTTCGAAGGAAGCATCCCAGCATTCACCTAGAGTGATTTGGAGAAACCATGGAAAACCCAAAGCTGCATGCCCGGACAGGGATTTGAACCTGCATCCCCCTTGATGTGAGGCCAGAGCGTTACTGCCCACCCACCATGTTTGGTAAGAAAGTGCTGGGAATGTATAAAGCATGTACTGGTGATGAGTCTTGGATGGACGTTGGAATTAATTTAAAATTAAAATTTATTAAGTGTAATGACAGATTTTTATTATCATTATTATTTTTTAAATGGAATGGGCAAATAGGTGTTTACAGAAATTACAGCCAGTGCATATGCTCAATTGCAATTAAATTAAATCTATGCCCCACACATTTTCAGGTTAAGTAGCAGACTGTTACATGACTATCCAACACTGTATCATGTTCCTGTCAAATTTATTACAGGTAGATTAGGATGCACTGTTCTGTGAATTAAAAGCACTTTTATGAAAATAATATTTACATATGGCAAAGTCATCTACACATATAATAAAAAGGTAGGAAAAAAGTCTGCACTTACAAAAAAAAAAAAAAAAAGAGATGATTTTGGGGCAGTATTAGTAGGCCACAGAGAAGTAACCAGCATTTTTTATTTTTTTATTGTTGGTCTGTCTGCAAGCTGGAATAAACGGGGCTCACACAAAAACTACTGGTCATATTTAGACCTGGTTTCAATGACTGTACAACCCATGGTAACTAAGTAATATAAGGGTTGAGTCACTTTGGTGCTATGTCAAAAAGCTGAGAAATTCAAGGCAATAGATTTCAAAATTAGTATCAATTTTTAATTAAGTGTAGTTCACACAAAAAAACAGTGGTTGGTTTTTGATGGGTTCTTGATTTATGCAAACACTGTCGTTCCACGGGTGTAAAAAAAAAAAAAAAGTATATTTCAGTTTGATGTGACATTGAAAATCTGAGACATTTAAAATAAATTTTCATTGAATGTGATTCAAGAAAAAACTACTGGTCTGATTTTGATGAGGTTTTAATTAATCTACAGCATGTGACACTTTCATTTTTATATGTCTAACTGGTGAGAAATCTATTGATAAATAAAATAAGACAGCAGCTGGGAAAAAATCTATTAATTTAAGATATTTTTAAACAAATCAGTTTTGGATACTGTTTATAAGCTGCATAGAAGGAATCAATTAGGTATTTTTAAAATTTGTGTTTGTCTGTTCAAATGAACAGCATTCAGAAAAAAATACTGGTTTGATTTTCATGGAATTTTGAGTAATGTGCTGCCCCCAGACACAGGGGTAAAAAAGATTACATTTCATTTTGATGTTAAAATTAGTATCAATTTTTCAGCAACAATGATCCATTACTGGTCAAATTTTGACACAGTTTCGAATAATGTACAACACCCAGTTCTAGGAGAAAACAGTGTAGGGTTTATTTTGATGTGATAGCACAACACTAAGAAATTAAAATTGAAATGTCTACAAATTAGTATCCTTTTAAATGTAAGTAGTCAGTACCCTTGAATACTTTAGCTCATTCTTGGCTCACTTCATCCTCTCCAGAAAACAACTTCTCATTCAATCTCCAAGTTTTTTTTCACCAGACACGTGGCACTGACATTGGTAACCACATGGCCTCATCTTGTACTTCCTAGGTAGTCGGGAGGAACAAGTCCCCCTCAGCCCCCTTGAACGATTCACAGGTATATTTATAATTTAGACCCACAGCAAAAACCACCTCATAGATATTCTCAATTATATTAACAGTAACCAGTTCAATGAACTTGCTCCAAGACTTATCACCATCCTCCATGTGCCCTTCACATCTCAATGCAAATCAAAACCACAAATTTAAAACAATATCTATGCTTGAAAGTTGTCATTACTTTTGCATCAAATGTTTTCTTGCTTATAGCTTTGCAATTTAAAGTTAAAATTTGTAGAGGGTATTAGTAGGTGCATACAGGGAAGGAGAAAAATTGATGTTTGCTCCATTGAAAATAAATCAAATAACTTCTGAGGTACTACCAAAATCTGATACAAAGCCTCATTTCCCACTGCTACCCCTAATCTGGTACAAAAACAAATCTGTCACGCTACCACCCACCATTGGTAAAACAGCCCCTCTGCACTCCAGAAAACTGACTGCAGTTCTACATTCATCGCTATAATTTGTATAGTTTTTTCTAATCCAAGATTAATTTTATTTCTTTGGACACCCTTTTCAGAGATTATAGTTTACTGTAATCATCGGTTGTCTATTTCTTACTGCCATCTTCACTCTTATTCTTTTCTGGTTTCACTCATGTGGTAGCTCATGGATGTGTACCTATCCTATTCCTGCGCCATATATCTCATCTCTTTATACCAAAATATTATATAATATGTTCATTGCTACTCTCCTCCTCTCATCTAGCTGAGTGATGGATTTTCTCTCCCTATCCTTTCTTATTTTCTTTATCATGATTTCTTTTACATATAATTAAAAATGTAAAAGGCATTTTACTATGAGATATAAAAGGATAGGAAATAATTTAGTATTATTACCACATATGGCAAAAAAAGAAAAAAAAAAAAAAATCAAAGGAAAGGATGAATACAACTGGGAAGTTTGAAATGAAATATATCCTTCTGCTAAAAATTTTGTTTGGAAATGAGTGCTGGACTACCTTAGTTATGTCAGTTAATATGGAGCAGGTCAGGTTTTAAAAAAAAAAAAAAAAAAAAAAAAAAAACCCATATAAAATGTACAGCTTCTATTTATTTTAAATAAATTATTAGTTCATTTTAAACAACTTCAACTGATGTGGTTTGTTCAGAAGTATTTTCTTTTGGACTTTCTTGTTTCTTTGGTGGTGGCTGGCTTTCCTCAGCTTGGCTTTTGAGCGACATTTCAAACTCTGCAGGACCAATTAATCGTTTTTTGCCGTGTGGTGGAGGACCAATCAATTCTACTACATCATCATAGTTCAAAGTTTCTTTCTTCAGCAAAGCTTCAGCTAACTGAAACAGAGAAAAAAAACAGCAGCTAAATAGATAAGGATTTAAAAAAAAAACACAAATTAATATCCCTTTTCCACCTGATTTTCCTAATAATTTTAAAAAAATTAATTACTATTATTGTAAGGAAAAATTCTACTTGTAAATTGTCTTATTTCAACAAAATGAAAGCCATTCTATCCCAATATGTACTATCATATGACTCTTCTAATTTTAGTGACAACAGAAAAAACAATCTCCACCTAGAAAATGGGCATCCATCAAATTATAACAAAATGCTAATGGGGGTTGGAATAAACACTTGATTGTTAACTTCGATCCTATGTAATGATATAAACTGCATAGCGGGATTAGAATATAACAGTTTATCACCTTATCTCCAACCGTGTCACATAAAAGCCATTTGGATTATTGATTGTTTTAAAATTCTATTGGTCGCCACCTTGCTTGATTAAACTCCAAGTTAGGAAGGCTACGGTTCACATCATAATGAAAGTCACTGCTATTATTTCAAATTCAAAGTTCACTATATTGTTAACGTTCTGGCCTCGCATTCGGGAAACGTGGATTCAAATCCCCGTCCAGGCATCCAGATTTGGGTTTTCCATGGTTTCCCCAAATCACTCCAGGCTGTTTCCTTCAAAAAGACCATGGCCGAATTCCTTCCTGTTCCTAGTCCCCAGTCCCATCCCGCCTCTAATGACCTATGCCGTCGACAAGGCATAAAGCAATAGGAAAAAAAAAATTCACTACATTCTTGAAAATTTTAGTACAATTCCAAATAATCGATGGCTGTTGGAAATCTTCACCGAGTTCTAAGATTGGAAGTTATGAAAAGCGATCAGACCAGACCAAACCAAGAAATAAAAATTTAAAAGTCAAACTGAAGTCACAAAAGTTCCACTGTTCTACAGAAATTCTAACATGGCCGCCTCATCACGTGTGTCTTCACATAACACTTCCTCCTTCAAGCACAATGCGCTACGCAGACCTAACACGTTAACACTCGGAGTGTCACCAGGCAAAAGACCAATGGAAGCGTCCGCTGACCGTATATTTAGCTGGACCAAAGCACTTCCTAGTCCAAAGGTCAACTGGTACGAGAACTCTCTGTTCATACACCTCTGCGCAAAATAGTTCTTCCTATCTTAGCTCTCACTATACCTATCTTTTCGAAAGTTTACCAGTAGCTAGAGCTCGGGGTAATTAGAAATTTTGGTCCTTATAAAAATTTGTGTGTCTATAGTCATTTTTCCGTAAGAAAAAATAATTTCCTGTGATTTCTAGATTTGTTTATAACTTCTACACTGTGCACCAGCAACATTCATATCTCAGAATGACCGCGAAAATAAGATAAGAGAAATCAGCGCCAGAACCGATTCATTTCTGAACTCATTTTTTCCACGAGCAATTACGGAACGGAATAGAAACAATTTACCAGGCGAGTAAACTTAAAATCCGACAGGAGTAGCTTTTGATACAGCACTCCGGCCATCCTGATCTGGGTTTTTCTGGATTACTCCAAGCAAATGCTGGGATGGTTACTCACAATAGCTCATGGGTGCCTCCTTCCATATCTTGTATATCGCTTCCAACCCATTACCCTTTTGGATAGGTGCAATGCACCCTCCACCACACACTTTTAGAGAATTGCAGAGTAATGATAATAACAATAAAGTTCTTGGTTTTACCCTACTCAGCATCCTAATAGCTCATTTCTGTGCTATGAAAACTTTTTCCCAAAAAATTATGCCATATGACATGACTAAATGATAATATGTTTTGTTAAATCTGCTGTTAGAGAAAGTGTTCATATTGCAAAGGTGGCACTATTTAACTTCTTCAGTAGGGACATGATATGTTCGTGTCATCAGAGTTTTAATCTGTTACACTCTGCTTCAGTTAGAGATAACTAAAATTTAAATGGTAGAAAGAAAAAATACATTATTGTACAGGAAACAAATTTGAATTTAAAGTTAAAATTTGTAGAGGGCAAATGTAGGTGAGTGTAGGATAGGTGGAAGTTGGTTGTGTAGGGAAATTGCCACCAGAGCCTGTGCTCCATTGCAATTAAAATTAAATTAAATTAAATTAAGTTCCAGTTAGAAAATTTAAATATGAGCAATGTTTTAAACCTATATTCACTATAATGATAGGAAGATGCACAGTAAGACAAACATGGAGCTATAAAAACAATGGAATTGTTAGTTATAATCTTTCATTCAGAGAAGAACATGAATCACAATGAACATTTAAAGAAAGAGTAAGATACCTACCAACTTCAGTTTATCTGCATGCTCATGTAATAGGTCTTCTGTATGTTTGTAAGCTCGTGCAACCATTTTGTGGACCTCCTCATCAATGAGTGCAGCAAGTCGCTTACTATATGGTCGCCGTCCAATCTCACGTGATTCACCCTCTGGGAATGACACCAGTCCCACTACTTCACTCATACCATATGTCTTTACTTGTGCATAAGCCATCTTTGTTACCTTGTCCAGGTCATTTTGTGCACCAGTTGTTATCCTGTTGAAAGTCAGAGACTCAGCAACACGACCACCAAGTGCCATGCACATACGTTGGAATAACTGAAACATAAAATTTTTACATTTATAACTATTTGCCATAACTTAACAGTTTGTTTGTCGTCATCAAGTCAGGGGTCTACTATATAACAAAAGATATTTTGGATAAAATTCTCTCGGGTAACTAGACAAACGAGTCCACTGATAAAACATGACACTTTTTGGTGCTCATAATCTCTTCCACCACTGTCAAGCGACTGCTGCCAGAATGGTGATAGAAACTATAACCGTCGAAATGTGTTTTATGAATGGACTCAATTGGCTAGTTACCTCAGAGAATTTTATCTATCTACAATTATGAAAAAACCTTTGTTTACTAAAGATATCTCAATTTCCAAAACTTTTCAGTTAATAAAATACTAATGAGAAGGAAACTCCACTTGATTACTAATTTTTTTTAACAGAAAATTTCAAGTTAGCCTTAACGCAAACTGGCACATAGATTTTGATAACAGCTTAATTCTAAATTTCTGTACCACTTAACATCTATGTAAATAAGTAAATTAAGGCAACACTTACCACACATGACAGTGGCTGGGAACAATGAATGGAAGAAAAGATGAGCACTAGTAACATAATGTTTTGGTATTGAACCTTATTCTTGCAAGTGGATGAGACATTTAGCAGGGTCAGATGTAATCACATTGTCACCGGCATGGTGAATGATCATGTTCTTTGTTCCCAGCCACTGTCATCTATGGTAAGTACTGGTTTTTATTTCCCTAGCCTTCTTTAGTTTCATTGCCTTGAAGCACTTTCTTGATTCACTGCCGAATAGTATTAGTGAAAAACAAGCTTTTGGCGGCGTGCTCTGTAACCATCGTCAGGTCCAAACACACAGTAGTCAAACTCACTGGAACACAACTTGACGAAGCAACTGAAAAAAGTTTTGTCCAAGGGGCTGAACTTTGCCCCGACTCCTGGAATGGTTCCTGTGAAAGACATTACCTGTGCAGTTGAAATAGCTGCTCGCAAGCTTCCATGAGATGTGGCTGAAGAAATTCGGAGGGAAACCAGCAGAGTTTTGGAGAAAGCCAAACGCCCCCAAGTCCAAGATCACAAAATCAGAACGCCTCGTTCTCTGTGCGTTGCGTCAGAATGAAGAGATTGTATTGTTGCCAGTGGACAAGGGGAATACCACTGACCTCTGCAGAATGGAGATCCAACTTTAGGAATTGAGAGGAAGACCTCAGCTCTTTTAAAGAAGGCCGGATTTCCACCGGACGTCATCAGGGGCCTTCGTGCCGCTAGGCCACCCAAACTTTACGGCCTGCCCAAGATTCATATGGAGGACGTGCCTTTATGCCCGATTGTAAGTACCATAGGGAGTCACACCTATAATCTGGCTAAGCACTTGACTAGGATGCTTAGCCCCTTTGTAGGGAATTGTCCTCACCATGTGAAGAACTTGGCACAGTTTGTCAACACGCTCCAAAAGTTGCGGTTGTCGGAGTTGGATATCATGGTCAGCATTGATGTTGTCTCGCTGTTCACCAGGGTTCCCTTGGGAGACACTCTGCAGCTGTTACGTGGTCTTTTTGAACCTAACATAGTTGACCTTTTCAAACTAGTCCTCACTTCCACTTACTTCACCTATAGAGGGAGTTTTTACTAACAGACTGATGGTGTGGCAATGGGGTCACCATTGTCTCCCATGGTTGCCGATCGTTTTATGGAACACTTTGAAGATCAAGCAATTGAAGAGTCCATCCTTAAGCCTACATGTTTCTATTGTTATGTAGGCAACTCGTTTGTCATTTGGCCACTTGGGATACATAATCTTTATGAATTCTTGGATCGTCTTAATAGAATTCATCCAAATATCAGATTCAAAATGGAGCTAGAGGAGAATGGCAGCTTGCCCTTCCTAGACATTCTGATCCATCATACCCCATCTACAGCTGATTCTGGAGCTGACCAATTACAGACAAGCAGAATGGAAATGGGCCTTGTAGTCGCCCAATCAGAAGACGGTATGGCTCTATACGAGGCAGGTCTGCTACAGATATGCGTGACTTCCAGTGCAGTTCTAGTTGTCAAATATGTACAATGGACCTGACGATAGCGGCAGAGCAAGTCGCCAAAAGCTTGTCTTTCGTTAATACTATCCGGCGGAGGACCCGAAAGACCTCATTTCAAAAATACGCCAGGAAAGTCTTATTTCTCACTTTCTTGATTATTATTATAATTGTTGTAAACAACTAAAAACAAATGCATTTTTATCTACCAAAGAACAGTGTAATTTACAACTTTGACATGATTCAATTTAAAAAAAATAAAAATAAATAAAAACCAGGAGATTTTGTGAAGGATTATTCATTACATTGGCTGCAATGAGTAAGGAACATACATGGTATATGGTAAGAAACAGTAATGTTACTTTCAGTGTTTCAGAATCACCCCAGAAGATAATCTAAATGCAAATGTTCATGGATGGATGAATATCATCAGGTGGGTCAGTGTGCAACAAGTTTGTGCCTGCCTACATGCCTACACATTTAAGATGGTGCCTGGAAGAGGAGAGGATGGTAAATAGTTTTCTTAGGCCTTTGCAGATTGTACAGTCACTGGAGTGAATACATTATTGGCATGGAACAAGAAAGAAATTGGCCATACCTAGTGTTGTAAAAAAACGGTTTTTTTTACAACTTGAAAAAAAAACATAAAAAAAAAACTGTGGAAAAAAACATGTTTTTTTCATAACTACTAAATTTCGTATTTTTAAAGACATTTATCGTTTAATATGACTGTTTTAGAGTTTATACTACGTACTTATCTTAATTTTTAAATTTACTATATTTTTCTGGTTCAGTAGAAAAAAAAAAATTACAAAATATTGGTAACATTGACTGAAGTATTCTTTTACGAACGAGGATTTCCCAAATAGGCTAGGTTGCACAAGAAGGAATCCCCGTTGTTTGGATTGATACTCGCTATTTGAACTAGTGCTGCCAGCCCTACAAATTTATCTGTAGACCTACGGAACTTTTCAAAAAATTAGGAATTTTAAATTTATCAACGGTTTTTTGCCTCTTTTTATTACTTATTGTGCTTTCCTTATATTCGTATACTTGTTAAACTCACAGCGTATAGTGATACTGAGTCATTAAATTGTCAGGTATTATGAATCATTTCCTTACAACCGTTGGCATAAACCAACAATTGAAAAAAAAAATAAAGCTCCTATTTTGTATGATAACAGATTTAAATTCAAACTTAAAAGACCGTAATATAGAACTATCGGCGCAGACTTTATGCACAGTGCGTACTTTGCTCACAATTTAAAATTGTAATCTCAAAATCTTTTGTATACAATACAAGAACAACCAGTAAAAGAAAATGTAACTACTTCTGAAGTTATGGATATAGAGGAGACAGAAGAAGAAACAGAAAATTCCGACTCCGACCGCACTAGTGTTGGTAGTACTGATACTAGTGAATGTGGTACTGACCAAGAGGTTGGATAACAAATTATGTTACCTATATAGACATATTTACAAATCTTTATGTAAGACATTATATGATTTAGTAAGATTTAAAACACACATGTAAAATGTAACTTCTGTAATTAAACCAAAATTTATCAAATATATTGTTTTCTGTAGTATGACTAATGATGGGGAATGTTTCACCTGTGAAATGTTTGTAGAAGGTGGTAGTAGCTGGGTGCATGCTGCATGTTTTACAGTGGAATCTGTGAATTATCCCTGTGGTAGTTTGGGGCAATTACTGAGCGAGAACTTAAGAACCAAGATTTTTTTAGATTATGTATCAACAATATATATATATATATATATATATATATATATATATGAATTACTTGTTTGTTGTGTTTATTTTTATAGTTGCAAAACAGAAATAATTGTAGTGTACTGATATTTAGAAACAAGAGAAAAAAGAAGAAAATTGTAAGTGGTAAGCAAAAACAAGAAAATTGTAAGTGGTAATGTTAATGGCTGTAATATAATAATAGTTTCATACCAGTGCTAACACTGCACTTATAATACAGTAATCTACTGGATGGTTATATTCTTAGGGTAGGAAATGCAGTATCAAAAGAAGTGGAAGTAAAAATGGCAGTGCTACAGATTAGCATTTTGGGACCATGTGGCATAACGAGTTTCTTAGAGAAATTCTAAAGACTTAAGGTTACTCTGGGGGAGATCCATAGCCATGGTAACGACCAGAGTAACAAAAGAGAGTGAGCGAGAGCGAAAGTGTGTGTGCTTTTATTCTTTGGATGACTGTTTTTTTTCTTTTTTTGTAACTGCTTTACGTCTCTTTTTAACACCGAGGTCTTTAGAGATGGGAAAGGATGGGGGGCAAGGATGGGGGCAAGGAATGGGAAGGAATTTGGCTATGGCATCCCGGCATTTGCCTGGAGTGATTTGGGGAAACCATGGAAAACCCAAATCTGGATGCCCGGACGGGGATTCGAACCGCCGTCCTCCCGAATGCGAGGCGAGAAGGATGCCTGTTAATGAAATGCAACTGGAATAAATGTCAATGAATCATATGCAAGTTTATTATTATTTAAATAGAAAAGATTAATTGAATAAGTTTGAAGGTTAAAGTTAAGAACGAGTTAAAAGCAGGACATTTGTCCCTGGCGAACGGGTTACAAGGAAGGAGGGGGGGGGGGGGAAACCGAAGTCCGACAGCTGCATAAAAATACGAGTTCCGACACTAGAAGACTAATATTAATACAACAACCACTGCTATTCATTATTCTAATGAATGATTGTGTTAATGGTTTACTATCAGAAGTTAGGTTGTTTGCAGATGACATAATGTTATAGAAAAGGATCAAAACAGTAAAGGACTGTGAACAGCTGCAAGTTGATCTGAACAGGATATCTAGCTGGGTTGGTATACATGTGATAAAGATAAATGCAAAGAAGAGTCAGCTTATTAGATACACAGATAAAAAACTGAAGGTTGATTATGACTACAAGGTGGGAAAAGAATTGCTTTTTGAAGACTTGAAATGTAAATATCTTGACATTAGTCAGACCATTGCTTGGATATGGTGGTGTAGTATGGGACCCACATTTTGAGTACCAAATACAGGAGTTGGAAGGGGTGCAAAGAAGGGCTGCTAGATTTGTTTCTAGAAATTACTGTAGAACACAATCAGTAACCAAAATGATAAAGAGCTGGGATGGGATTCACTGGAAGACAGGAGAAGGGTGAAAGGAGTCCTGTGAGTGTACAATGTGTATATTGGTGATGAGGCGTTGAAAGATATTGGTGTAAGAATTAAAATTAATGCATGAAGGGCAAAGATGACCATGACCACAAGCTGGTACTCAATTTCAGACTCAAGGGTGTGGGAAGATTTTCTTTTGTAGGTACGGCGGTCAGGGATTGGAATAAGTTACCAATAGAATTGATGAATAATTTAAAGTTGAAATTTGTAGAGGGAAAAGGTAGGTGGGTACAGGAAAAGGGGGAAAATGTCTGTGAAGGGAAATTGAAAATTAAATTAAATTCTGCAGATAAGGTAAACAGAATAATATATCCAGTACATACAGGTGTGCACAATGATTGATAAAGCCTGACAACACTGGAGGGCACATAAGCAATGAGGGGGAAGTAGGTGCCCTAAAGGTAGTATGATGGAAAATAGTGGACTCGACACTCAACAACATCGTTAACTTTTAGGTTGTAGGCCTTTTATGTTTAAAGTTATTTCATCCTATGTCCTGATACAACCATATAAGACAAGATACCAGCTCTGCTGAACAAATGGTCTTACCCTGTGACATTCATTGAGCAGAAATGAGTTTACAGTGTTACAGGACTGGCAGCATTAACAAATTACAGCCTAAGTAGTGAGGTCATTAGATATGGGAAGTTGCTAAAGAATGAGAAGGAATTTGGCCATGGCCTTTTGAAAGACCCATCCTGACATTCTTCTGGGATGATTCCTGAAAACAATGAAAGCCAAAATCTGGATGGCTGGACAGAGATTCACAACTCCTGGTGCAAGGTTTAAATACTACTGATACATTGTCAATTTGAAGCATGAAACTTATCAAAATACTCACCAATGGGAAAGCTTTTCTAGATAAGTTTTATATGGAGAAACATTTGAACAATGGATTGCAGTATTCTTACAGCAGTATTTTTATGTTCTACACTGAAAAATTGTAGGCACATAAAAGGACAATTTGAGTTGATGAAATACCCATCAAAAATAATTTGTAACTCGTGATATTGTCCTGTCAAATATACATATTTTTATGTCATTTAAGTTTTTCCCGGCGTATTATTGAAATAAATAATTATCGGGTTTTCAGCCGGTTAATTGATTTATTTACATCATCTAACAACGTTTCGGCAACTGCCATCATTGCCTTCATCAGTTTAATCTTACTTTCAAGGACAAGACACTGACTGACTCGCGAGCCAGTCCTGGCTTCTATAAATAGCCTGTTGCCAAGGGAAGCTTCACGCTGCTCTGTGATTGGTCGGCGATGCACACGGCCATAGACGGGGTCAAACCGGTTTGGTTGCATCTCTGCATCTTGTGGCTGCATCCCGTAGCTCCGCAACTGGATGGCATTTAATAGCTCCATGGCAGTATCTTGAGTGGACACCCATCCAAGTAAAAACCACGCATAACGTTGTTTAACAGTTGGCATGTACGGTCACCCATCCAAGTGCTCTCCACACTCATCGTTGCTTAACTGGCGGCATTACACGAGGGCTCTGGAACTGACCAATCACGAACGACTTATCTCCCATTGGTCGACGTGTCATGACGGCGTCTGCTCGGAAGGTTGTGTCTAACACGTTGCTGTTTTAGGTCTTTTACGACTGGCTCCCAAGCCTTGCTCGGGAACAGACCACCATCTCTGTTAATGCTGTTGTCACTTAATCGAATCTCCAGTACTTCTCTGATCACTGAGTCCCAGAAATACGCTATCTTGGCCAGAACTTCAGTATTGTCGAAGTTGATGTTATGAAAATTTTCTATAGCATGTTCTGCTAATGCGGACTTGTCCAGTTGTAGTAACCGCAGATATCGTTGGTGCTCATTGTGACATTCCTCGATAGTTCTTATGGTTTGTCCGATATATACTTTGCCGCATTCACAAGGGATCGAATAAACTCCCGGGACTCGAACGGCAAGGTTGTCTTTCACCGTGCGTAACATATCACGTATCTTCAAAGGTGGGCGGAAGATACTCCTTACACCATATCGTGCTAAGATTCTTCCGATTTTTCCAGAAGTATGCCCGGAAGAATCTTAGCACGATATGGTGTAAGGAGTATCTTCCGCCCACCTTTGAAGATACGTAATATGTTACGCATGGTGAAAGACGACCTTGGCCTTCAAGTCCCGGGAGTTTATTCGATCCCTTGTGAATGCGGCAAAGTATATATCGGACAAACCATAAGAAGTATCGAGGAACGCCACAATGAGCACCAACGATATCTGTGGTTACTACAACTGGACAAGTCCGCATTAGCAGAACATGCTATAGAAAATTTTCATAACATCAACTTCGACAATACTGAAGTTCTGGCCAAGATATCGTATTTCTGGGACTCAGTGATCAGAGAAGCGCTGGAGATTCGATTAAGTGACAACAGCATTAACAGAGATGGTGGTCTGTTCCTGAGCGAGGCTTGGGAGCCAGTCGTAAAAGACCTAAAACAGCAACGTGTTAGACACAACCTTCCGAGCAGACGCCGTCATGACACGTCGACCAATGGGAGATAAGTCGTTCGTGATTGGTCAGTTCCAGAGCCCTCGTGTAATGCCGCCGGTTAAGCAACGATGAGTGTGGAGAGCACTTGGATGGGTGACCGCACATGCCAACTGTTAAACAACGTTATGCGTGGTTTTTACTTGGATGGGTGTCCACTCAAGATACTGCCATGGAGCTATTAAATGCCATCCAGTTGCGGAGCTACGGGATGCAGCCACAAGATGCAGAGATGCAACCAAACCGGTTTGACCCCGTCTATGGCCGTGTGCATCGCCGACCAATCACAGAGCAGTGTGAAGCTTCCCTTGGCAACAGGCTATTTATAGGAGCCAGGACTGGCTTGCGAGTCAGTCAGTGTCTTGTCCTTGAAAGTAAGAGTTAACCTGATGAAGGCAACGATGGCAGTTGCCGAAACATTGTTAGATGATGTAAATAAATCAATTAACCGGCTGAAAACCCGAGAATTATTTATTATACATATTTTTGAAGAAGAAATAATGAACAATAACAGCAGCAAAAAAAAAAAAAAAAAACGAAGATTATGGAAAATGCATAAATATCCAAATTTTGGTGTCCAGGATACTGAACTAAGTTGTTAGTGTCCAAAAAATTCTGTATGACAATTTTTTAAGGCATTCAACCAAAGGCTAAAAGAAGAATGAAAGGATCTAAATGAAAACAGCATTTAAAGGTTAGTAGCAAATGTGTTACCTTTAGTTAATGCATTCAAATGTAGTCAACAATCAAATTTGTTTTTTTAGACATGCTCATGACCCATGTCTACAGATTTTGATATTAAAAGTGTGTGTTTGTTATTTTTTTTAAAAAAATTTCTTCACAGTAACCTGTTGTATATTAACAAAAGAATTGTAACAAGATTTTAGACAAAACTAACCTCATCTTTTGAATGCAGGTGTTGTTCAGTAGGGGTGTACTGGCAAAGCCTAGAGCCAGTGATGTCCGTGGCACTATTGTGACCTTGAGGAGGGCATCAGTTAAAGGTAGCATCCAACCAACAATAGCATGTCCAGCTTCATGATAAGCAACATGCGTTTTTCTATTGGGGACATCACACTTGTTCGTTTCTCTGTGCCACCAACAAGCCTTTCTACTGCATACTCTAAATCTGAACCCATTACACACTGTTGTTTGTTCCTCGCAGCATGGAGAGCTGCTTCATTGCACACATTTGCTATATCTGCACCTGAAAGAAGAGTACAAATGGCTTCAATCCATGTTTTGCACTCAGGAACTGTGATCTGCTGTTTCAGAAGTATATAAAATTTATTCAACAAGTTAATCTTTCAAAGCTAGTTTTATTGTGCACTACGTGTAACATACAATAAATAATATAAAATTAAACAAGTATAACAAATAGAAAGTTCTACTTTTGATATATGACATAGAAAAGCTATTTTAACACTTGAAACATCTACTTAACTAAATTTTGAGACACATACTAAAAATTTTGACTCTGCAAATTGCAAATTATTTTTTTACAAGGATAGATAAAAAACATAATTTTCCCAACCTATTTATTCAATTGTCTAAGAATAAATCACTCCAATCATTTTAAAAATTCCTATTTAAAATTTGTAATGCCTACAGGAAAAGCTAAAAAATTATATATTATTTCACAATCAAAAAGAAAAGTTTATGGATTTTGTGTTTCTTTCAAAAATCAAAGGTAACTGCCACAAAAATTGATTTACTACAGGATTTTTTGATTTGTTACAGTAAATTAAAAATGTAACTCTGAAATTTTTTTATCTATCTATTTAAATTTTTATGCAGTGTAAAGTGCAAGTTTTGTTGGTTCAAAAAGGGGGGGGGGGAAACCTCAATTTTGGCACAGAAATTGCAAGAAATGTATCACAGGGGAGGATACAAAACAGAATTTCCACAATGTGATTACCAAATTTTCCACGAGTGAACCTCCTCCCCTCCTATTTCTTTCTTTCTTTTCTTTTTGCTGATGCCTTAAGATAAGGTCAATTTTACTGACCAAAAAAGTATTTCTGCAAATAAAAATTTTATTTATGACTTAGATTTTATTCTACTTTTACATTTCTCACAATTACTGAAATTGGAGTGAGAAGAATGGCATATCTGATTAAGTGTGATAAATTTGGTTTATGGGAGTATTTATACTTGAATTTCAATTTTTGGGAGAAACCTACACCCACAAACATTTTATTTGCAGTGAAGAGTAATATACATATTTCCCCAATTTTCTACTGGTACTGACAGTATTTAGATAAGAATTTCAAAAAATGAGGAAGGGGGCTCATCCCTAGAAAAATAAATAATCAGATTGTGGAAATTGTGATAAGCGTTCTGCAATTTGCTTGAAGAAGATGAATATTTCCTTTCTTTTATATAAACCAACAAGATTTTCCCTTGATATCTCTAAGTATGGGCTGCTATTTCATCCCTTGTTATAGATTTATGTTTTAATCTACTACAACATTTAAAAAAAAAACATTATAAAATGATCTCTGGTTCCCAGCCACATAAAAATGCCATTTTCATGGGATCATTGGAGGTAATAAATCTCCACCCTCATTTTCAATGAGGTTCAATGATGTTTTGAGGTAGTCGATTTCTACCTTGAGTGTGCTGCAAACCCAATGACACTCTAAAACATCACAAAGAGCTCTCTATCCAATATTCAATAACAAAGCCCAGTTGATTAATGTAATATTTGAATACTGTCATATTATTGTTATTTTATCATGCAGTAAAGCCTTGAGAAAGGAATTCCTATTAACATTTTCTTAATCTTGGATAATGAACCTGGTAACCAACTTAACTTGGATGTTTTCCATCTTTATGTGAAGATTGGATGTGTACCCCTAACAAAATTTCACTCATACTACCTGTAAGGGACCAAAAACTGCTATATTGGGGTGAGTATAGGTTTAGGTACCTTAACTGAATGTTTACTTGAAAAAAATGTTCTCTGAATTTGCATCTATAATTTTAAATGCCCATGTTGCTGCCTGGATCTTCAACTGTAAAGCTTAACGGCTGCTACAAAGCTTATTTGAACCAAAATCTGAGGAAAGGTTTCAGTCTACCACGATAGCACATAAAAATTCACTTTAAGAAAAATCTGAAGTTTATTTTCAAGTCACATTTTAAAATTTTGCATTTACAGTTGAATTGGCGAATCGAACTAAACTTTTCCAAAAGATTTGTCAAGGCCACCACATGCTCCTAGCTTGGCTTAACGGTTTCCGGCTATTACTTGGCCTAACCAACACATACTCGCGCAGGTCTACTATACGCAACGTTCCCGGAATAAAGGCTACGACCTCACTATCACGTCACCCTTTATACCCCCCTCCGGATGATTGATGTATACCGACACTTTCCAAAAATAATATAAAAAGGTGAAATTATAGAACGTGTTCTAAATTTAATAGTGTGTAGCCTGGCCTTCAAGGATTATGAAAAGTGTTTAGTGAAAATTCTCAAACGATTAGCTTTCTTGTAAATGAATTTAGTTTTCAGGCGCATTGGTAAAAAGTTTCTGAAAGTTAATTAGTGAATCCCCGAGATGTGTGTTAATTTAAGCAAATTTTAGGCAACCCTGCTGAATTGCAAATTATTGTGCTAAAATTGTTGTCCTTGTGTTCTACTTTAATTCCTGATTAAAATGGTGTAAATATTATTATTATAGGTGGTGTAATGGCAAATTTATGAGTTTGACAAAAATCGGGTCTGAAATCTGTTTAGCAGATACTCGGTTTTTAGTTATAATTATTCAAGTGTTGTTTATATCGAAAAAGTGAAGTTATCTGAATTTTCTTTGAATTTATTTACGTGTTTTCATCGTTGTTTTGTTTACTGAAGTGGCTTGGTTTACTTGCAAATAAATCTCGAAAACTACCATGTGTAGTTTATGACAAAATAATTTTAAAAATTGGTTTAATATCTGTTCTACTGCATGGAATGTTTTGAAATTTTAATATGTTATACCAGATTTTTAGTTCTTTTAGAAAATCTACTTTTTAGCTCGGGAAATTATTGAAAACATACGATTTAAAATGTTAAAAGTGAAAGTGTATTTATCGAAGTGTTTAAAAATTTATTTAATTTGTTTACATGGTCTAAAACTACTGAATATTAGTGACTTTAGCTTTCTTTTGAATTATTATTCTTATAAAATTACTTTACTGGTTCGAAAAGTGTTAAAAATTAGTGAAATTATCACGCAACCAAAATCTATTGTTTACAAGTTGGATAATAATGGATTACCCGATTCCAGGTTAGTTTAAATGTTCTTTACTATTATAAAATGTTTATTTAGAGCTTATATTGTGTGTTGAGTGGCTTTACTGTTTTTAAATCGGTTTATTTACTGAGTTGGCTTGCAGTATCGGCTTCTGCATGCAACGGTTTTCTCATATCCTACAGTTGCAAACTGAAAAATTTAATGTTAACTGGGAAGCTTACTCCCTCCCTTATGCTCTATAACTGTGAAAACTAGAATTTACCCAAATTCTAAGGTGCTTACATACTGGTGTATAAAGAATTTATAAAAAAATATACTGAAGGAAGTGGATGACTCTGATACCACCTAATATGAATTTTGGAAGGAATGCAACATTTTTAAATGCATCGGGAATATTGAAGCTGCATGGCAACATGAATGAGACATGGAAGGCCCAGAGTTTATAAAAGACTCATGGCCAGGAGCTGGAGGCAAATGAAATTGTAAACATTCTCAATGGAGAAGGACAATACATTTGGACTTATAGAATGAGGACTCTGGAGAATTGTTTGACTTGCATTCTGAGAGTTAACAAATAAACTTTATTGGAACTGGATGAAACATATAAAAACACAGAAGAATTTTTTAAGAAAGTTTCACACAAAACTGATGGACAAAAGAGTTTTATTAGAGAAAACTCTCAATGTTTTTGAAAGTCAAGATCAAAATGTTGCGGTATTTCCAAAAGTAGTAACAACAATTAATGGTGTTATGCAGTAAAACAATACAAAGTATTCTGTTTCAGGATGGAAAAATGCACAGTATTTTATAGACCTCATAGTCTATCATGCTTAAATAGGGGTAGAGTATGGTAAGTTTTTAAATTATTTTCAACAACAACTTACAGTCAATTCAAAATATGAATGGCTGTCTAGGAAGAAACTCATTCATAAGTAGGGTATTGTCAGTGCAGATGATTAACAGAAACTCTTGAATACGAAGGCAGATGAATAAATTTAATTCTTCTCTTAGGGTATGCAAATTAGGTACACAATGATAATATAGGTTTTTTTAAAATGCAAATATAAAGCAATAAAATTATTTACCACTAAATCCTGGGGTTAGATATGCAAGTCTCTTTGAATAAGTCTCTGGAGGTTGGGCCAAGGAAATAGACTTAAGATGCTGTTCAAAAATTTCTCTACGCTCTTCAGCTGTGGGTAGGTCAATCATTATATGTCGATCAAATCTTCCTGGTCTGAGAAGAGCCTGTAAAGAAGATAAATGGAAATTCTGTATCTATGACGATGTCATTTCACTAAGAAAAAAATAATGCAATGGAGAGTTACTGTGATTACCTTATCTAAAACATCTGCTCTATTTGTGGATGCAAGCATGAGTACACCTTCCTTTGAAGCCATTCCATCCATTTCGACCAATAATTGATTGAGAGTTTGTTCACTTTCACCAGCTCCACCATCGAACTGACCAACTCCTCCACTGCGACTGCGTCCAATAGCATCTATTTCATCGATATACACAATACATGGGCAACGTTTTCTGGCTTCTTTGAAAAGGTCTCTGAAAAATAAACAAGAAATACTTCAGAATAATGTTTATAGTCCTGCAAGGAATGTGGAGTTCCAAAACTGCACCTGCGTAGGCACTTAACTACATCTGCAATTAATTCTCTTGCCTATTAAGGATAATTGGTGGTATTTATTTCTGGTCTGATATAGTAAGTAATAATACTACCTCTCCACCACTTTATTTCACAACCCAATGCCTTTCTCAACATTCCCCACCCAGCTTCTCTACCATCAATCCTCAACAAACCTAACTATCCATTACCCACCTCTGTAGAAATCCAAAATCTCTGTTGTGAATCTTTCTTCCAACCCTCTCCCAACCTTCACTTGGTGTTCTCTGCAAGGGCCCCATTTCTCTCCTTTCCCAAAATTTTGCCATGGTACTCTCATCAAGGATTCTCTTTCATTCAGCTGCACCATCCACTGCTTGTATTATTTTGCTACTAACAGAAATGTGACCTGATCCAACAACTGGAAAAATTGGCTTCAAAGGTCCTATCACCAACCCAATTATATCCAATTCACCTTCTTTTTTTCTGAGAGTTCCTTACTTCAACGCTCTTGTCACCATCCACCTTGACTTCTGTCCCAACTTCCAATAATCTAAATCTCATACAAATGAGAGAAATTAAAAAAAAATAAAAAATCAAAGCATCATAATTCTCCCAAGTGTCAAGGGCTCTATCACTGTGGTCGTAGATTGGCATGATTATGAGGCTGAAGACATTATGCGGCCCTCCAACACTTCCACACACTGACCCCACATCATGAATCTCATCGGCTAGTCTGCACAGAAATCTCTTTATTTTCCAAACACCAAGGCCTCTTGCACTCTCTCTCATCGCAATCCATTCTCTCCTTACTCTTAAGATACCCCCAGATAACTATCCCTTACCTTCTGCCCAATACATATAGATTAGAAATTCATGGCTGTCCCATAGTCACTGCCTACAACGTCAATAACCAAATTCTTTCATCCTATGTCAAATTCTCTCACTGCTTTCTAGAATTTCATTTAGTGTGGTATGCTGATCATTCTTTAAGAATTTGTCTTCTGAATTCAATAAGCTGTTTGTGATAACTGATATGTGTTCTGTTCACTCATCATCATAATCACGAATTTCAATCTTGACATGTTTTTTGTGTGAAAAAAAATGATTACAAAGAATAAGATTTTGGAATGTTTAGATGTAATACATTAAATATTCACTATGTATTGAATGTTTGGTTATCGTGGTGGTTTAATATTTTAAAGAGAGAGACTGCATTAATATCATTAATATGTAACATTGTAGTTACAATAACGGGAATGCCTGCCTAAAGGACATTTGATAAATAAAACTGTGTTGAAATGTTGTTTATGGTTTTAACCAATAAGACGATTGTAACCGAAATAAACTATTAGTTCCTGGTATTGGGGTGTACTTTTATTCTTCGTTTGGTGCAGACTTGAGGTTGCTCATTTGTTTTCTAGAAAATGTGACTGCCACTATAATACTTACAGACTTGATACAAGAATTTAAATTCAATTATTTTTATATATCTTATATTCTCTGAACGGTTCCTCTGATACCAACAACAATCTTGAATGTGTTAAAAAAAAAACTCAGACAACATTCTGATAAGAAAGATTGTGAGATCCACTTTTCATGCAGGATCGATCATTTAACTTTATTTTCAGCAATTATCACTCCAAACATATTAATCGCACAATTCAATTAAATTAATTTGTTGTCCTCCTTTTTGTCTTCTTTCGACTCAAATTCAACTGTAGGTATCTTTATTCCACTCAAAAGTGCCTTTTTTTCTTTAATACCATTCATAACTGTCGCGGCGTTTTTTCCGCCGCGGGTTTGTCAAGGATGGCTGAGTTGGCTATATGGCCGTGCGGTAACTTACTTGTCAGGATGTGTTACACGATGACACGGCTTTGGCATTCTTCTTGTCTCGCTACCTATCTTCTTGAGGAGTAAATAATGTTGAGGTGATTACTGAAACATTCTATTGGTACACCTCTTGGTTTATTGACACCTTATTTCCATATGATACACCTTCGCTGGTTTCCCTACAACAGAACTCCATAGCTTGCTACTGCTCCAAACGGATGAATGCTTTGGCTATCATGATGCGTAACTATTACGACTTGCTTGACGGCTTGCCTGGCGGTGGCGCGCAGCGGTAGATACTCTGACTGGCATAGTGACAGTCAATTACTGTACTAATGATGTCTAACCAACATAGTGTCTGACTAGACTGATCAATCAGACGGACAGGCTGCCAAGACTGACCTGACCTGGACTAGCCTCACGGTCTAGCCCCGACTGACCTCTTACGACCCCTGGGCGTGTCCATATATCGCGACACCCAGAGTGACGTCGGCGTGACCGCTTTCCTAACCTACGGCTAGGTGGTCACCTTCCATCGTGTTCTCGAAACATCTCGATGGCTGGTCGCGTAATGCTCCTATTTACTGGGTCAGCTGTTTGCATTAGCTGCCCGAGCCTCCGCATGCGACCTCCTTGCGGTGTTGCGACTGGCCATTTTGCACAATCGCTGACGCTATCGAAACCTACTTTCCTCGGCCGATGTCTGCTACGCCGACCGCCTGACAACTTATCGCCGTGCTTTACTTTTCTAGCAATTCAAATATTATACCTACAATTTTGCCTGTTACATAACATTGCTTACTCCACCTCTACTAACAATGACTCTCCTCCAAAAATACTATCTTTCTGAACTTGTGAATCTAAGCAAATAATCTATATCTTATCAGTTTTTCCCCTAATAACTGTAAACATATTCATTTTCCTAGTTATACTTACATAAACCATCTTCCTATTCTTGATATTTCATTTTTTTTTCCCTTCCATAACTGAACACATATTTTATTGTGTCAGAACACACTCTCAAAAAACAAATTCGTTATTATTATCAGCATTCGCTGTTATTCACACATTTAATATTATGACTATTCTTTGTAAAATTGTTCTTAATGTATGAAGCTCTTTCAACAATATCTCACTTATACCGTTTTAAGGGCATAATAATTTAAACAGGAACAATAATTTTGTTTGTGTTTGTTGTTGCTGAAGATTGTTCTTTTGTGCATGTTATGGAAAATATTATTGAAAAACTCAGATTAGTATGCATTTTGTATAGTTAACTGTATATATTGCATCATGGGAAAATTTTGAAAAGATAAGATTCTTTTTTAAAATTAATCATTAATTTTATGTGTTTCGATATTCTCAAGTCATAATCAATTTTGTTCTTTCTTGAAGAAGATGCATATTGCTTACATACTATATTAACTGAATTTGTGAAATAATTATTTTCTTGGAGAATACATAAATTACTTATTTTATGTCTTCATTTTCCTTGTGAGCTTTTGAAGAATATTTATTTTATGTCAGTGGCTACTTTCTGGGTGTAATGCTGTTGCGTAATCTTCACACCTATCCGAGTTTAAACTATGCACATTATATTTCAGTGAGCGAGATTGAAAGTAAAACATTGTGGTAGCTGATGTGGGTGGACGAACCACGAAACCGCAACAGTGTCATGAAAACACAAGGTTTCAACAGCTGGACCTGCTGTCTGCATCAGGTGTCACTTGGTTTATGAAGGTTTGAAGCCTGGTGTTACTGCCTTGTCATACTCCCCCTTATATGGTCATAAGTGAGGTGCATCACCTTGGTTCCCTGTGATGTCCACAATCAACCTGATTGCCACCTGGCCAACTGACTGAATATGCAGTTCACTACAGAGCACTGGCACACCCATTCTGACTGCATCCCCAGTGCATGACTTAATCCTTGTCTGGCTTGTGACAAAGTCTGAACTACATCATTTGCAAAGGTAGGAAATGACTGGGGGTGAAGAACTGGAAGGAATTCAGCCATTGCCTTTTGAAGGCACTATACCAACATTTACATGGAGTGATTTTAGAAAGCCATGGAAAATTGAAATCTGGATGGCCAGACGGTGTTTCAAACCTGCGTCCTCTTGAATGTGAAGTGAAAAAATTACTACTCGTCCACCACACTCATTACATGGATTAAGAGCCAGAATGGACATGCCAATACTCTGTGTATGAAGGCGGCAAGCAGGTTTGCTGCAGATGTCAAACGGGAACCAAAATTGGGCATGTTCTGCTTGCAAGCCCATAAGGGCAAGCATCACATGAAATATGTCAGTCAAGGCAGTAACTTTAGACTTAAAACTATCAGATGACATGTTGGACTTGATGAAGACAGCAGAGCCGGATGTCACAATATTGTTTATATCCAACTGGACACCTGTGATGACTACATTGCAGTACCCACAGTATTTGTGATTTTCAGAGTATAGATGTAGATGTATTTTGTTTGACTTATAACATAAGTATGCTTGTATTTCCTCAAATATTTTCTGCAATATTGATTTTTTTTTTTTTTTTTTTTTTTTGTGTATTTACTTGACACCTAGGTTAGAAAGTTTAGCAATACAATGGCACCTTCTAGTATTAATTTTAGATCAGTTCACCAGCTTCATGTAATCAAAAATTGAGAGGGTCAGTAAAAATACAATGTACATAATTTAAACTAATTTGTTCCACCAATAAAATATGAACATGTTACCTGGCATATGTAACATCATATTAGGAAAAGATAGTGTTGTCTAATACAGAATTTAAGTGTCCATGTCAGCAGGTATTGCAACACCAGCATTCTCGTGAGGAGAAGGATCATTTGTTTGAGGCTAATGACATTATTCTTGCTTTTGTTATGCTGAAAAGAGATTATTCTATACACTTAAACAAAAATACTAGAGTTGTCTTATGCCCTGGAGGAAACTATCAGCAGAGATATTTCATAAAGCTGGAAGAGGCTACTTGGGCCTAATCTGGAATGGAAGAAAAGATTATTGCACCATCAATCGTTTGAAAATTGCAATACCATGTAAACCTATGTATGGTTATTTTATCCTTTAATCAAGCAACTTTTTCAAGTAACTGGACGTGCCAAGTCACTAGACTGCATTCTCTTGATAATCACACTTCTAACAAAACATCATCACAGCTGCCTGGATTCTATTAATATCTTTCTTCTGCATAGTCCATGTGTCAAAACTGCTATCTGACAATTCTGGTAGATGGTTCATTAGCACCTGAGTAGAATTTTTCTGCTCCATAAGTGTCACTTTAGTCTATCTCGGATCCTGCTGGTATGTTTCTGGATCTGTCAGCTGTTTTACTACACAATATACTGTAAAGCTACCATTGTATGTAAAGTTACAAATAAGTTTTGTATAATGAAACCAGTTGCAATTCTAGAAAATTTTGTATACATATCAGAAATAAAATTATAATTTTGGAATCATTTCTATAACAACTGTAAAGCAAATTAAAAAGTTTTTAAAATTTAGCTAAGTACCATACACTGTGAGCAAAAAGAAAAAAAAAAATGTTTTTATTAGCTTATGAAGTTTTGCGCTCAAAAGGTTAGTTGTAATGAGCCACTTGCACACTTGTTCAATTTTCATATCTACAGCATTCTCTAGGCTAAGGTAACACAATTTCAATGATCCTTCATTAAGACCAACAGTCAGCACGTTTTCTGTATATAAAACCTACACCTTAGTATTATGAGACAGTCAATTTTTGGAGACCTGGAGACTTAAAGAACTGCATTTCACTATGATTATACACCACTGCTATGATCTTATGTGTTTCTGCTCACAAAAAGCACTGAATTTTAATTGCTTTCCCTTAGTTCTGAAAGCAAGCTCCATCCACTAGCAGCTTGCTAGACCTATTGTAACTTAGCCATCATTTTTCAGGTTTCCTGTAGGGCTAGTGCAAAGGCATACCAGGATTCCACTAAAAAAACAATGAATTATCAAGAAACACTAGTTCATTAAAGGAGGTGTCTCTCAACGATAAGAAATTGGAATAGGTGGAGTGGTTCATTAACTTGGGAGGCAAAATAACCACAAAAGGAAAGGTGGATGAGGAAATAAATCAGAGAATAAGAAAGGATGGACAATTTTATCATCAGATGAAATATATAATCTGAGGTAGAATGTAGTGAAGAGAGCAAAAATCTTGTTATACAAGAGTAACACAAACCAATATTACTTGTAGCTCTAAAACTTGGATATGGACGAAGAGAGATCTAAGACAACAGGCAGCAGAAATGAGGTTTCTGAGAGACATAGAAAATGTCACAAGAAAGAACTGAAATGGGAAGGAAAACAACATTCAAAGAGTAAATGTGAAAATATTAGAAGAGATGTTATCAAAGAAGAGATTGCAGTGGCTGGGGCATGTCATGAAAATGAAGGAGGGTAAAATGACAAGGTTTATGCTCATGAACAAAGATAATGCAAAACTACGGATAAGATAAATGGACCAGGCACAAAAAAAGTGGCCATGGAAGTTAACTGGAGACAAGTAATGGAGGAATAATCTTGGAGAGACCATCACAAATGGTACAGGATGTGCAACAAGACCCACTGAGGCAGAAATGTTTCATGATGATGATAATGATGATATAGATAACCTTGGATAGCTACAGCTTTAAATATCATAATCCTTTCCATGCTAGATAGTGTAATAACACTTCTTCTGAAAAAATTCAATTTCCTTCTAAGACCCTCCCCCAACTTGTTTAAAATATTCTTTAGACAAAGGTAGGTCATCACAAACTGATTTGTAAAAAACAAGTGTTAGGAATCACATTGTTTTCAAAGTTGCCTTTCATTTTCCTAAAGCTGAGGATCTTTATTAGAAAGAAACCCATCAACATTTTATATGATAAGCAATTTTTATCTCAAGAATGCACTAATTATTTCTGGTAAGAATTAGTTTTTGACTGCAAACCACATAAAACTAAGATTATAATATTCTCCAAAATATAAATAGAATTAGACAGGATAGGAAAAAAATACCTTTCACTTACCACAGATGAATGCAGGGGGACGAGAAGAATATGTAAAAAACACAAAAACAAATTGCACAATATTTCGGCATGAGCCTTAATCATGTGAGAGGCGAGACATATAACAGTGGGAGGTTGCCATATGTCTTGCCTCTCACACGATTAAGGCTCATGCCGAAATATTGTGGAATTTTTTTGTTTTTGTGTTTTTTACTTCTTCTCGCCCTCCTGCATTCATCTGTGGTAAGTGACGGGTATTTTTCCCCTATCCTATTTAATTCTTAGTGCCCACCGGCAGTTTCTTTATTTCCATTATCCAAAATATAAATAGCAATGCATATATTACACATCATACAATGCAAATGGTATTAAGGAAAAAGGAAACAGCTTTTACGCAATATAAATAACGAAGGATAGGGAAAATGACTCATCACTCACCAAGGTTGAAAGCTGCGATGAGTGAACATATGAGGTGAACCAAAACATATACAATTTTTCGGTTTTACACCTTATTTATGTGATAGGGACAAAGTCATATGGTTCGGGGGGTGTCCAAATGCTGAAGTTTATCACATGAGTCTTCGACTTGCTGAGTGATGAGTCATTTTCCCTATCCTTCGTTATTATCACCATACAATGCATGTGTTCAGGCTCTGTGGTAGTTCCTTACTTGGAAATTTTCATTAATAAAAAAAAAATCAAGAATGTTTTATAATCTCTAAAAGTAATAAAATAATTGTTTAAAAAAAACATAAAAACTGCCTTCAAAAAAAAGTACACTAAACATTTTAAAATAATTTTATACTTTGCTTAGAAGAAAGTAAATCTAAATGGACAATATTTCACATTACTGTTATTGAAATTTTTCCATTAATAGTTATTTTTGGAGTCGGTGCCAGCTTTCACATTGCAAAGATCGAATTACTCAACTTCATTTGGTGTTAGAAGCGAACAGGGATTACGAAGAAAAATTCCAAATATTTTACAGCATGTAATGAGGCAGATATTGTTACTATGGGAGACAGTTTAGGGAAACAAGTTAAACAGTATTTTAATATGTGGCTTGGCCTCGTTGGTCGTCCAGGCATATCTCTGGTGCTGCAGTGTCAGTTGGTAGGCTGCATCATGCAGTAAATTCTTTACAGTAGATATAATATCGGCGTATCATCTGTATGTTTCAGTTTTGTTGAAACATGTTTCTAACATTAATTGTAGGTAAGTAGTAACATGATTTTTATGTATTATTGTTATTCATTATTGTTTTTATCTTTTTGTTTTTTTTGCTTTGGCTGTCACCAACTCCAAAAATAACTAATTAATATAAAAATTTCAATAACAGTAATGTAAAATATTGTCCATTTAGATTTACTTTCTTTTAAGCAAAGTATAAAATTATTCTAAAATTTTTAGTGTGCTCCTTTTTATTTTTAAAAATTTAGTGGCATTATAGTTTGTTTTGTATTTAAATATGCCACAGCAATTCTCATTTTGCGAACTTCCTGGTAGCTCAGTGCTTAAAGCTCTTAAAAAAAATCTGTCTTTATATACCCCAACAACTTCCATAATGAGGTGAACTGGATGCTGTGTTAAGGAATCTCAGTTTACATTTTGGTCCAGGCTGTCTTTCGACCTAATTTAACATCAGTTTAAGTTGCCGCTCGATAATCGAAACATGTACATACCACATACACAAATCTGTCTCTGGAATATACCAGTTTGTTCTGGCATCACACAGAAAATATAGATTTTTAATTGGTTTTCACAATGTGATAGCTTGGGGTCCAAGTTGAAATCTGAGGTACTTGTTGAGACATTAGGACACATTTATTTTATGAATATTCTGTCATGACTTAAAAATAGTTTAATTGATTTTGACAGGATTTAAAACTGTGGATTTTTGTAAAGAATATTGGAAATTAAAAGGGGTGGGAATAAAGGGGAAGAGTAATTGGGCTTTTGTATACCAAATGTAGACAGTCTTTTCTGTTTGGTTTAAAGTATACATGTGTAAATTTCTATTGATATCAGATAAAAAGTGTAGGTATGTATAAAAAGCTATTAAGGGGTGTAGAGGCGAAGAGAAGTTTAGTTTTTGTAAAGCTAGTGTGGACAGTATTTTGCTCTTCGTTTTAAAGAATACATGTGCAAAGTTCCATTGAAACCAAATAAAAACTTTAGCTTTGTGTAAAGAACATTTGCAAAAATTAAATGGGATAAGGGAGTGAGTGGTTGGGTTTTGTAAACAGAATGTAGATACTAAGTTTCTCTTTATTTTTAAGTATACATGTGCAGTGTGCTATTGAAATCTGATAAAAACTGTGGGTATCTATAAAGAAAATTGGAAATTAGGAGGGGTGGGAGTAGAAAGGAAGAGGTGTTGGGCTTCTGCAACCAAATTTATACACAATAGTTCTGTATATTTTAAAGTATATGTGTGGAAATTTCCTCCAGAATCGGAAAGAAACTGTAGCTTTGTATAGTTTGTAATGATCCGCGAGAGACAGAGGTGCGCGTGTTTCTTTTCTCATCTGGTGTGTGTCGGTCCCCGGTCCCAGGGGAGGTTCTGCTAGTGTTTGGAGAACGCCAGCCCCTGAGTGGTTCCATTAAATGTGACTTATGGCATAACAGCCTCGTGACAAGGCCTGCGACTCAAGATGGAGTGGGAGCCTGGGCTGTTTTAGTAAACAAACAAAATAAGACGTAAATCTGTATCCTAGAACGAAGGGTGAGGGGAAGCCAGGAGTACAGCCAATAGGAAAAATTTGTATTTTTATTACAAAAAAGGGTGGTTTTGTTGCATGTCCTGAGCCAACCAACGGAAAAAGCTTCCCTCCAAAGACAGTGATTGGCAGACGTCATCAAGAGTGGGGGTGGAGAACGACGCTTCTTCGAGGCAGCGCGAGAAGACGGAAGGACTTGTTGACTACCGACGGAGAGGTGTGGATGGACCGAACAGCTGACTACTGGGGACAGCAGCTCACCCACCGACTGCACAACGTAGATTCGCCTGCACGGTAACCACCATTCAGAAAAAGGAACTTTTGCATCATCGTCGTTTTTTTACCCTAGTTATCGCCCCGAGACAGACTCTCTTGCTCCACCGATAAAGTTATGTACCCTTGTGTTGCAGAAAGAAAATTAATCTTTGTAAAATCTTGTCAAGCAAACAATTAAAGTAAATCGTAAAGTCAGATTGTGAACCTTGTTTTCAATAGATCCCATCCAATCACGTAATGTGTCATTTGAGTTTATTAATAATTTTATTTGTCCAATAATTCATGTTTAAGTAACAATACTTTGAGAGCTGGATGTCGCTTCCCTCAGAATAGGGGACACTCCAATCTCTGGCGCCCACCTGATTTGTTTTAATACTTAATATAAGTTGGAAATTAATAACTGGTAATGAACGGCCACAGTATGGTCGAGAAGTCGCTTTCCTAACATAGGGAACACTTCAAGTTTAAGGGGATGGAAAGGGGGTAGAGGAGTTTGGCTTCTCTAAACCAAATGCAGACAGTATTTTTCAGTTTGTTTTGAATCATACATGTACATACTTCCTTCAAAATCAGATAGAAACTGTAGGTTTATATAAAGAACATTGACAGTAATTAAAGGGGGTAGAAAGGGGGATAGGGTTTGCATTTTTGTGAAAGTAATGTGGACAGTATTTTTCTTTTTCTTTTGTTTTAAAGTATATGCATGCGAAGTTCCACCAAAATCAGATTAAAATGTAGGTTTGTACAAAAATTAATGGGTGTAAAACGGGAGCTTAGGTAGTTTTTGGATATTTTGGTCAGGAATCTTCTCCATAAAAAATACATATATGTGTCAACTTTCATAAAGATCGGTCAAATGGTGTCGACTATAGCTTTTTAAAAAGAAAATTTACAAAAATCAAGGAGGTGGAAATGGGGAAAGGGGTTCAGTTTTTGTAAACCAAAAGTTGACATTATTTTTCTCTTTGTTTTATAGTAAAAGTGTGCTAAGTGCTATCTAAACTGGATAAAAACTTTGGGTTTGTATAAAAATTAAGCGGTTTAATAGGGAGAGGGGGTGGCTTTGGATTTTTTGGTCAGAAACTGTCTTCGTGAAAAAATACATACAAGCGCCAACTTTCATGGTAATTGGTCAAATGGTGTCGACTGTAGCTTTTTGTAAAGAACATTGACAAAAATTAAGGTGGTGAAAGTAGGGAGAGGGGTTGAGCTTAGGCAGACCAAATGTTGACAGGATTTTTATCTTTATTTTAAAGTATATAAGTGCAAAGTTCAATCAAAATCAGATAATAAATGTAGTTTTGTATAAAATTAAGGGGTGTAAAGAGGGAGAGGGGTGTTTTTTTAATTTTTATTTTGGTCAGAAACCTTCTCCATGAAAAATTATATGTATCTGCCAACTTTGATGGTAATCGGTCAAATGGTATCGACTGTATCTTTTTATAAAGAACATTGACAAAAATTAAGGGGGTGGAAGGAGGGAGAGGGATTGAGGTTTGGCAGATCAAATGTTGACAGTATTATTTTAAAGTATACAAGTGCAAAGTTCAATCAACATTAGATACGAAATGTAGGTTTGTATAAAATTAAGGGGTGTAAATGGGGTGGTTTTTATTTCTTTTGGTCAGATCCTTCTCCTTGAAAAATTACATGTAATTGCCAACTTCAATGGAGATCAGTTAAATGGTGTCGACTGTAGCTTTGTATAAAGAACATTGACAAAATTTAAGGAGGTGGATAGGGGTAGAGGGGTTCAGTTTTTTCAAAACAAAAGTTGATAGTATTTTTTCCTTTATTTTTGACTATACATGTCAAAAGTTTCATTGAAATCGGATAAAAAATATGGGTTTGTATAAAAGTTAAGGGGTGTAAAGGGGCAGAAGGGGTGGTTTCTTGGTGAAATTCATATGGGACCACTTTGGAGGTATACCCTATCCAATAAATTTTTTTGTTTAAATCGGTTCAAAATTGGCAAAGTTATCACTGATGATACATAAAAAAAAAAAAAAAAAAAAAAAAAAAAAATCAGATGATTTGAGAACCACCTCCTTTTTCTGAAGTCAGTTAAAAACACTCTTAAAAATTACCTTACTCTTGCTGCTCCTAATCCTCCTATCATCTCTATGAACTCTGATCCATTCATCGAAAGGAAAGGAACATTAGCTTCTGTTGCAACAGCTTTGGCAAGAAGTGTTTTCCCACATCCTGGAGGACCAAGAAGTAATGCACCCTTAGGTACCTACAAAACATGCAAAACTTAATAAAGTTAAGAAATTAAGAAACATTTTTTTCAAATATTTTGTCCATACAAATACCAACCTTTGCTCCAAGTCTTTTATAATGTTCTGGCCTCTTTAAATAGTCAACAAACTCCATAACTTCCACTTTTGCTTCACGAAGTCCAGCAACATCAGAGAAATGCACACCCTTTCCTGGCCCTGTCAAAGGGTCAACTAGTGTAAACTTGGCTCGCCCGAGTTGAGTCTGTATGGAGTCAGGATTTACATCTAACAACAATGCATATAGTTTTTGGGTACATGCAGCATAAATACTACCAATATGACAAACTTTTTTTTTTTAACCCAACAACATGGTGCATGCATTATAATTACCCTAAACAAAAAGGTAAAAAGTGATTAAGTTCAAGGTAGATGCTAAGAATTATGTGAAATCTTTAAACAATTTTTAATATTCAAGAAAAAAGGTTTCAAAGCATCATTAAATATGAATATATGAATGTGAAATTGCATCATTGTATCTCAGTTTTCTCGTGCCCTTAAGAACTGAATCAAAAATACTGTGATTTGTAATTTCAGTAACATTATGAAAAGCTAACAACATTTTTGGGGCAAAAAATATTCAAAGATTTAAAATAATGATAATAAAAAACAAATTACACAATCATCTAACAAAGAATCCATCAGACATTGCAATAACAGGTATCAATCGTCCATATATATGATGAAGGTTGTTTACCTAATATATCTGTGGTACAGTCATGACTTCAATTGGAATCTGGTTTCATAGATATTCACAAGCCAAAAATCCTAAAGATGTTAAATACTAGAGATTTTGATCACACTGATAAAAGTTAGCATAGTCCAGTAGCTAAGAGACTGTTTTGAAATATTCAAGTTCTGGTTCAATTTCGTTCATAGTCAAACTTTTTTTTTTTTTTTTTTTTTTTTTTTTTTTTTTTTTTTTTTAAACATTTTCTAGAAACCTTTATACATTACTTTTATTATTTCATCTTGTTTTACATATACTTTTTTTCAATGATATTTAAACCAAAACACATTATAAACAAGAAAACATCTTTTCTTCTTCAGCAAAGCATTGTTTTTATTTCTTCTCCGTAAGTACATTGCTCGATGTGTGTGTGTGGTGTTTATTTTATTTTTATTTTTTAAAAAAAAATAGGTATGCTTTTTAATTTTATTTCGTAATCATTATTTTTATACTTGTCTCACCCATTAAGATGATGGAATTTGATTTGGAGGTGAAGCCATTAGCAAATTTGTGTCTGATATAAGCTTCAGTAACTTTTCATTCCAATGCCTCAATGAGCTCCATTTTGTCAGTTTTTTTAATCATACTCATCATTTTTGTCCGTTTGCATGCTATTAGAAATTTTTAGGTTTGAGATTTTAAAGGAGTGATGGTATGGATGGACATCCAGCTCAGTGGACATACAGCTATCATCCAACTATAATGGATCTATATGGGGCTGACTCTACAAACGGGTGAGCAGTGTGTGTGGCAAAAGTGAAGTTAAGTGAGGAAGTATTTGTTAAGAGTTATATCATGTTCAGGCATTAATTTATAAAATAAAATAATGCTAATTGTGGGAATATTATGTTATCTTATTATTTGAAAATCATAACTATATGTAGTATTATAAAGTCACAATATAATCAGTGATAATGATAAAATCACAATTTCTGTGTGCTTACATAAAAATAAAACAAAACTACATTATTTCTTTGGAATTTTGTAATTATTGCTATAAAACAAAATTCTTTGTTATTTTGTAGCTTTTATATCAAAAATTAGTATTAGCTATTTAAAAACATAGCAGTTACTTAAAAATGTACAAAACAGCATGTACAAAGCAAGTAGTTAATTATTTTAAACTATAAGTGAGATGTATTATTTTGGATCATTTTTCAGAATTCAGTCTGCTCTGTTAATCATTAATTATTTGACACCTTTTAGGAAAAGTTCTCTTATGTGGCACAGAAGTGACACATACAATTGTTTCAACATCACTTCATAGACACACGGGTAAATATCTTTTTGTTTCCTCCGCCAGAAAAGAGCTTTATGAGTCCTGTTAAGCAATACTTAATTTAGGTATTTATCTACAGTATTTTTATAATGATTGTTGCAGTACGATTTTAGGATGTGAGGAAGTTTTTAACTTTTTGATCAAATTTTCCTCAAAGCAAAGAATGCGATTTACATTGAACCATGCGAGAGTCTTTGTTATTTACATCTTGATGGTTTTGGTGATTATTTAATTTAATCCTTGGTAGGAAAAGGTTTCAAAGTTCTGCACTTGTTGGAGAGAGTGATGAGGGGATGTACGAGAGAAGTAAAGGAATTGGGTTATAAAACTTTGGTCAGACCATTGCTCGAATATGGTAGGTAGTATGGGATCTTCATTTTATGTATCAAATACAGGAGTTGGAAAGGGTGCAAAAAAGGGCTGCTAGATTTGTTTCTGGAAATTATCGCAGAATGCAATCATTGGCGGATATGATATAGGAAATGGAATGGGATTCATTGCAAGACAGGAGGAGGATGAGGAGGGTCATGGGAGTGCACAGGGCATATACTGGCGATGAGGCATGGAAAGATATTGCAATAGGTATGAAAAGTAGCGCATGGAAGGGAAAAGATGACCATGACTACAAGCTGCCACTCAATTTCAGGCACAAGGGTGTGGGAAGATTCTCTTTTTTTGGTAAGAGTGTCAGGGATTGGAATTAGTTACCAAGAGAAATGATGAATAATTTACCGAAAACTTTGAAAGAATTTAAAGATAAAATTTGTAGAGAGCAAATGTAGGTGGGTGCAGATAGGGGGAAGATGGGCTTGTAGGGAAATTGCCACCGGAGCCTGTGCTCCATTGCAATTAAATTAAAAAAAAAATACATCTGCTTCAGGTAACCTATTGCTTTTTCTAAACTTTTTGGTGATAGTCAATGGGACTAGACCCTTGGACCTAGCAGTGTCGCTTGAGCAATTAATTCATGCATTTCAACGTAATCAAATCTTACGTGTACCTCATACTTATTAGTCTGATATAGTTCTTTTACTCAGCTTATCTTTTTTTCAGTTTATTTGTTACAAATCATAAGTGCATGCTCTCGATAAATAAATGTAATTTTCTGAGCAATGGGTATTGGTAAAAATAAGGAAACTGTGGAAACAATACTTTGCATTTCTAAATTTCCCAACCCTAAACGGATAAATAATTTAATCTTGGGTTTTCAGTGGTTAAAGTAGTTGTTATTGAATTCTTGAATGTGCAAAGTCTGATGAGCACATTATATGCAGAAAACCAGTGAATTACACAGTCCTTCTTCAGTTTCAATATAGGCATATTTATTTTTTTCCTATCCAGTAGCTTTGATACGGCATATGAACTTCACTTGAAATCTGTGACCTTCATAATAATCGCATTAATTTCTTTCTGCTGCAGACCACTGCCAGATTTCAACCTCATGTGCCTCCATTATAAGTTCTTACAACATTTATGATTTTAATGTCATTATCAGTGACCTCAGCAGTAACATTATGTTGTATATCCCATTCAGATATTACATCTTTTATGATATTAGATATAATTTCAGCTGTTTATCAGTCTTGATAATGAATGCAATCCAGAAGAACATCTTGCAGTGTAGGGTTTTCTTCATTAAAATGAGCAGTGATGATTCTAGTTGTTTTGAGAAGTCCCATCCATCAGCAAACAGCTGTGCCTGGCCTTTTATAGCGTCAGTTTATTGTGGATGGCTGGCAATAAACTGCAAAATGTTGTTTTTCTTGATGGTATCTTATAAGCTGGACAAAATCAATGAAGTACATTTCTGGACTCAGGAGCTTCTCAAATTTTAAATGGATGCTCTTTTACAATCATTTTTAGTAACTGATGATCAATTTGTTTGGAACGATGAATTGACAATGGTCTTTTATTAGTCATATAATTTGTCATTAAATTTAATTTTGATTCTTGAGCAACTGCTTGAGGTTCTTTGATGACTGTTGTTGAGGGATGAAGCACTGCTGAAGTGCAGTAAAGCTTCTGCTGAACTGGATGGTGCAGATTCAGAAACTGTACTGCCACTAATGTTAGTAATAACAGCATTGGTGCTGCTAATGGTAATTAATGTAGTATTAGGTGACTTTGTTTCACATCTTTCACAACATATTGAATATTTTCGTGTTTTCTTTTCATATGTTGAGCTTACTTGGATTAAAAGCATGATATAAACATTTCGCTTCATTTTGTAGGTTTCCACCAGTTCACCATAGTTTAATGATAGTATAATAATTTTTAAAAAAAGCCACTAATTTGACAAGTAGGCCAAAGAAGGAAGAAGCAGATTTATTCACTGCTGCATTCTTGAAATCTCATAAAAAGTCTGTAATTTCATAACAGTGCTGTAATTTTAAAAAAATCTGAAGTTTCACAACTTCCAGTTTTATCAGAAGGTTCAAATTAATTAAGCACAAAATAAGCATAAGGCAGTTAAGCTGTATACTTACAAAGGTGTCCATACTGATTGGTGGCCTAAGACTGCGGCTACGTGACAGCATTGATAACAAAAGCCCAACAACAATTAAAGAAGCTAGCAGCTTTCCTGCAGTATCAGTGCTTCGTTCATATGTAACCGGCACACCATGCTCTACCGTAATGCCAAGCCTCCGCTCTGCGTCACGCAGCTTCTCCTCAAATCTATTTATGTCCACTATGTTCATGTGAAATGTTCGGTGATCTATCTGAAAAAAATCAACAGCCTTAATCATTAAGGTTCATAATCAAAAGATAATTTCTTAAATGTATACATAATGACTGGCAACTAATGCCATAATCCCTCTTGAAAACAAATACAATTTGGGCCACTTGACAGTGTGTATAAATGGTTCTTCTAAAAGTTCTCATAGTTTTTAATTTTGAAAGAATATATATCAAAAAAATTAAAATATCTACATAATGGCATTGAAATAAACAATGTGGACTAGCATGAAGAGACAGATAAAAGAACAATACTGCCATCAATTCTTTAACAAAATTACTTTACACATTCTGGAAATTTGGCAAATGAAAGGCAATAAGATAAATACTTGTGCACTTGATAAGCATAATTTCGTAACTGCTGAACTGCTGGTGCTCAATTGCAGAGACGAAAGGAGAAGGGAAGGGAAATTTGCAAGAGACTGAAGTCAAGGACAGCACTATCATTCACATAATGTAAACAAAATAATATGGAAAGGTAAAAATAACATACCAAGGGAAGAGCAAAAAGAAAAAAAAAAAAACTACAAAATCAATATCTTGGGCTACACCGGTTTTTTTTATTTATTTTTTTACCCAAGACATTATGCATCATTTATGTCGTTGTCATTAGAAGTGAGAGAGGGTGAAAGGGATTTAGCCATGATATTTTGAAAGAACGATTCTGGTCTGGAGTGATTTTGAGAAACTGTGGATATCTGAAATCTGGATGGCTGGGAGTAAACTGCAATACAAAATCTTGAATATGGTGTGGTTGTATGGGACCCACATAATGAGTATCCAATCCAAAAATTGCAGGTGGTGCAAAGGAGGACAGCTAGATGTGTTTGTGGAAATTATTACAGAATACAATCAGTAACTGATATGATGGAGGAGCTGGGTTGGGAGACATATGAAGACAGGAGGAGTGTGATCGAGTGATGGGAGTTTGTAAGAAATATAAGCTGGTGATGAGACCTGGGTGGTCATTGGTAGAAGAATTAGTAGCAGTTTGTGCACAGCCGGCCTTAACCATGTAGGCACCCTGGGTGAGTCATGCATTAGGCGCCCTTTAATTTTTGATTATAATTAAAAAAACTTATTTTGAATTCTGGACAATAATTTTTTATTGAATTAATAGAATACAACATACATGTATTTATTATTATTAATAATAACATATTTAACAACTAATTTTCTAAACAATGTACATGTATTGTCTGTCAGTTAGTCACGAAACATTAATGGAAAACTAAAAATGACCATGTTTGCACCATTATCATAACCATGTCCTCTGCAGTCATTAATGTCAAGGCCATGATCACTAAATGTTTTCTGTAAGACCTGCATCCGTTGTATCATATATTTGGAAAAATGAAATAAAATATTCTTTTATGCTTACGACATCCTCCGTTATGTTAGCACATCTTAATGTAATTGAAAGCTACTCTTTATGACCTATATCAGGAATACAATAAGCTATGATTGCATAATACTTTGCATCTTTTATGTGGGATACTTTTGATGCCATGAATTCCTTAAATTCATTTTGTATAATTTTTGCCACTATAATGGTCAACCAAGTCACTGTTCATTTCCAATCTGACATGCTCTTCCATTATGAGGTTAAACTTTGCCAATAATTGTACAAGGCCTATGAATTTTCGATTTTTTTGAGTAAATAATTTATCGGATGGCCCTCTGAATGCCATGTTGTTTTCAGCCAAATACAAAGTTATATGTATCAGTCTTTGAAGCACATTGTTCCATCGTAATCTTTCTTTGAAATTGCCCTCTTTTCTTCCTTTTCAATAGTCGAACCTGATTTCATCTCAGTCCACTGGATAAATGCTTTTTACGTGCACGACTATTTTCATGCATTTTCGAAGCTTCACTTGAATGTTTCCAATTTTTGAAGCCTCCAGTAGTGGTCAAATTTGTAGTTGAGTTTAAATCAGTCTACAACAAAAGCAAAGGACATTATCATTTGATACTGAATAAACTAACCACTGACGTCTGATAGATTCTTTGTTTGAAAGCTTTCTTGAGAATTGAGTTGAAGAGAAATGACGCCCATTTTCGTCTTTTGGAAAATTATTTAAATGTACTTATGAGGGTCCATACAAAAACAATGTGATCTACATTCCTCGCATGAGGTACTTAAGGCCAAGTAGCTACATCAGAAACATTGTATTCTTTTATTCCATGTATGTTGATACTTTTATCAGCCAGAGAAGTCATATCTTTAGGCTACTCAGATGGATCATGTAAGAATTTGATGGGCTGGTCAACTGGTCACCTTTCATAGATGAGTCCGAATTTTGGTGCCTAAATGTTCAGAATCTAAAGAAATATTGCCCGTTACTAGGTTTTCAGATTCTGATGGAAAACTCGCCTTGGAAATTCCTTTCAAGTATTTATTAATAGTATTTTTTTAGTGTGTTCAAAAACTTTGTCTTTTTCAGTTTTATTTTACGATTTTCCAAACCAGAAAGCTATTTTTGAATTATCTCTTTACTTTCTGCGATAATTAATCAAGTGTGGGCACTGCTCTATTTCATGATCACGATGTTATATTACATCTATAACTAATAAAAAACATATCTGTAAGTAAATGTAATTAGAAAAAAACATTGAACATGTAACTGAAAGATAAAAATGATATTCAGACTTAGTAAAAATAATATCACAGCCATGACACTCGCTTCAGTCACTATATAATTGTTTGATAAGTAATAATAGTAAAACATAATCTCCTTTTTTTTTTTTTTTAAAACTATTTAGCTTCATCCAAAGTCTTACAATTTCGTCTAAGTTAATTAGAATATTTATCATCACTCACTATGTTACTATATACTGAACCATGCCAGTAAATATTTAGATAGAAGTGTAATGAAATGAACTATTATCGTTTCATTCATTCGTTAATGACTTATGAAATACTCACTTCAGAAAAATATTTATTAGGACTTCCCGGCAAATAAAACAGCTCAATCGCTCCGCAAGTGTTGCACATTATTATAAGCTCATTTACTCTACAGGGACTTCCCCGATTACGAAATATAATATATTTTTTTTAGACGAGACTAAATGGGTGCACTACTGTTAATAACTTAATATAAATACCACGCAACTAATAAATAAACAATTTGTAGGCAAGTTATTGATAAATGGTAGAAGTAGGTGGGCACAGAAATTACACTTACAGAATTTAAGAAAAATTCGTGAAATGCAAAAGTAGGGGAGTAGGAAAATTGCCACCAGGGCACGTGCTCCAGTGTAATTAAATTGAATTACATCATCATCATTTCCATGACACCATCTTCGAGACTGAGAACAAGCTACACAATTATTTTTACCTACTGGAACAAAAACTTGGTTTAAATTATACAAACCTAACAAACTAATATAAAAATGGTATTTAATGACCACATACACAACTTCATTTCAAAAAAGTACTGCTAGAAATACACTGTACTCTTGGAGGAAAAAATATTATAGCACTTACTCTTTTCCCCTTAATGATGGCACCATCATGCAGAACAATTGTGACGATATCTACATCAGGGCGAACAATTATTTCTTCCACTTCTCCTTTCGCTAACATATGATGAACAAACTCATTCCACGAAACATATCGTATAACCTAAAAATAAAAGTCAAATTCAGTGAAAAGGTTAGAGAAATCATAAAACAAACGACAGAAGTCGTTAGAACATTACTCGATTTATGTGGAAACTGTGTCCACCAGGCACAGGCCAATGACTGCTGAAGAAAATAACTCGGATATGATTTTTTACAATCCTCAATAATATCACCAGCTTATCAACCAAATGCATGTGAATTTAAGCACTTCTCAAAAAAGGTGTGGCACAGAAGGATTGTAACATATCTCTAAAGGAAGTAGTGCTTAAAACTTTTGTGCATCTTCATCTGGAGTACTGTTGTGGCATATGGAATCTGTATCACAAGGGATTGACTAACAGTATCAAGAATGTACTGAGCAATTTGTAATCAGTCAATTGCAATGGACAAATGAGTAAGCCAATGGAAAAATTGTTCAAAAATGTCACTATTTATTTACATGATGGAGGATATCCTGGTAAACAAACATGGAGGGACGGAGTCAATGACGGTCGAGAGGACGCAATATGTTGGGTCTTGGTGTCTGAATCCAAGGAGGTGATGGTTCTGACTTGAGCTGGCAGCTTGCAATAAGTGTAGAGTACTTAAGTTTTTGAAGTGACAAGAGACTTAGGTTTTTTCAGCCAGTAGTGGCTGAAATCGAACCCAATCTCAAGTAATGCTGTGCCCGAGAGCATAGATTACTGATATGTGCTGTTGACTACAGCTACTGCAATGGTACAATAAAAGATTGTATCTGATATTAAAGTGTTTCAAATTATACTGTTCTCTCATAAACCCAACTAGTGTCTTGAATTTAGCAATCCACATGATTAAGAATCTCCCTACCAAATCAATACTGAGCAAAGTTGTGTGCATTTATTTTAAACTTTTAACTGAGCTAAAGGTCACTATCCAAAAAAGAGCATTAAGTGTAGATAGAGCATTCCATTGTGTGTCTGTCTGATTTTCATACACATACTTTGTAATTTTTGTAAATCCATTGTAATTTCAATTGGCCTGGCTGTCACCTATTTTTCATTTTACTTTATGATTTTTTTTTAATGGCTTTACACCTAGTTGACATCAAGATTATTAGAGGCAGGACGGGACTGGTGACAAGGAATGGGAAGGAATTCGGCCATGTCCTTTTAAAGGAAGTATCCTGCCATTTGCCTGGAGTGATTTGGGGAAACCACGGAAAACCCAAATCTGGATGCTCTGATGGGGATTCGAACTGGCATCCTCCTGAATGCGAGGCCAGAACATTAACCTCTCACCCATCATGCTCGGTTTTATGATATTGATTGGTATAATATAACAATTAAAAATTTAGGACAAAGGTCTTGTTTTTCTACATTTTGATCGTTTATGGATCTCAAAAGTAAATGCACCTCCTGTCCATTGGCAATGTGTTTTTATACAATAAACATTCAGTTCATAACATACTTTTAGCTTTACCTGAGCTTATAAGATCAATTCAAACACCTCTTTCATCCATAAATAGCTGTAATAATTAATGAGATACAAATTAAGAAGAAAAATTATTAAATTATGAATTATCTATAATTGGGAACAAACCATATCCATTTCTATACTAAACTAGTTACATCACACATTCTGAAATAATTTAGAACTTATTAAAAATTTGCTGGAGTGGTTGCTTGAACACTTAAGATTTTTCTGAACTATCAAAATGGATTTCAAAAATGTCAGTCGACCATGGATAATTTAGCACAACTCACCACAGATATATAGGCCACACTTTCAAGACAGAATATATGATGGGATCCAAGTTATATATTATGTGGATGACAAATACATATACACATTGGTGTCTTCATTGGAAATAACAAAATTAAGATTAAACCCTGCAATTCATCAATTAGGCACCTGGCTAACTGGTATTAGTTCAGAATCATCACCACAAAAAATGACTATTGTAAACTTCACCTACTGGAGTAACCCACAAGGAATGACATGTATGCCATTAAGCAAAAAACTCCTAGAAATGACATTGCTTTCTTATCTTTTGTAGATTGCGCACGAGTCAATCTTCTTAAGAAAGATACACCATGTGATTCAACTTGTCATTGCAATAAGATTAACGTACAGATTCCTAACAAGACCTTTAACTTATTACAGATGTATCCTATACAACAACCAAACAGGAATCTTTATCCCAACTGGAAAAAGTAAAATGCAGTTGCTCTTCAAGAGGCCTAAATTCTATGTGATGAAAGTGCTGTTGGTTGAGGCAAATTAGATGCCCAACCATATGCCCTATAGATGGCAGTCATATTTCATCTTGGCTCTCACATCACACACAGACCCAATATGTCAGCTGTGCAACTCTCAGGGAACTCATATCACTCCAAACGTGATATCACACATAACCCATGTTTCAGCGACTATACGACGACCTAATTAGCATGAATGAAGTTTTTTCTCCCCCACAGAAAAATGTCCGTGGGCTCAAAAAGCATTGAGAGAATGCATCTTCAGAGCATATTCTAACCACTGTAAGGACTTCACAGATGGATCCAAGCAAGAGAAAGAAACAGAGTAGGATGTGCCCTATCATCGGGATTGGGAAAACTAGTATAATATTTTAATTTGAAATATTGTATAGATGTATTCATCACATGTTTTGTATGTTTGTCACAGCCCTCCATCTTTTAGCTTAGGTGAGGGATGGGTTATTTTCCCTATATTTTATTATTTAAAACACAAGGAAAGGAATTCTCAAAAGTTGATATTTCTAAAACAGCCAGTATCAACAAACATGTTTATACTTCTCTAATAAAATGGTAAACTAATTTAAAAAACAGTTATGATGTACAGTGGCGGCCCTAGCAAATTTTTCAGGTGGTGCGAGATCTCATTGTGGCACCCCAAATGTGAAATCGCTTATTCATGATTAAGGTGTTCCTATAGACAGATTGAAGACAACATACATTTTTTTTACATCCTACTAATATTACAACTGTAAAAGTTTGTTTGTTTTAATGTTTTTAGGCTTAAGATAAAATTTGGAATAATGTTATTGACTACCTACTTCTATCCCGATCAAAAAAGTAGTTCCCGTGGGATTCAAATACGAATACATGTATGAATGATTTATGAATTCCACACGAGCAAAGCCGCGGGCAGAAGATAGTCTTTATACATTAATAACAATTCAAACCTCAGAAAGATTAATAAAGGATAGCAGTGGTTTGAATGAGAAACAACAGCAAATATGGAACACACTATGTATGGAAAGGTTTATTTAAGCTACTATGGCGTACACAATGCTCATATCATGTATACGTCAAATTCACATGATTTTAATATTTTTTTCAACAAACAAATGAGGAAATAAAATTGTAACTAAAAGACCTAGATTACCATCTTCATCCCCTTTGTCAATATTATTTTCTATAGATAAAATTGCAATATCTGACAGTATATCTAGAGTTTATGTTTACCATAAATAAGTTTTGATAAGTTTTAATTTACGGAAACTTTGTTCTCCTTTAGCGACAGTTACAAGTATGGTTAGCAACATTTGAAGTGCTGTCCACACATTCGGAAATATGTCCTGCCAACCATTTTGTTTCATTAGTTGAACTTTCATTGGTTCTGCTGATTCAAGCCCCATCAACAACAGTTTCAATTAGAAAGTTTCTACAACCAGATATGTTACATTTTTCTCTATCAGTTAAACTTATTTCCAAATCTACACAGGATGGTTCCAATTCAGACTTTTTTTTTGATAATATTGATCATTAAATTTGGTAAACGGAATGACCAACTCATTCCCAATTGTATCGATGATATGCTAAAACACGTCGATTGTAAACAATTCTTCTGGATCTATTGCTATCTCATCTACGGCCTCGTACTAAAAAAAAACTCTGCTTTCCTAGGGATCTGACTGGCTTAATAATAGGATATGGCCCTGTCTGAAAAGCAATTTTTCTAGCTGTTACCAGAGCAGACAAATAACCAGGGTACTTTTTCTCAACTTCTGAGCTGTTTCCCCGCAATTGTGAAGAGTTTCATAAATCCTCTTTCAGTCTACATAGACTTTCTTATAACATTTACTTGAAACAACTGAATTATTCATTTCCAGAATGGCGTCACGAACTGATGAGTGACAGTGAACTCCAGCGAGACTAGAAACTCTATTCTTCAAACGAGATTCGCAAATTTTTTGGCGATAATGTAAGTGCTTGGATACCACTTCCCATCACTTTGGTGATTGAGATAATAGAATTGTTTAGACAAATTCTGACAAGGAAACTGATTAACTGATGGTTTGGCGGCACCTGCTATCACCAAATTTAGTGCCAGCTACATGGAGGAAGAAATGATGTTTGATATTCGTTCAGAATTCTGTTTTGAACACCTTTGTTTCCTCCTTATGTATTGGATCCATTGTCACACCTTTGGCCTCGACATTCTTCCATATCCAAATCAATCTTTTGCAAAGTATTATCGATAAACAGGCCAGTGAGACCAGCTCCCAGGTTCCTAAGGGTTACTTACCAGGTTGTAAACAACGGAACATTCATGCACTTGGACTTCATTAGTGTCAAGAAAAGCAACGATAAAGATGATTTGTTCGATGTGACTGACATCATGTTATTCGGTATGATGGAAAAGTATTTAAATAACTTATCCACAGTCAAAATTTTATTACGAACTTCATTTGTTTTGAATACGTTTGCCAAAATAACAGATATTAGTTTCCTTATTGGCAATACGGCGGAGATGGTCCATGATTCCAGGGTCATATTTTCCTAGTATTTGCAATAAACCCAGGAAGTTTCTATTATTAGAAGTATTTTGTGTTTCGGATCCAAAGCTTCCTCTAAACAAGAAATTATTGCATGTTAAAAAAAATATTTTGGACATCATTCATTCGAGGATAGCAACCCACCATGATTTTTCGTCTTCAATCAATATTTACTAATGCTTGTCAATTACACCGACGTTCTTTAAAAGAATCAACGCTTCTGTCAAATTGAGCATGGTGTACTGGTGATAAAAGCAAAATTTCGTGAATTCTGAGATGCTCTGATAAGTAGTTCCAGTCACAAATCCTTTTCCCAAATAAGAGTTTTTGCTGTTGAATAAATAACAATATACAAAAACAATATGCTTCATTCGCAGATTTAGAGTGAACCAGTCATCTTTTAAAAGTTTCTCGATTTGGCATTATTCTTTGAAAATACATATTTGAAAAATGATGTCCATGGTTTTTTCTTTAATTTTTTCATTGCTCGAATAATTATTTCATCTGTGGCTGCAGAGTCAATGAGTGACCATTTTGAATTATTGTCATAATTTGTATTTTGAAAAGGCAGTGGTGGTATGTCTGGTGTACCTCAATCTGTAATATTTTGAACTGTGGATGACGTTCCAGCTATAGCTAAATCTTCTCATAAATGTTGCTGTTCTTTACCATCATGAGCCTCGTCTGAAGGACTTCTATTAAATAAGTTTTCTTCTGTTGCGGGTGGATCTAGTTCTTTTGACAACGATTCAGATAACTTCTCAAAACTAAAAAATTTTGCAAGCAATTTTGAAGCCTTCTCAGATTTTTTTCAAGTAGCATGTCTTGTCTTGTCAGTAAAAGGTAAGTATTTACAATATTAATGGTAATTGCAATCACCGAAGGTCTAACACAGTAGAAATAGTTAAGTAGGTTGAATCTAGCCCCATGCACATACACTCACATGTGAATGAACTCCAAGATGACAGCTGAAAACACAGGAAACAAGTGTGGGACGAGTTGTGATTTTTTTTTTTTATTCGAGTAAGTCGAGCTGACTCGAGTCGCTACTCGAGTTGACTCAATTCTATGAGGACATATGACTACACACTAAGCTGTAGCTCTTACGTGTATTAACTTTTCTGGATAATTAGTGTTCTAAAATCATATGTGAACAGCAAGCTGGGTTATTATAGGATTTTATTTTTTGTGCAGATGATCTCTCGCTGCTTTTTTGGCGATCCCAACATGACGGCGCCCGGTGCGGTCACACAACCAGGGCCGTCCCTGATGATGTATACACCAATGTTTGTGAAAATTGCAGGACCAAAAATGAGACATAATTGTGATGAAATTTACTCCAAAGATTATGGACATGACAATACACAAATGATTAGAATTACAGAATTGTACATGCCCTTTGACTGTAAGAATTCAGTATGGTGTGTGAGTGAGAATCAGAGGTTTTAGACATTGTAGCATGGTGTCAAAGAGAGTCTGGATATGCTGATGGGGAAGACATTGCAACGCAGTTTGTAGATGCACCCACAAAGCACCGACAGGGGTTGCAAGAGAACCAGGATGAACAAGTTACCAACGGACCATATCCAGACTTGTTGATGGGTGACATGTCAGGAGAATGTGCAGGTCAGGGAAGCAGTGGTACCCATTGTTCTTCAAAGACTTGCACATTCCTCACCACATATGACTGGGTTTTGTCCTGCTGGAATATGACATGTAGCCGTCTGCAGGAGGGGCAGTGCCTTGGGCTCCATAACCTCCCTGCTATAGCAGGTGTTATTCAGACTTCCTTGATAAGTAGGAAGCGAGACAGCACCTAATAACTTAACTTAACTTAGTCCACAACCCGAAGGTTGGTTGGATCCTCCCGAAGGATGCATACTAAGCCATTGTGTCAGAGGTAGGACAGCCAGTTCCTTTCCTCTGGGACCTACAGTTTAATGTGGAACCCAAACCACGGAGCGTCCTGGCATAGCTCATATGATTAAACATAACTCTCAAAATTCCTGCACTTGCCGGGATTCGTGCCCGGGGCAGGAGCAGCAAACGTTTTGAAAGCAAGCGCCTTAGTCACTGAGCTGCCAGAATAACTTATGGCATTCCAAACCATTAGATTTGGCATCTGTCCGCTATGCCACTGAACAATGTAGTCTGCCCACCTGAGTTCACCATGATAACATTTAACACATACACATCCCTAGGTTGAAGAGGGACATGTCTAAAAACACTACATTTTGCTACTCAGCACACAAGTGATAGCATGCACATATCAATTGTAGTCTAAAGCATTGGTGGTGTCTAGTCAATGGAAGCCAACAAAACGGTATGCATGTCACCAGTCCAGCCTTCAGCAGACAGCGCTGAACCACCGATGCAGATAATGTTCCAACATTGAACCAACACTGTGGTTGAAGCTGTTCTGTCTGTTATAACCATGCAGGCAAGATGGTTGTCATTCCGCACTGTGGTCACATTGTGTGGTCCAGTACCCGCTCATTGCTGTGTATGACCCTTTCCATCCACCGGTTCCGAATACGCATAATTGTCATAGCGGTGTGCCCCGTACGAAACGCAATATCTGTTTCTTGGAGACCAATCTTTCTGCCATGTTTGAGTTCATTCTTATACTGATTTTGCATCCTTTGGATCAACAAGGCATACTGGCATTTTCTTGGACATATCCACTGCATTTGATGTGTCTACACCAATTGAGCCTGACTTGTCTCACCACGCAAACGAGTGTGCTGCTGGGCCTATGACATGCCATCTCTCTGTAATCTTAACCAATTATTGTGGTTCGATTGTTCTACACATCCTCCAATTCCTACCATTCCATCTGTGTGTTGCAATTTTCCAAACAGTAGTGAGCACTGGCAGTTGAAGCTTATGGCATTCTTGAGAAATAACTGCAATCCATGGCCAAAAATTAAACACCTTAAATTCAGTAGAAATTTAGATGTAAGTGCTATTTTCAATTATGAAAGGATGAATTATACCTGGAAACAAAAGTGCATTTAGTTTAGCTATTCAGATAAAGAAGTAGCACATGGTACCTATCTCAAAATTTTTCTTTTAAGGGGTAAAATGTTCATTTGTATCTATAGTTCTGCAAAGAATAATGAGTTTTTTTTAGCATTTTTTTCATATACTTTAATTCCTGGAAGAAGGGTCTATTATTGTGATACCAATAATACTATTCTATTGGGTAATGGGAAAAGAATTAGAACACCACAAAATACCATCAGGTAATATCTAGATTGCGATACCACTGCAACCACATACCGCTTTGTGATGTAAACATTTGCGGATGGACAGAATATGACGTCACTGTGTTTCTGTGTGTGACGTGTTCAGCCTTCGCTCAATTTATGAATACAAGTTAGGGCATAAAATTCAACCAATAGTAATAATAATAATAAAAATTATGGATTAAAAAAGTTAAAGAAATTTATTACTTGCACAATTAATATTATTAAAATATCAACAACATTCCAAACTGATAATTGAGACCATTCATTAGTAACGTTCCATAACGTTAACGTTATTAGTCACAATTCCATTGATTTGTATTTGATTCCATTCTTCTATATTTCCTCGCGAGGCTGCAATTTCTATTAAATTCATTGATTCATACGAAATAAAATATTTATAAAAAAGATTTTGTCAATAACCGTTAGCATTTAGGTTGTAACGTAGCCTGGACCATACTAACAGAGATAGATAAGATTTGGAAATTTGGTATCAGCATTATCATATGCCACGGTTATGTTTCAGTATGGTCCAGGTTACATTAAGACGTAAACGACAGTAAAACCGAATAGATATGACATAGAAATTAGGTATCCCCAATAAGGTGTTCGGTAGTTATGTTTCAGTGTGGTCCAGGCTGCATCAAAACCTCATTGTTAATGAATTTATTCCTGTACTACTGGTGCAAAATTAACGATTTCGCGATATGAGACGTATTAGTGATGGACTAATTTCTGTGGAAGGCTCCGTTAATGACAATTAAAGCTGTGAGCGGAACATATAAGTAAACTTCACCAACGTAGCGATGTCATACACTATCCATCAGCAAGTGTTTACATCGTGAGGCGGTAAGTGTTTGCAGTGGTATCCCAATCTAGATATTACCCATACCAACTACCATGATATCACTGCCAGTAAAATACCACTGAGTTCATATAGGCCCAGGTTAATCAAGTCATCGCAAAGAAGAACTTTCAGACTTGCACATGCAACCTCAGACAAGGTTACTTAAGACAATTACGTAAAATGTGAACTAAATTCAGAAAAATTGCAAAATAATTATAACACCAAGCAATTAATAAAACCTATCATAACACATCAGGTTGAGAGAAGTGATGGCGCAGATTTATTTAAATGTGTAGTAACAAGCAAAAAGTCTAGAATGATGGTACATCCATCACAGAAGTATAGCAGCTGTTCTGTTTTATTATTTCCTGGTATCTTCGGAAATAATTAGTTATGCAATACCAACAAAACTAATTTCCTTGGCATCATATGTCTGTGATAATGTCGTAATTCAATACAGCAGAAAAATATAAAAAATAAAATTATACTACATGTATGGATTTATTATTAATAAATTTCCAAGAGAAGTGATCAATAATTTACTGGAAATACTAAAGGAATTTTAAGTAAAAATTAGTAGAGGGCAAAAGTAGGTTATAAAAGGAAAGGAGAAATGTGTGTGTAGGGAGATTGCCATCGGAGTGGGCGTTCCATCGCAATTTTATCTATTATTATCAGTACAACTAATAATTGTATGAATATTATTGGTCCAGCGATCATATCAAGTTACCTTTTCTTTTTTACTCCTCATCAACGGCTAAGGGCATTAGAGGTGGGATGTGACTGGGGACAAGGAATGGAAAGGAATTCAGCCATGGCCTTTTTGAAGGACACATCCCGGCACTAGCCTGGAGTGAATTGGGGAAACCATGAAAAACAAATATGAATGCCTGGACAGGGATTCGAACCCGCGTCCTCCCAAATGCAAGGCCAGAACGTTAACTGCTACCCACCACACTCGGTATAAAATTACCATATAATCCAACAACTCACACAACTAAACATGTGACATTATTTTTTTATTTCAAGTCAAACAGCAAATCTTTTAAATGTACCACATTGTCATTTCTTAGTAAAAAGTATAACTGGCACTATCATAAGTTTCAAATTAATCTAATGTTCTTGTGACTTTCTGAACAATGAAGGAATTTAAAACAAAAAGTTGTGAAAAGCAAAAGTAGGCAATAATAATAATAAAATCAAGATCCTCTTGTAACATTTTGACTTCTATCTTAAGCTTTGATGACTAGTACTTCTTTTTAATTTTTTATTATTTTTTAAGAATGTGAGAATAGTTTACATTGCAATACACACTGCATCACCAACACAGCTATTAATTTTACGTATCAAATACAGGAGTTGGAGAGGGTGCAAAAAAGGGCTGCTAGATTTGTTTCTGGAAATTATCGCAGAATGCAATCAGTGATGGATATGATAAAGGAGCTGGAATGGGATTCATTGCAAGACAGGAGGAGGATATTGGGAGTGTACAGGGCATATACTGGCGATGAGGCATAGAAAGATATTGCAATAGGTATGAAAAGTAGTGCATGGAAGGGAAAAGATGACCATGACCACAAGCTGGCACTCGATTTCAGGCACAAGGGTGTGGGAAGATTCTCTTTTTTAGGTAAGGGTGTCAGGGATTGGAATGAGTTACCAAGAGAAATGATGAATAATTTACCAAAAACTTTGAAAGAATTTAAAGATAAAATTTGTAGAGGGCAAATGTAGGTAGGTGCAGGATAGGGGGAAGATGGGTGTTTAAGGGAAATTGCCACCGGAGCCTGTGCTCCATTGCAATTAAATTAAATTAATAACAACTAAATTCCTTATGCCTTACACCATACCAAGAACATTAACGGGTAATAACAACGTTGTCTAAATTAGGATTCTAAGTTCAGATAGAATAAAGTACCACAGTTCATATCAACATACACTTTCAGTATGAACTGTAAAGAGACTAATTCATGTGAATAACAAATTCACTGTATCGCGATGTAAACTTGATCCTTTTATGTCACTTTATGTAAGAAACAAGAATTTTATTGGATTTTCCTTGGAATTAAATTTGGCTGTGTAGGGAAATTGCCACGGAAAAGTGCACTCCATTGTGATTCAATTAAACAACTCTATAAAATGTTGCTGGAAAAATTTCAAATTCATTACAGAAATGTAATGCATAATAATAAAATTCTTCACTGTAGTTGCATTACTTTGCAGCTAAATTAAAAGAAAAAGAAGGATATTATATACAATCCATGAAATAACAATAGTGACAACTAGCAATTTTAACTCAGATCTGTTTGTAAATTACTCTCTTGCAAACAAAGAAATCAATATATTCTGTTTACATACTTTTAAAATGGTGAAAATGAAAATAAGGACTGATGTGTATGTAAACTAGTCACTTGCCACAGGTGAAGGCAGTTTGGCCGCGATGAACATATAAACACAAACACACTTTACAGTATTTCAGTATAAATCTTAATATCTTTAGAGGTGATACATGCGACAAAAGAATCAGATATGGGGATTACTGGAGATCTCGATTCCACAAGGAATTGGTTTTATAATACTGCAGTGGTCAAACATAATACATCCAATAAATATTTTCCGAAGTACATTAGGGCGCTAATGACCCAGACGTCGACACACCCTAAAACAACAACAACATCCGAAGTACATTTAATGGTGTCATTATGGTCCAGGGTTATTACAACGAAATTACTGTTCAAAAATAATACGTCTCGCAACGACTACAGGGATATTCTTACGTCATAACTAGATGTTTTAGCGGAATCGCAGTCTCCAGTAGATCCCAGATATGAATGTACTGAGACTTATCACAAGACTGAATCATGTGGTAAATTATGACTTTGCTGTGATGAATGATGTGTTTATTTTCCATATTCTTACTTATTTGCATTATTCATACCTCAGGTTGATTGCTGCTTGGGAATAACAGTGACAGAATTGCTATAACCATGTATGCAGTCAACATCCACAGAAATGCTTTTACAAGTAACGAGGATAGTCTGTCATCCTCTTCTTTATCAGGTTTTTTATCATTCTGCTGTTGCTGAGAATTAAAATTTGAAGTATGCAATTTCCTGCAGGCAGAATGACGTGATATGATGCCATTATTCTCGAAACCAGATCTCTTAAGGAGGCTCCGTACCGCTCGATATTCTCTCTTTATTATCTTCTGCACCTAAAAGTACACGAAATGACAGTTAATAGTGTACCATACAAGAAATCTATCTTAAAAAGAAGAATATTACATCCTACCTTTAGGTTTGGAGTCACAGTACTACACCTTTCTAAAACATTACTGGAAAGGTTGGACCAAGTTCGGAGAGGAGGATTATAAGATAGTATTTCTTTAATTTGTCTGATTTTTGTGAGGTTCGAAAACACTGATCTACTTTGCAAATACATTTTAATCGTTCCTTATAATTCCATACATGCTAAAAAGCAATAATCTATATTATCGTACGTAGCCAAAAGTCACGTAATACCACTTCTATATTTAACGTGATGCAACAACGACGACTTGAGCATCAACCTCAACACAACACGCCATATTTGTTTACAACTTCACAGCTGATATACAATGAAATACTTTCACTGCGTCAAAATGAATCGATTAATTCGTAAAATAGGAAGGAGCTATTAACCAATCAGGTCATCTTATTCAGCTGAGCCATTTGAACATTTCTGGACAGTATAAAAAATTACTAACTTGAAATGATATAGTTTTTTATGTCTATCAAGCACAAGGTTTTCCTTTCTCTTTTATTTTAAATGAATGGAGAGCATATTATGATATAGCTGAATATATGGCTTAACTTAAAGAATATGTGACGGAGAATCACTGGAAAGCAGGAAGCTGGCATATTTTATGAACTGGTTGTAGTAGGCTATGTGTAAGGGAAGACAGAGGACCGTGCCAATAAATAGGCAATTGATTTCTATTGAGGGAGGAGCTATACCGTGTGCTTCACATCGTGAGTGAATTTGATGAAAAGTCCGCATTATAAACAAATGTAGATGTATGGAAAATATCCACCAAGGCATATGATCTGTCACAATCAATATAAAAATTCAGAGGATAGACGTTCCTGGTTCAGAGTGTGATGCGAAAGTGGTAGAAGTTTTGTTTTCAAATACCAAAATTAGCAGATTTCCCTGATTGAAAGCATTAGTGGCCAGTGGTGGATCTACGAATTCTCCGAGTCGGACGCAAAAACTGGATATTGCCGCCCCTTCAAACATGAATTTGCCAGTGACGGCCGAAGTGATTTGCTCAGGTAATGACAACAATGAAAATTTTCGACGGTTTACTTATTGACGTGAAAGGTGCCTGAAAAAACAGGAATCTCCCAACATAGAAATTTGCAACGTGTGAAAGTCTCATTTACCTGCAGCTACTTCCTGATTAAAGAAATTATTTTGAAAATCAATGATAAATACTTTAAAATTGACCAAACGGTAAACATTGATTGACTAGCCAAAAACCGACAAGTTGATCTAGAGCAGTGTTTCCCAACCTTTTTTGGGTCATGTCCCACTTTTAATATTATTTTGCCCCCCACACCTAATTTTTAATTAAAAAAATATTTTGCTAACATCAAACGAAACTATACCTAATAATTATTTACAGCACTGTTTTAAGAATTTGCTTTTTTGCTATATTTTGTATAGATATTTAGCATTGCATTTAAATCAACCGAAGAGAAAGCGGTAAAGTCGTATCAAGTCAATTTCTAAATTGCCCCCCTGAAAAAACCAAATTGCCCCCCTGTGGGGCGTGGGCCCCACGTTGGGAAACACTGATCTAGAGGCAGTGCTGGATTACCCAATAGGCAGTAGCCTGGAGCCCCTGATTTTTGAATGCCCCTGAAAGTTAACTTTTTTTCATTAAAATAAAAATAATAAAAAATGAAATCATCCAAAATAAAACAATCAAAGTAATACGAAAAACATGAAAATTATTTTTTGTTTTATTGTAGGATACGAAAAATAAAAGTAATTTTCAAAATATTATAAATTGTAAAATTCGTTTGTTAATTGAAAAAAAATGATCAATTTTATTAGTCATCTACAGAACCTTTTCTTTTTACTAGTAAAATACATATAATTATTTTCAAAAATGGATGGAATCAAAATTTTTTTGAGTGCCTATGACCCCCCCCCCACACACACACACCGAGCGGGGCGGTGTAACGGTTAGCGTTCTCGCCTCGCATTCGGGAGGACGGCGGTTCGAATCCCCGTCCGGGCATCCAGATTTGGGTTTTCCATGGTTTCCCCAAATCACTCCAAGCAAATGCCGGGATGCTTCCTTCAAAAGGCCATGGCCGAATTCCTTCCCATTCCTTGCCCCCCATCCTTTCCCGTCTCTAAAGACCTCGATGTTAAAAAGAGACGTAAAGCAGTTACAAAAAAAAAAAAAAAAAAAAACCTATGACCCCATACCTTCTTAATCGGGCACTGCCTTTGATGGCTACGACGACAGTGGAACACATTTCGCTTGAGAATCGTTTCCTATTACGTGCATTCATAAACTTACGTAATTCTCCTTCACAGGATTAACAAACAGAAACAATATTGCCTCCTCGCATTGACAAAGCTTCTAGGGCAGCGTTTCTCAAACTTTTTCAACCCGAGTACTACTAAATTGTCAAAAATAATGCTGCGGGTCTCTAACTTACATGGGCCTAAATATTATATTTCCTCTCTTCATTTCAGATGTCTAAGGACGACGATTACGCAACTAAATTTCCTCTTACGAGTTTCCTTCCTCGGTCGGTGGTACTCTTTCATTTCCTGGGTCACTCTTGCTTTTTCTTCCTTTGAGAAAACCCTCCTTTTCCTTTTCTTCAATCAGATCCTTTACCTCCGCAATTTTTCCTCTGAATAGTTCCCTAGATAGATAGATAGATATGTTCACTTTGATCCCATGTGAGAATAATCTCGGGGATGTGGAACAGTACATACTCTTATTAGTAATGTCAATATTACTATATAATTGATAATATTATTATATATTGACAACAAGTTAGCAACAACCCATTAGTATAACCAATATCTCCTGTAATCTACAAATACAATCCCGAGTTAATTAATACTTATTATGTGGAACAGTGTATACACTTGTTACCAGCATCTAATAACCAGTTATTTTCTTACCAACCAGTTACCATGTAAGGTTTCACTGTAATTTGTGACTACATATTATATTATGTTAGTTGTTATGTGGAACAGTACACACACCTATTAGCAATATCAATTATATTACCAACAACTCATAAGCAGTCAATTACTTAAAAACCTGTTAATATGATAATTTTTCACAGCAGTTTTTGAGTGCATGCTATCCCATGTTAGTTACTATATATGAGTGAAATTTTGTAAACAGTGTAATTAGTTCATTTGTCAAGTTTCAACAGAAAGAAAAACCATATATCATTTTAGTAATTGTGGATAATTTTGTCACCTTCCCCTTCCATACACCATATACACTATTTTATCAGTCATTCTTAGTTACCAAATTCCAAGAAGAAAATTCTTTTACAGAGTAAAATGGGTTCTGAAGCAGAAACTCTTTCAGTTTGGACTTAAAGTAGTTGGGTTTTTGTAGATAACATTTAATTTCTGTTGGTAATACATTGAATAAGGAAGCTCCAGTAAATGTTAGCCCTTTCTGAACAATTGACAGTGATTTGTAATCCTTGTGAATATTATATTTATTCCTAGTATTATGGCTATGTATGTCAGCATTAAGATTGAAGTGTTCAGGATTTTCTACTACAAATGATAATATAGAGTATACATACTGTGCTGGCATTGTTAGAACACCCAGGTTTTTAAATAGATTTCTGCACGACGTCTGTGGGCTTGCTCCACAAATAGTTCTTATAGCACGCTTTTGCAATTTAAATACCCTCTGTGCTTGTGACGAGTTTCCCCAGAATGAGATGCCATAAGTGAGAAGGGAATGAAAATATGCAAAATATACTAACTTTCTGGTTTCTATATTAGCTATTCTAGATATTACCCTCAGTGAAAATATTGCAGAATTCAGTTTTTTAAGAAGTTGTTGAATATGCTGTTTCCAGTTCAATTTGTTATCTATATATACACCCAGGAATTTTGTGAAACTGTTTTCGTCGATTGCTTTTCCTTCTGATATCACATTATAGCTGTCCTTTGTTTTATTTTTTGTAACAAACTGAAGTAACTGTGTCTTTTCTACATTAAGCATTAGTTTTTTGGCATTAAACCACCTGTTAATTTTCTTTATAACTTCATTTGCTGTGTTTTCGAGGTTTTGTGCTGATGGGTCTTTCAAGGATTTGCTAGTATCATCTGCAAAGAGCACCATGTGTTCATTATCACCTAGTATATGTGGGAGATCATTTATATAGATTAAGAACAGCAGAGGACCAAGAATTGAACCCTGAGGCACACCACATTTAACTATACCCCATTCTGAGTTTATAACATCTCCTGTATTAACATCTTTCAGTGATACACATTGCTTTCTATTTTCCAGGTATGATTTAAACCAATGTCCTGGCTTACCACTAAATCCATAGTGGTCTAATTTACCTAGTAGAATCTCATGATCAACACCGTCAAAAGCCTTAGCAAGATCACAGAATATACCTAGGGAATTTAATTTTTTATGCATTGATTCCAATATGTTGTTTACAAAAGCAAAAATTGCTGAATCTGTTGAAACGCCTTGTCTAAAACCAAACTGTACTTTACTGAGTAGGTCATTTTTTTGTAAATGTGCATACACCCTTCTGTACATTGCTTTTTCAAAGATTTTTGAAAATGCTGGTAGAAGTGAAATGGGTCTGTAATTCTCAATTTTTGAGGTATCACCCTTTTTATAAAGAGGTTTGATTATTGACTTCTTGAGTGAGTCAGGGAAGATACCTTCTTCAAAAGAACTATTACAAATATGACTAATAACTCTACTAATGCTGGTGTTACATTGTTTCACTACATGGGTTGAAACCTCATCATAACCAAATGACTTTTTATTTTTGAGGGATTTAATAATTTTTTCAATTTCATTTTGACTGGTGGGAAATATAGACATAGGTGCTGTTTTTGGTGACAAGGATTTAAGTATTGCTATAGCATCCATATTCCCAATATATTTTCCTTTTATTTTTTCAGCAACTGTTAAGAAGTAGTTATTGAAAGCACTTCCTACATAAGAGGGGTCAGTTACAAGCTTATCATTAATGCTGATAGATATAGGTTTATTTTCAAGGGATGATACAGTTGTTTCTCTTTTAATAATGTTCCATACACTTTTTATCTTATTATCTGAACTACTAATCTCATCGTTTATGGCCAAACGTTTAGCTCCTTTTATTACTTTGGTTAAAATTCTACAGTAAGTTTTGTAATGTTGTCTGCCTGTCTTTAATGTCTTCCACCCTGTGCCTAATTTTATTATCTACGTTATTAACAACTCGCACATGTACCGTTATAACATAATAAATCTAAAACCATGTTTTGAACTTCTGTGAGAACGCAGATATGAAACAGGAAGTGAATTATTAAAAGTTAATTACATGTTAATCACACCAAACCAGATAAGTGATAATGTTACTATACTACTATAGGCTCGTCGCTACGGTATGCCACCGGCCTACATGCATAAACTGAAATAAAAGACGCTAGACTGAACACCATTTATTTTTGTTTACTTCACCATTCACGTTACTAATCCTACCACCTGCCGCGGTTCCTCTTACCCATTTAAAACCCTTAGTACACCGTCATTTACCTAATATCTAGACAAACGGCGCTCTCTCTGATGCCATCTGGAAATGAATAGACTATTGTAGAAACAATGCTGCTCTATCCGCATCCTGGAAATGCCACATTTTTGCCAGGTCATTGAAATATTCAAAGCTTTTAAAAAGTTGGGCATACAGGCATACAGCATTATACAGTTCGGATATGGTATCAAAATTTTTGACATTCTGCCTATGGATCACCTGAGCTATCTTCGCAGACCACCATTGTTCTAGCGTGTGACATGCGAGTTGTCTCCATTCGCCAATAACAAAGGAAACCCCCCAACCCTGAACATTTCCACGAAAACGCTTGAGCGCATGCGCGATCCGTGACACCTGAAAACTGTCTCCGCGACAGCAAAACAGTTCACTGATGTGGCCAACAGATGGAGTTCAATAGTTTCCCTAGCTGTCATAAGTAATCGTAGAGTAGATAATGTCGCATTTATAAATATTTATTTTTCTTGCACTATATTTATTTTTTAATTTATTTATTCTTGATTAGAGATGGTGACATGTCACAGTGTCACTGCGTCTAGAGCCACCACTGGAATTTGCAGCCTGGGGTAGTGTAGATCTATTTTTTGACACCCCTTTCAAACATGAATTTGTTGCCCCTCCCCGGAACTTGCAGCCCAGGGCAAGCACCTAGGTTTCACCCCTCCCCTTCTCTTCCCCTCCCCCACCCGTCACCACACCACAGATTCGGCTCCATTGATGGGTTATTGAGCACATAGAAACTTCGCCAGCCCCAGTCAGCTGTATTTATTAATCTTGGTGTTCATGTGGGGTGTTCATAACTACAATAGGTGTCTAGTGGAACAACAGTCCCGGTTGTACTTCGCACCTAATGGCTGTCTCCTACTTCACGATGTTGAGCGTCTCTCATTACGCAGATGAGGGCTGGACTTAAGGGAGTTTAATCATATAAAGGGCACTTCTTTGAACAAAATAGCGAAGTCGCAGTTGCAATAAAAAAGTAGGTTAAGGTAGAATGCAAAAAGTTAGGGTAGGAAATGCAGTGTCAAAAGAAGTGGAAGTGAAATTGGGAGTGCCACAGAGTACCGTAATGGGACCATTGCTATTCATTATTCTAATGAATGATTGTGTTGATGGTTTACTATCAGAAGTTAGATTGTTTGCAAATGACGTAATGCTATATAATAGGATCAAAACGATAGAGTACCGAGCGGGGCGGTGTAACGGTTAGCGTTCTCGCCTCGCATTCGGGAGGACGGCGGTTCGAATCCCCGTCCGGGCATCCAGATTTGGGTTTTCCATGGTTTCCCCAAATCACTCCAGGCAAATGCCGGGATGCTTCCTTCAAAAGGCCATGGCCGAATTCCTTCCCATTCCTTGCCCCCATCCTTGCCCCCCATCCTTTCCCGTCTCTAAAGACCTCGATGTTAAAAAGAGACGTAAAGCAGTTACCAAAAGATAGAGTACTGTGAACAGCTGCAGGGTGATCTGGACAGGATATCCAGCTGGGTTGGTAAACATGCGATGAAGATAAATGCAAAGAAGAGTCAGCTTATTAGCTACACAGATAAAACACTAAAAGTTAATTATAATTATAAGATAGGGAAAGAAATTAGAATTGCTTGTTGAAGACTTGAAATGTAAATATCTTGGCATGACATTTGATAACAAACTCAACTGGGTTGAACGCATTGGAGAAATAGTAGGAAAACGTTTAAAAGCTGCACTTGTTGTAGAGAGTGATGAGGGGATGTACCAGAGAAGTAAAGGAATTGGTTTGTAAAACTTTGGTAAGATTATTGCTTCAATATGGTAGTTTAGTATGGAACCCACATTTTGGGTATCAAATACAAGAGTTGGAGGGGCTGAAAAGAAGAAATGCTAAATTTGTCACTGGAAATTATTGCAGAACACTATCAGTAACCAGCTGGAATGTGATTCATTGAAAGATTAAAGGAGGGTGAAGAGAGTCATGGGAGTGTACAAGGCGTATATTGACGTGGAAAAATATTGGTGTAAGAATTAGGAGTAACACATGGAAGGGAAAAGATGACCATGGTTAAAAGCTGGCACTTGATTTCAGGCACAAAGGTGTGGGAAGATTTTATTTTGTAAGTAAAGGGGTCAGGGATTGGAAAAAGTTACCAAGAGAAACGGTGAATAGTTTACTAAAAACGTTGAAAGGATTTAAAGTTGAAATTTATGGAGGAAAAAAGTAGGTGGGTACAGTTTATGGGAAGAACGGATGTGTAGGAAAATTGCCACCGGAGCGCGCCCTCCATTGCAATTAAATTAAATTAATAATTTAATAAAGGTGAAAGTAATTATGGTTCTGAGAGTTTAAATACTTGGAAAGTGTGAGAGAAGAAAATGGGAGAAACAGGAAGGAAATAATGAAAGATACAAATGAGTACATAAATTCTATCGGTATATCAGAGGCCTGATCGTGAAAAATAATAATAATAATAATTTCGTGTGGTTCGTAATGACTTGGTGACAGAGTTTATACTGGCTGTGCTTCTGCCTATGTCGTAACCTGATAATCCTTTCGTGTACAGGCCACCTACAGTTTAACGTGAAAACCGAACCATGGAAGCATTCTGACGTAACTTCACACTACGCAGTAAGCTGTGCCAAAGGTGAAGGTCGGATTAAGGGTCTATGAAAATCCCCACCAAATCAGGGATCCCCGTCAGGCACTTTAACCACTTTTTGTAATTAATCAGATTTATTTATTAAATAATAACTTAGTTATATTTAATATCATAATAAATTTCCGAGGTGGTGATGAAGATAGTTCCCAGCAGGCACCCTCTGATTTCAAGATCCTCCGTTATCACAGCATGTGTGGTTCAAGAAATTCTGCACGTTAACAATGGATTGTCAAGTATCAGCTCTGTATTCTTTCTTAGTGAATTATAGACGTCTCTCGATTGCTGTCTGAAGAAACTGTCCATATGATGTTGAGTAGTTTTTATATTTTTCAGCAGCTCTTTTAGAATGTGATATTTAAAATCGTTTATATCAATGCCTTTCTTTCTTAATACAAAATCTACTAAGTGTTCCATAATCCATAGCATGGAGTTTTGCTTTTATATTGGATATGCCGACTGATACGGTTTTATTATGTTGGTAATGTTCAAAGCTGTAGCTTGCAGTACTATTTAGTGACGTCAATGTACCTTTCACCCATTTCCAGATCGCTTCCCTTTCTTTGCAGATAACGATGATCTAAGGTGTCTTTCTCTATGTAATGTTTGCATGTTGTGGTATTGCACAAGTGCATATTGTGTAACCGTAGGGATGATTCATTAACTACTTGATACCAAGTCTATTTGAGCCACCAGATCACCACATCGTGAGTAACAGAGACAATATAATGTGAGTAATAAGGCGCTACAGAAGTGAAAAACGAATGCAATCAGTGATGGATATGATAAAGGAGCTGGAATGGGATTCATTGCAAGACAGGAGGAGGATTAGGAGGGTCATGGGAGTGTACAGGGCATATACTGGCGATGAGGCATGGAAAGATATTGCAATAGGTATGAAAAGTAGTGCATGGAAGGGAAAAGATGACCATGACCACAAGCTGGCACTCGATTTCAGGCACAAGGGTGTGGGAAGATTCTCTTTTTTAGGTAAGGGCGATGTTGCCAAATTTTTGATTTTAACTCGTCAAGCGTAAATGTTACAAAGTTCGATTAACATATACAAATTAAAACATTCAATTTAAAAAAAAGTCTATTCCTTTGATTTTACTTTGTATAAGCAGATTTATGCATTTTTTCTTCAGCTGTGGATGACTGTTGATAATTTTATTATTACTGTTATCAAAAGAACGTCCAGTGCATTTAGTCTTTCCTGATTCATGGTGTTCCATAGAAAGTTTTTATTAATATTATTATTTTCGATGTTGGAAAGCAGCATTCTGACTCTCATATAGTCATGAGAATAGTCAAAAGGATTTTTGTCAGTTTGGTTATATCACTAAGAACTTAGTCTACATTATTTTTCAAAATAAACTTTAGGAAATCTATTAATTTGTGATATTCGTGCATATCAGTTTTTTGATAAAATACATTAGCTCTGTTTCAAGCTTTTATGGGATATGCTTCAGTGCTAAATATTATCACTACTCTAGCCAGTTAAATTTTCTCTTATTAAACGATTTAGCAGCTTATACGAGGGCTGTCTAAAAAGTATCCGACCTTTGGCCAGAAAAAATATTTCGAATACCTGACGGAGTTAGGACCCTAATCCCCTTCAAAGTAGGCCCCTTGTGCTTGCACACACTTAGCCCACCGATCCTTCCACTGCTGGAAACACCTTTGGAAGTCTTCTTTTGGAATGGTGTTCAGCTCCGTTGTCGCGTTCCGCATTATCTCTTCTCTACTCGCAAAACTGGTTCCTTTCAGTGGCATCTTCAATTATGGAAACAACCAGAAGTCGCAAGGAGCCAGGTCTGGAGAGTAGGGAGGTTGGCGAACGGTTGTAATTCCATGTTTGGCTAAGAAAGTGTTGATCAATTGGGATGAATGTGCAGGGGCGTTGTCATGATGCAAGCGCCAGTTGTTCGCCTTCCACATGTCTGGTCTTTTGCGCCGAACTGCGTCACGGAGTCGCCGGAGAACATCTTGATAGTACTCCTTTGTCACTGTTTGTCCTTCTGGTGCGTATTCGTGATGCACAATTCCTCGGACATCAAAGAAAACAGTCAGCATGACCTTGATTTTGCTTCGCACCTGCCGTGCTTTCTTCGGCCTCGGAGAATCGGAATGCTTCCATTGCGACGACTGTCTTTTTGTTTCTGGGTCGTACCCGTACACCCATGACTCATCTCCAGTTACCACGGTGTTCAGAAATCCAGGATCAGTGTTGGCGGTGTCCAGGAGGTCCTGTGCAACGTCAAAACGAAGGTCTTTTTGTTCCGGCGACAACAATTTGGGTACGAATTTCGCAGCCACTCGGTTCATGTTCAAATCTTCACGCAAAATTGTATGTGCAGAATCTTTACTCACTCCAACCTCTTCTGCTATCTCCCGCACTGTCAAACGACGATCTGCCATCACCAAATTTCGCACCCTCTCAACATTAGCTGCACTCCGAGCAGTTTGGGTCCTGCCACAACGCTACTCACTCTCCGCTGATGTGCGGCCATCTTTGAATCGGTTAAACCACTCCTTAATTTGTGTTACACCCATCGCATCTTCTCCAAACACCTGCTGAATCTTACGAATTGTTTGGCTTTGAGAATCACCAAGCTTTTGACAGAATTTGATGCAGTATCTTTGCTCAATTCGTTCAGTCATCTTGCGAGACAACGAAATCCGACGACCACTACGAAGAGCACCTTACTTGATTACCATCAGCCAGCGACTGGCACAAGCGAACGCGGTGAAAACATTCACGTATGCGCAGTAAGGTTACTCCTTCCACCGTGCAATGTGGCGCCGACTTAGAATCACTTCTTTACGCGGGAAAAATTAAGGCCGGATACTTTTTAGACAAGCCTCGTATGTGTTCTGTCCGTTATATCAAAACATTTGCTGTCACACACTTCCTTAGATTTTTCCATAATTGTCTCAGAAGAATGTAATTTAATTGCGATGGAGCTCCGGTAACAATTTCCCTACACATCTATTTACTCTCTTTTTTGCACTCGCCTGCTTTTGTCCTTTACATATTTTTTTTCGGAGTTTTTGATAAATTATTCATCACTTCCCTTTGTAATTTATTCGAATCTCTGATTCCATTACCAAAAAAATAAAATATCCCCACTCCCTTATGCCCGAAATCGAGTATCAACTTGTGGTTCCCTTTAATACACTACCCTGTATTCTTCCATTTCAAGCCTTTCACCAGCATATGTCTTGTACGCTCTCAGCACTTTCTTCACCCTCCTTCTATCTTCTAATTAATCCAAATCCAACTCCTATATCACATCAGTTACGGATTCTGTTCTGCAGTAATTTCTAAAATCTAGCTGTCCTCCTTTACATCCGATCCAACTCCTGTAGTTGATACCCAAATTGTCGGTCGCATAGACGCATACTTAACCACCATACTCAAACAAACGGACTGATCAAAGTTTCGTAACCCAATTCCTTCACGTCTCTGTTACGTCTTCACATCATCCTATCCAGTAAATGTGGCCTTCATTGTTAAGTTTATTATTAAATGTTACGTCTAGATATATACTCTTCACGTCTTCAACAAGCGTTTCCTTCCCCATCCTATAATCATAAATAATCTATAGTTTTTTTAATCTGTGTATCTATCAAACTGACTCCTCTTGGCATTTGTCTTAATTCCATGTTGACCGACCACAGCAAGGCATCCTGTCCAGGTCACCCTGCAACTTATTCCGTACTCCCTTTTTCGTCCTATTTTATATCATTATGACATCTTCAAACAGCCTAACTTCTGACTGTAATCTATTAACACAATAATTCATTAGAATAATAATAGCAATGGTTCAAATACACTAATCTATGACACAACCATTTTTACTTCTATACTTAATTTGATACTTAATTTCCTACCATAACCGCTAGAATCGGTTTTATGACGGACGCGTTTCTACATACTCAACCATCGATGACTGCACGTGTGTTGTACTGAATGACTGTTGCCACAATTTACTGTAAATAAATTTCCAAGTAGAATCTAGAACTTGGAGTAAGTCGGATGAGGTGACTGGCGATTGGTGTTGTGCAAACACTGCATAGGCTCGCTGCAAGCGCGACCTCTGCCGGAAATACAATACAGAGGACCAAACCTGGATGCAAGCTCGAGCCTGACAGTAGGCTCGGTCAGTTATTCACGTGCTGCGTGGGGACGAAGCCACGCTAGTACTCAACTGGTACAAGTAACTGAAAAATTAAAGAGTGTGGAGTATGTGTCTTTTTTTAAAATGTTATTTCCTGCTATTGCATCATTTTATAAGATTGTATACGTTTACTTAAAGAAAATTCGTATACTTAAAGATTCCGCACTAGTAAAAAGCAAAAATCGGCAAATAACTCCACATTTCAACATTTTTATGGCGATTGTTCTATCATACAAATATTTTCTCCGCAGAAGAAATAACAGCTGTAATGACCACGTTAGAACGGTGTATAATGATGTTGCCCACATCATCAGTTTCTCATACGAATATTTAACTATGTATTTTGTGTATCTGTAGATTGGGCTGTGGCTTACGATTCTAATCAACCTGAAGTAAACGCCATTTGCCCTCCAAAAAAAAACGGAAACCTGAATTTCTTAAATACAAGAGAGCGAATGCTACTAGAGATGAAGTTCAACGCTACATAGATTATTTATCCTTAGCGATGACGGTGAAGAAGACAATCTACTTCCTAGCTGGATAATTAGAGCAAAAAGTACATTTAAATGTCTGAAACTACCACAGTACAAGCGCTGCAAGCGAGCGGCTTTTCAGCAGAACTGGTTTCGACATTTCAGAAAAGGGGAACAATCTTTCTCCTGAACCTACGGTTAGTCGGTTGACCTTTTAATTATTTATAGTAATGTATGAGAATGATATCAGTTATGTAATTAAAGTTAATACAACGTCATACATTAATAGAAATCCTTACAAGACATCACATATATCTGAAGCCTCCGTATAAATAATAATGCACTAAATGTGCATTCAGGATATACTTGATGCATGCCAATAACTATAGATAATTTATTTATGTTATGGTTTTCATTAAATTGTGATTTCACCGTTTGTAATGCTTTTGTTACATATATATTTATCACGTTACAAATGTTTATCACGTTACACATTATATCTACGGCGGCTTAGTCAATACTCAAAATATTGATAGAAGTCACTGATATACTGTAGTTTGGAGAGTGCTCCTGCCGTACAATCTTGATCGTTTTTCTCCGATCTCCACTCTTGTTACGCGGGACGCGCGAGGAAGACACTGTGTGCTATTCCTGTGTTGCTGAGCCTTCGTTGTCCACCGAGTCTTCGTTTGTCCACCGAGCGTGGGGAATCTCCAGCGGTCACAGCTCGCCCGAGTAGAGAGGACTAGTCATAGGAACAATAATAATCGAGAGAGTTCGAGCGTGAGTAGACGGCAATTTGCTCGACACTATTGGGAAAATATGGAAAAAGATGCCATCAAATGTGTTGATGTGTTCAGCAAAAAATTAATTTGTTTCTTGACTGAAGGTATCAAATTGTGTTGTTTTAACGTCTAAGAAAAGATAATATGACCGTTGTAAATTTTTTTAGCTCAATTTTTAATGATATTATGTCTATGGTGTGAACGAACAGACGTATTGTAGCATTTCTACATTTACATCTACATCTGTACTCTGCAATTCGCAAATATTGTGGGTGGCAGAGGGTGCTAAGCATCAATCTCAACTCAGTGCAATCCAATCCCGAATAGAACGAGGAAAGAAAGAATTTATAAAAGCATCAGTTAGGCATCTTATTTCTATAATATTTTCCCTGCTGTCATTGCGACCTAAATAGGTTGTCGGAAGAAGTATTTCATTGCACTCGTAAATTAAAGAATTTAGCGTATTCTCCAATAAATTCAAACGAAAACGACGACGTCTGTATGCCAAACAATCCCAGCCCAATTTATGTACGAACACGAATTTTATACAGTACAAAAGAATTAGTTTTACATCTGGAATGGTAATAAATATTTGTAATATTGAAGAAAAAAAATAAAAAACACAATTCATTAATATAAAGTTCTTTAAAAATATTTTGGGTTTGTTTCAATAATAGTTGTTTATTCATGTTTCGGAACGTTTGTTCTTTGCTCGATGCCTGTGCTCTTGCTCCGGGCCATATATTACAGCTGCCCAGGAATAGTCATTGAGCAATGACACGCCCTATTTAAACTCTTTTCGATCGGTTAGATGTCCCGGTCAAACTTTTCACGAAGTCTCCTATCGTGAATCACAGTTAGCTTATACCACCTTATGAAACAGCAGAGCCAACGTTGTGGCATACGAAAGTTGTCAGAAACATTAACAAATTCGGTAGGCATTTCACAGGAAATAGGCACACAATTTGAATTGAATTTAATTGCGATGGAGCGCACGATACGGTGGCAATTTCCATAATCATCTAATTACACGTTACAGTATTTTTTTTTATTATCTTCTTTATATATACATTTCTTCTGTCCGTGTGTATGTCACTGAACTCCTCCTAAACGGGTGGACTGATTTTTATGAAATTTTGTGTGTGTGATTAAGTTGATCCGAGGATGGTTTAGATTAACAATTTGATTTGCAAAACCCACCCCTCTCCCCTTTTACCCCTTCCCCTCCTAATTTCCAATGATAATTATAGAAACCCACAGTTTTTAGCAGATTTTTATAAAAATTTGCATATGTATACTTTAAAACAAGGAGAAAAATGCTGTCTACAATTGGTTTAGAAAACCAGTCCCTCTCCCCCTTTCCACCCTCTTAATTTTTGTCAGTGTTTTATACACAAAACTACAGTTCACACCTTTTGACCGATCACCATGAAAGTTGGCAAACACATGTATTTTTCCATGGAGAAGGTTTCTGAACACCCCTTCATTTTTATACAAACCCGTAGTTTTTATCCAAATTTAATGGAATTTAACACATATATGCTTTAAAACCAAGAGAAAAAACTGTCCATATCAGTTTTACAAAAACCCAATCTCTCTCACCCTTTGCATCCCTTTAATTATTGTTAATGTTCTTTATACAAAGCTACAGTTTTATCCAATTTTGAAGGAATTTTGCACACGTATACTTTAAAACAAGCAGAAAAATACTGTCTACATTAGGTTTACAAAAACCCACACACTTTCTCCCTTTACCCCGCACCCACCACTTTTAATTCCCAGTGTTCTTTATAGAAACTTACAGTTTTAAATCCCATCAAAATAAAGTTCTAAGTTACACCAGAATATTCATAAAATAAATGTGTCCTAATGTTTAACATGTACATCAGATTTTAGGTTGGACCCCAAGCATAAACGTTGTGAAAACCCATCAAAAATCCTTATTTTCTGTATGATGCTGGAACAAACGGATATATTCCAGGTACAGATTTATGTATGTGGTATGTATTAATGCTCGGATGATATATGTTTTGACTATCGAGTAGCAACTTTAACCTATGATATGGTTAGGTTGAAATGCAGCCTTCACCAAAATGTAAACTGGTATTCTGTATAACAGCGTCCAGTTCACCCCGTTCTGGGAATTGTTCGGGTATATCAGTGTTTAGTTTACTTCTGGAAATGGCTGGTGCCAAAGTAATGAAAATTGGTATGTATGATTTACATCGGAAATATAAAAATAGTGTACAGGTAAATCAATCCCGATTAGACCGGTCAACGCCGGGTACTCTGCTAGTTAACTTATATGCTTTCTCTGTTATATTCCTCCTCAACTACTACTGCGATTAACGAATTTTAGCTTTAAACTTGAGCAAAGAAATAAAATGCCTCATTCACTAGCTAATCTCATAACGCAGCTACATAAAAACTAACTTCAACCAACAATAATAATGCTATCAGAAAATGAAATTTCGCTATATTCCACAAATATCCCAATATCTTGCAACTACTGTCTTCCAAATTGGCATCTACTCACGCTCGGTTATCCCTGTGACCGGTCCTCTCTACCCAGGCGAGCTGTGACACTTTGTGCTGCCACAGACTCGGTGGTCAAACGAAGGCTCGGCAATGCAGTCTTCCTCGCCCGTGCCGCGCTTTAGGGATCGCACATCGCAGAAATCTGGAGAAGGCTGTACTTCAGAGGCATTCTCAGACCTACAGTATATCAATCATTACAACAAATTTTGTGTATGTTCTGTCAGTTGAATCGCCGTGGATATGAAGTGGAACGTGTATGTGTTTGATAAACATATGTAGCGGAAGTATTACAGATTATGAGATCAGAACACACTGTAATGAAAACCATAACATAAATAAGTTTTCTACAGTTACTGACATACATAAAATATACCCTGAATCCACAATTAATGGATTATGATTTATATGGAGGTTTCGGATATATTTGATGTCTTGTAAGGATTTGTAACTATTAATGCACAACTTCGAACTAACTTTAATGACATAACTGATATCACTTTATTAAGTGATTGTTAGTAACCAAAAAATCATTCGTATATTCAGAGAAAGATTGTTCCACTTTTATGAAATGCCGGAACATGGCCACAGAAATGTTGAGATGTGGTAGATAGTTTTCACTATTTCATTAACATAGGGTTGTGGCCTTTCTTTAAATATCCGAATTTTCCGAAAGTAAACGTATACAATGTTACAAAATGATACAGGAGCACGTAGTAAATAAAAAGAAGAACACATATACTCTTTAATTTTTCAGTTACTTCATTCTTCGATTTAGCGATTTTAAGATTGCGATGCAGTTTGTGATTGTTCTGATTGTACCGGTCGAGCACCAGCGTCGCTTCGTCACCACACAGACCAGACCTCGCGCCTTGGGAGCGTCTATAAACCAGGTAGCACCATTTTGGCCTCCTGTGAAGCCCCCCCCCCACGTATAACCCCCCCCCTCATTGCACTTAACTTTTTCCATATTGATTGCAAAAGACATTTTGTACTGTTTTCTCTCATCAGACTATCCTAAATTACATACGGAGGTAATTATATGACGGAAATAATAATTCAGATCCAGTTGTGTCTTCTGTACCTTATTTTAACCGTGACAAATAACATGAAAGAAAAGCTACGTGGCTTGGCTCTGAAACCCCCCTCCCTCCACGTAGCCCAACGTAGCTTTCTACCCAATCCTCCTCCCCCTCAGACCGAGCTACGTGGTTTATGGACGATTCATAACAGATCGAGCCTACTGTCAGGCTCGAGCTTACGTGCAGACTACTTGGTCCTCTGCACTGTATTTGTCCGGCAGAGGTTGCGCTGGCAGCAACAAAATGAGCGAGCCTAGATAGCTTTTGTATGACTCTACTTGGAACTAATAGCCAACTAGCAACTTTAGAAGCTGAATTAATGTTCTAAAACCCAAATATAATAGCAATTTCCGGTTACCAGGCTGAAAACATTGTTGTATAGTGTTACAGAAGTATATCAAACTTTCACTTGTGAGCTATCTTTCGCGTAGTAAAGAGCAGTATAAGACGAAGCTTGGGTGCACTGGCGGCCGTAAAATCAAATTATATAAACTGTTTACAGCCTTTCATTGCTTCGGAAATTTTCATTCGTTTGTTAACATTATGAAGTGGAACTTTTGATTGGCTTTTGGTTACCAAAGCCAATTTACCAACATAGAATCTCTGTACTACTAACAGCTGCGCCATAGATTGCCCTGCGAAGTGACGGATGCTTATTTCAATGATCAAAATGCCACGTCTTACGTTATTAGTTATGTCTAATAAGCCGTGACTGATATGAAAGAAAAAGAGAAGTACGTTTTGATTTATTTTACGTGATATAAGTGTGTGACTAATTTCTTTAATTTGCGCTTAATTTCAAATTTTCCTAATTTGATTCTTCACTTAGTGTATTCAATCTCAACTACATCCATCCCAGACCCTTAACTATTCGTACGGCGAGACATTACACAAGCAAAACACCAACGCTTGAAATCAATCAGATTCGAACAGGGCAAGGCAGGTGCCGTTACGTGCTACACAAATGGGGATGGGTCAGTTCTGCAAGTTATGATTATGGCGCCAGCTTTCAGTCATCCACCATATTGTTTCTGACTGTACGAATTTTCAAAGGAAAAATTATGGACATACACAATGTATCGATCATTGCAATTGAATGGATCGAAACACTAGATCTAGAGATGTAATGTTATACGATCTTGTGATATGCTCATTGGTCCATACCTTTTGTATCTCTTGTTAAATATTCTACAATAAATAAATAAATAGACAGACAGTGTAATAGGAAATGGCTGACTGACTTTGGTATGATGAATTCAGCAAAAAATGCGGCAGAGATATAAAGAATACAGCATATAAAACATTAGGAGCTCTACGTGGGACACAAAAGTACGGCAAAATGACGAAAAATTGAAGGATCGATGTAATTTTTGTGAGGTGTGACAGTAGGCGAAATGTTCTCACAAGCTCTCTGGCTAAAATGGACTCGCTGCTTTGACGAACAATAAAATATTTTGCTATAAAGAAGTACGTAAGGAGTGAAGAAGCAGTCGTAGAATCATTAAATATTCTTACAAACTATTGTAGTACAGAGCAGTGTGCTTTCTACCAATGCAACCAATACAACGACGCTAAAAGTTGCGCTGCATTCACGTAGACATGCGTAAACCTATAAAAGTCTTTCTTTCTTGAGTCCACTTGGTACCTGTTTTCGTAGGAACTTCATTCTCTGGCTGCAGTAACGACCTGTTGACGTTTGGCTAAATAGGCTCCTATCAAAAACTTCCGTGTAGGTATTTGGGCCCTCTCTATGACGTTGTTGACTGGGGTATGTTATGATCTAGTGTGTTAGCCTTATGTTAGGAGTCTTCGAACGTGTCCATAGAATTTAATATTCATTTTATGATGTCTGCTGCAAGGTTAGATAGTTTCTCTGTTGCTTTTAGGGATTCCTGTTTTCTTAGGGCCAAGAATTTTCTTCGCATTTTTTTCTTCCTTCAGGACGTTTCCAGGGTCACCTTTCTGTTGAGTATTAGAGTTTCACTTGCGTGCAGAGCATCTTGTTTTATTACTGTGTTGTATAGTCGGAACTTGTAAGTATTGACTTGTATTTTTTGTTATAGAAGTTGGTGTTCTACCGTATACTCTCATGAATCTCTGTAGTCGAATTCTTTGAGCTTCTTTTCCTAGCCCTGTTTGTTACAGACTCTTACCTAGGTACCTGAAGTGTAGAACCCGTTTAATTTGCTCGTATTTCGTGTTTAATTTCTGTGTGTTGAATTCAGTGCAGATGAACTTAGTTTCTTCGATTGAAATTTGTAAGCCAACTTTTTCAGCACATTCCTTGAGGACTGTCCGCCAATGTCACTAGGTCGTCCGCGAAATATAAGCAAGTGGTCTTGATGTCATCCTTGGTTCGTACGAGTTGAGTGCAGTTGTTTGGTTTTTCAGTTATTCAGTTTTTCGTCATTTTATAACGATTTTATCCAAGACGAGATTGAAGAGTGTCGAACACAGTTATTAATTCCAAAGGGCCCTGATGTTTTACTCACAAATTTCACTCAGAGAATATATTTGCAGTTAGAGGCATTTAGATAGAACTTTCACTGTTTGAAAGTTTCAGATTTGACGTAAAATATGCTCTGTTAATTTCTTACGTTAATATTTGCCTCCTCAAATTAGCCGTCGAGCAGATGTCGATAAAGAGGAAGGGATGGTATGGCGTGGGATCCCGCGGGACCCTCTTCGCGCAGGTGGGAGGTCTCTAATCCCGAGGCTCTTCCGGCCGCTTTGAAGCCCGCCGCCTTATGAATGTGCCGCAGGTGGGCCAACACGCGCTGTTGTTTTACGGCTTTTAAATTAGCCGCCGCGGCGTTACCTGGCGATACGCGGGATTATGGTCTAGCGATGGCGTCTCAGCAGCTGGCGACGCACTATGTCTCCGCCGTGGGGGAGAGAAAATACGCCTAGTGTCACTTTTATTTTGGTTTCTTACACCAAATTCTCCGGCATCTAGTTTAACAACAGCTTTCAAAAACATTTATTAGTCCCACGTTTCTTATTTACTATAAATGTGGACCTCTAGCTTACTTTAATCCTCCATTATTTAACTTAAAAGATCTAACTAGCAGTCTGGTAGCTAAAAAGCGATCAAGGTGCTTGCTTTAAAATTTCAGTGTCTGATGTTCAAATCCCTGAATCCTTACGGGGTTAACTTGTTCGCATCATACACCGGGACGCTATGGCGTTCGGATTTTTCTTTAAACTGTAGGTGCATCCAAGAAACAGGCAGAATGCACAGCAAATGGAAACTCTGTCAAATGATGGTAAAATACCCTTTGGGATCTTCCAACCAATAATGCAATACATATTCATTTTATAGGTAAAAGTGGCTAATGTTTACGATTTTAAGGTGGCAAGTCACAGCTCTATTATGTACGCGACTGTGATTACGAAACTATTACTTTTGGCACGTAGTCGCTGATTGTTTTGTATTTCAGTTTTAGACATGTCCCAAGAAACTGGGGATGAGATTAAGTTTTGATTACACCATAAACTTTGGTCAGACCATTGATTAATTACGGTGGTGTATTTTGAGAACCGCATTTTGGGTATCAAATACAAGAGTTGGAGGGCGTACATAGGAGAGCAGTTAGATTTGTGGAAATTACCGCAGGAAACAGTCAGTAAATGATATGAGTCACTGAAGAAAGGATGAAAGTGAAGAGAGTGTTGGGAGTGCACAAGGCGTTTGTTGCTGATGAGGCTTGGAAAGATATTGGTCAAAAAATTAGAAGTAATGTAAGGAAGGAAAAAGATGACCATGAACACTGGCACTCGATTTCATGTATAAGCAAGTAGTTTTTGTTTTTGGTACGGGTGTCGGAGATTTGAATAAATTACAGAGGGAAATTGATGAATAATCTACCAAAAACTCTGAAGGGATTTAAAACTAAAATTCTTAAATGGCAAAAGTAGACGGGGCGGGGAGGAATTTTAACTCAAAATATTTAATATGATAATAATAATAGACTAATAAAAGGGTGTAAATTGATGACCAGAGAAATTTAAACCGAAGGATACGTTCCATCACAATTTGATTCCATCATTCTGAAAAAAAGAAAAAATATTATAGACCATCTCTGCAAAACCGTTCTTATACCAACTTTAATTTAATCTGCCTCTCGTACTTAGGATAATAGTTGACTATTGAATTATTTGTCACAATCACGTTTTTCAGCTATATCAATTGATGTAAGTACACTGAAGAATAGCTGAATTGGAGATACCAATCTGGTATTGTATAATATCACCATCATCCTGCTGACGACGGTGATTCGTCTCGGCGTGCTCTCTACGAGATCCACGATCTCTCACAGTTCACGAAGATTTGACGTGCGGGGGGAGGGGGGATACAGAGACTCGAACATTTATTTCTATAGGTCAGCTGATCTGGATGGAAAGTGAAGCAAGTTCACTTCTGTGGAATTTTCATCCAATCATTAAGCGATGTATGGGTGCATTGTTTTGTTGAAGGTAAAGGTCATCAGTGGGATGTTGCAAACGAACAACCGGGAGCACAATGGTTGTTACGAATGTTCTGGTAACGTTGAACTGTGAGGGACGATGAATCGAACATCAGTCCCGGCAAAAAGTTCACAGATTTGAATAGTATCCACACCAGCTTGAAGAGTGTCCTGCTATCAAGAAGAATGTAATGCTTCATGCTGTTGATGCCGCACTCACACCCTGCCATCGGCATGTATCAACGACAATATTGACTCATCGGCCCAGGCAATGTTTTTCACATTATACGGTTCCAACATCCATAATAATCTTTGCCTCCTGTGATGTGGGACGATGGCTTTGGTATCAACGAGAGAAAAGATGGCCTGGATGGTGTGTCTGCTTTACATGTTGTTGTGCACCAACGTTGAACTGCGACTGAACTGCTGCATCGTAGGCTAGCTCGTCTATCTGCTGGTACAATCCGAACTAACCGACTACACTCCCGCTTATCCACACGCTACCGTACTCGATATTTGGGCCTGGTTTTACCTGTATCAATATAATTACAATACTTTTTTTGATAGAGTGACTCGTGAAAATCCCATTACTTGTACGACTTTCGAGAAAGAGTGATCCATTTGTCAAACCTAAACAATTTACCCACGATCAAATGTACTTAGATCATTTGTCATAAATTGGGTTCGGTTGTTACTGATATTCACAATGTATTTTTTGTTTACTTATGTCTTTACACCTCGATGACATCGACGTCATTAGAGTGCAAGGAACGAGCCGTTTGAAGGAACCATCCCAGCATTCGCCTCGAGTTATTTGGGGAAACCGCGAGAAACCCAGAGATGGATGACCGGACGGAGATTGGACCAGCGTCCTCCCGAATGCGAGGCGTGCTCACCTACTCCGCTCGGTCTTATATTATTGGATTTCTGCTTACGTAATTTCTTTCCCATTACAGGACAGCTTTCTCTAATTCCACTGGTGTTCAGTGTATTTCGAAGTCAACCGCGATACCTGGATCGGCTAAATAGTTGTGAGAGGGCTTACACCGCAACAAGAATCTGTCGACTGGAACTTCTGAGGACTAATTTCTATGCACACAACTTTTTCAAGAAAGTTCCTTGATTTGAAGGCCATGGTTGATCTAATACTTGTTGCTGATAAGTAATGTTTTTGTTAGTTGCTGTTGTGATGTCTTCAGTGCAGACGACAAGCAAATGTTGCTTGCAACCCTTAACATGATATTAATTGTTTACCAATCTCTTTAAGCGGTACTTATAAAATAATACTGCAAAAAATAATAAAATCATTAATGAGCCATTTTTTAGGGATTGTACGAAAATGAACGAATCGGGCGAAATAATTTAAATAAAAAGCAGAACATTGGAATTGTAAGTTGACTTCTATTATTAGTAACAGGACGTGGATAATCTACGGAATGCACCCTAACTGCTTCATGGGAGTTAAAACAAAGAGATGGGAATAGCAGCAAAATGGAATAGAAAATTATGGACAGGTCTTTCGGTTGCAGGACGTAGTAACAGCTCCGATGTTTCACAGCTCAGTGCCGGTAGTCGTATCTATACTGTATGAAAAGCGAGCTCTGTGTGTGATGCTGGGCTGCCTGGTTGCAGGCGCTTACCATGTATAATTTCAACGGATCCTGCAAAACATCTCCGATGTGCCACTCGTCTCAGAAATAGCATGGTATATGATAAAGAAATAATTTGAATCAAATGCTCTAAATCTTTTAGGGCTACATAATAATACATAATTGTTCCCGAATTCGTAAAAAAGGAGTTATTCAATTTTTAGCCCAATGATCCAACACAGAATCGCCAATTTTAATGAGTCACCACAGGAAGTGTTATTTATAAATTTCCGACCTCGATGCAAATCGATTTTCACGCAATATATGGCGGTGGGAGTCACAACTCCTATCCACCACGAATACTCTGCTGGTTGTTGATTTTCACTGGGGTCTGAATGTTAAGACGCAAATTATATCTAGGTAGTAAGTTAACACACTGATTTAATGATTTCTGGTGTCTTGCTTCTCCGTATGCCTTTCCGTAGCTACTGATTATGTACTCGCTTCTGATTCAATAATTGTTGTTAAGAAGCCTTAAAGCTCGTCAATAATGTCGGGTTGAATGAAGTGTTATGGCAAGTCATTTAATCGTAGTTCCTTAACTAAATAGAATTGTTATAAAATAACTTTCAGTACAATTCCTCTTGCCTTATGCTTTAGCAGAACGTTTTTATTGCCGTCCTTGCGTTTCAGCTTAACCAAAAATTGAAATGGTGACCTCGGTGAAAGTAAAGGAAATTAATAATCAGTCTTACCAGCTTACTTTATGCCACGTAATATTACTTTCAAACCTGGTCCAGGCCGCATAGATCACTCTAAATGTGGAATTACTTTTATTTGCATGAAGTATTCTTTTCAGTAAAATGGTACTCACACAATCACCTTAAATTATTTTTTTTTAAAGAAACTTTGATTACTTATGGCCTCTTCTGTAACGTTGTTATTATGACCCAGCCAAAATTTCAATCTAATGTAACTTCCACTAACATTGCTGCATGAAAATTAAAGCTTTTACATTCTAAGTCTGTGACCACAGAATTTAACGAAAATTTTTGTTTGTTTGTTTGTTTATATTGCCCTAAGCGCTACTTAGCAATATACAGCCATCTTCCATTTGTACAGATAATAAAGAAATTGTGCAAGAAAAGTATACATGTATAGAAAAATGTAAGTTTTAAAACAGATCGGATATGCTATTCTCCTCTTATACATATACTGTAAAATATTAAAATATAAAGAACTTATTTATCTAAAGCTTAATATTACCTCATTGAAAATTTATGTTTAGCATCGATGTTGCCGTGCAGCATACAGTGGATACTGGTTAGAATAGTAATTTCAAAACTGTTGAGATGGCTCAAGAATTTATGTCAGTGGGATGAAAAAACTGGTTGATTTACATAGCCTATTTCAGAGTTGCTACATTCACAGATATCTGTATACAGGGTGATTCAGGAACACAGGCATATTTTACAACAGTTTAAATTAAATGTTTGAAAATCTCACCATCGACTTAAATATACAAATTGAAGTACTTCATTGAAGCTTGAAGTCGACAGGTACAGTCCAGATGTGAGTTACACGTAATGTTGCGAAGGTTGGTTTTTCGAACATTTAATTTAAACTTTTGTGTGATTTTGCAAGATTAACTAATTCAATAAGTCATTTGTGTGCTCTTGATCATTTTCTCCGGCTTACTTTATGTATGACATTCCAGCATCTGTATCTCCAAAATGAATGGATATCGGAACTTTTTGACTCAATACTATTCATCTACCACCTCCTTCAATATTTACAATTCTTCATGAATCACCATATATTTTAGGTTTAAGCGACGCAGATGCTGTGGAAAAATACCGTGATTAAATCACATTCTGATCATTGTAGTAATGTCACTTCTAGGTTTCGAGAAACTGAAAGATCAAGGACGGATTGTCAATCAGTATATGATATCCGAATATTGAGTACGGCGCCAATTCTAGTTGCCTCCTTTGCCATTTGGTCTCCTCTTTCATCAAATTTAACCCCTGCATGAGCCTTAATCCAGAGAAAGTTGATGAACCTGTTTCTTCTAGAGCAGTGTTTCGCAAACTATGCTCCACGAATACGGAACAGCTGGTCCACAGGCAGAGTATTAAGAGTTTAATTCTAATTTAATTAAAGATTTATAACAAAAAATAAGTTATTAAAAATTGTTCTCCTGTAATGGATACAACAATAGTACTGAAGTATAAGACAACATAAGCCATAAGCCTATAAATCAAACTTTGTAAAAGCCATGAATATTTCAAAAAACAGTAAAAAATCTGGTATTTCCAGGATATTACGATATGACTGAATTGTTAGTGTAATAAAATACGTTTTTGAATATTTAGCTACTACACCAATACTGGGTTTCCTTATCCGTCTATTGCAGCTACAAAATGAAACTTCGTTTAGACATACCCGTTTCGGTTTATTGTACCATCATCGGTGCCCTAACACAAGTTATGTACATGTTTTGATGTTTAGCATAATGTTTTTCTAACTAATAGTATAAATCTGTTAATTAATGTTATTTATAGCCTATTTTTACTTTACTTACAGTTTTTGTATATTACATAATAGTTTGGAGCATCTCCAAACTATAATGTAATATACAAAAACTGTAAGTAAAGTAAAATAGGCTATAAATAACATTAATTAACAGATTTATAATATTGTTTACATAAAAATTATGCTAAATATAAAATCCTGTACATAACGTGTGTTAGGGCATCGATGATGGTACAATAAACCGAAACGCGTATTCCATAACGAAGTTTCATTTTGTAGTCGCAATAGCCGGATAAGAAAACCCAGTATTAATAAAATACGTTTCCAGGTGGCATCATAGAGAGCGAGTTACTTTAAAGATTAACTTAATGACCGTCTTATGAGAGCCTTATCATAGGTCTTATATGCAGATAACAATGGGTAGGGTTAGTTAATAATATACAAATAGGTGAAAAATTAAGCCCAACATTTTACTGTTCCTCGGGTAGAAAAAGACTGAGAAACGGCGTTCTAGAGCATTCAACTACTTCCTGCACTACGTTCTCTTCCCCAAATATTCGTTTTGGATAGAATTAAGTACACTCTGCGAATGCGAGATAATTAATATCTTTGTCTCAGTTAGTGTGTTTTTGAAATAGCTATCTACATTGAACGAATATAAATAAACAAAAATAAAGTAATAATTAATTCATCGGAAGATGGCGACAGTGGGTTTGATCGCCGAAATATCATCTGAAAAATTTCGTTAAAATTAGTTAGTCAGCCGAGAACTTTATTTTTATTCTCAATGTCGAGAAAAACTTCTTTCCTAAGTAATCAATAAGTTAATTTACATGCAACAGATAGTTTAAGTGCTTTGGTAATCCATTTCTTCGCGGGTGCTTAAGTAAATACAACTGTTATTAAATAAAAAGGATAATATGTTGTTGGTAGTAGCATCTCTGGCGGTCGTAACCGCCAACGAATGCCGGGAGCGTGACGTCACAGCGTTATAGAAACAGTGAACCTTTTATTGGTACCTGGTCTCGCTGCCTTAATGCGGCGTTGAGACTTTTGGGTGTTCGGCAATTAGTGCGCAGCGCGGCGCGCTGTAATCGGCCGTGCGGCGCCGCACTGCGCCGTCTGTTATTGCTCGCTCGCTGTCACAACACGACGCTCCATTTGGCCGCGTAATTAGCCGCAACGCAAACACCACCGCTAATTAGATTATTTCACACATTTCAGGCGCGCTCGCTCCTTTGCAAATCGCGCGCACCCAAACACGGCCGCCTGTTTGCGCACCACCTGTGCTGTTTACACTACGGCACACCACAATTAGCGCGTTTCTAAGTTACCCGAAATCTGCGCGCAAGTAGGCAACGCTTTGTCAGAAGCGGTGTGCTTTATTTCTACGTTTAAAGCTCTTATACATCGAGAAGCAACGCTGAGTCTGCAGATAATTATGGAGAAATATCGAAAACTGAACAAACAACTCTTGGTAGACTATTTACACATCGAGAAAGCCTTTGATAACGTGGGTTAGGATACATTTCGCAAAATCCTCAGACATATTACATACATACGACTTTACTTCCATGTGTCATGGCAAACAAGAAAGCTATAAAAAGGGGGCTGAAGTAGATAATATTATTACTGATATGTTAAAGATAGCGCAATGTGACATTGCAAATTATCTTGAAACGTTATTTCGATTAAGACTGGATACCTACTGCTTACCAGACGGCTGAAAAAGTGCGATAGTAGTACCGGACCATAAAGGAGTGGTGATGAGTACTGTCAAAAATTATGTGGAAATCAGTTTGGCATCAGTGGTCGGTAAAATAATGGAGAGATTGAAATGTCTGTGAGGAACGAAATTCATTTTCAAATCAACAATATTGCTTTGGGCAAGGATACTCATGCAAATCTCAGTTAGTGGGCTATATGCAAAACATTTCGGATGAAATGCATAAGTGAGCACAAATTGATGGTGTAACACTAGATCTTTCTAATGCATTTGACAGAGTGAGCGATAAAATAGTGATAAATAAGGTGAAAGCGATATGGCAGTCGCGTCCTCACGCCGACCAGCCGACGCTACCTGATGGTGATGGAACGTTACACCATCGAAAATTCGTTCATCTACGATCAACTGACCCGGCCATACGCCCGAGAGATTTTCAAACAAGGTAAACGTGATTTAATGAAGTATTCCTAAAGGTAGAAAGCAATAAGTATCAAAGAAGTTGAAGTGAGAATGGGAGTGGTACATGTTAGTGTATTCTGACCATTGCTATTCGTTATTTTAATGAATTATTATGTTGATGGTTAGCTGTCAGAATTTAGGTTATTTGCAGATGAGATATTGTTATATAATATGGTCCAAACCGGAGTAGACTGTAAACGGCTGCAGGGTGACCCGGATAGAATATCTAACTGGGTAGGTCAACATGGGATGAAGGTAAATTCAAAGAAGAGTTAATTTATTAGGTATACAAAAACTGAAGGTTGACTATTATTATAAGGTGAGGAAAGAGTAGCATGTTTAAGACTTGAAATATAAATACCTTATCATAATGTTTGATAATAAACTCAACGGGGAACGACACATTAGACAGGAAGTGCAAAAAGATTTCAAAATTATTCATTTATTGGAAAGAGTAATGAGGGGATGTACCGGAGGAGTGAGGAAATTGGGTTACAAAACATTGGTCAGATCATTGCTGGAATGTGGTGTAGTAGCGTGGGTATCAAATACAAGAGTTGGAGGAGGTTCAAAGAAGGGCTGCTAGATTTGTCTCTGGAATTACCGCAGAAGACAATCAGTAACTGATATGATAAAGGAATTGGTATGGGATTCATTTGAAAACAGAAGTGTGAAGAGACTCTTGAGGGTGTACGAGGCGTATATAGGTGATGAGGCATGGAAAGATATTGGCGAAAGAACTAAGAGAGTAGCAGGGAAGGGAAAAGATGTCCCTGACCACATGCTGGCACCCGATTTCAGGCACAAAGGTGTGGAAATATTTTTTTTCAGAGGAAAGGGAGTCACGGATTTGAATGAATTACAATGAGAAATAACTAATAATTTACCAAAAACGCTAAAATAATTTAAAACTAACATTCGTAGAGGGTAAAAGCAGGCCGCTAAAAGAATACGGCAAAATGTAGGGACATTGCCACCGGAGCGTGCACTCCATCACAGTTAGATTAAAACCACGTTATTTCCACCGAACGCGATGTAGCACTGAGACTGAACTATAAAAGTTTGAAATCCTGAGCAATGTCTCTCACTGGCAGGCCCAAATAGCGTTACCGGCAACGAAAATTACGTAAATTTCGTTACCGTAGACGGTAGATGAGCGGTAACGCTCTGGGTTCACATTAGGGAAAACGCGGGTTCAAATCCTTGCCCGCCATACAGATTTGAATTTTCATGGTTCCCCCAAATACTCTAGGTGAATGTCGTGATTATTCCTTCAAAGGCCTTGACCGAATTTCTTCCCGCTCCTTGTCCCCACTCCTTTCCCGCCTCTAATGACCTCGACGTCGACGGGACGTAAAGCCATCAGAAAAAAAACTTAATTCTGTTACGGTTCCTTCTAACTAACACAATAGCGCTTCAGATATTACTAATAAATTTTAATAGTTGGCGTATATTCTACAAATTCAGTTTTATCCATTATCAGTAAGGGTATTTAATTAATTTGGATGTGGGCAGGATTTTAACCTAGACTTATTATTTAGAAACAGAAGTATTAACTCAACTGCCATGGGACTGTTGCTCTGTTGGCAATTCCCCTATACACCTATTTTTCCCCTTTCCTTTTCCCACCTACCTTTGACCTATACTAATTTCAATTTTAAATTAGTTTACAGTTTTTGTTAAATTATTCATCATCTCTTTTGATAATTACCCCAATCCCTGGCCCCCTTATCTGTGAAAGAAATTCTTCCCACACTCTTATGGCGGAAATGTAGTGCCAGGTTGTGGCCATGATTATCTTCCCTACCATGCATCTCTCCTAATTCTTCCATCAGTATCTTTCCACGCCCCATCACCAATATACTCCTTGTAACTTACCACGGCTCTCTTCATCCTCCTCCTGTCTTTCAGTGAACCCCATTCCAGCTCGTTTTTCATATCGGTTACTAATTCTGTTCTGTGGTAATTTCCAGAGACAAACCTGTAAGCCCTTCTTCGCATCCCCTCCAGCTCCTGTATTTGATATCTAAAATGTTGGTCCTATACTACACTACCATATTCGAGCAATGGTCTGACCATAGTTTTGTAACCCAATTTCCTTACTTCTCTGTTACATCCCCTCATCACTATCTCCAACAAGTGAAGGATTTAGAAGCCTTTTCCTGCGACTTGTCCAACGTGTCCTGCCCAATTGAGTTTGTTATCATTTACATTTCAAGTCTTCAAAAAAACAGAAGATCTTAATCATTAGGTTTTTTTTTTAATCTGCGTACCTAATAAGCTGACTCTTTTTACATTTATCTTCATGCCAAGTGGACCTACGAGTTGGAAATAACATAATTTTATAGAATCTATTTTTTTTTTTGGGGGGGGGGGGAGTGAAAACTTTTATAGGCGCGTTAGGCGATGTTTGGATGGGGGTAAATCTGTGAGTTTGCGACTTCGCGTCACCGACATGCTGTGACGTGTTGCGTGTATGTTATGCGCGTTGGACGCTTTCTGGATGTGTAAAATCTTATGAGTGCGCGTCACCAACATGCTAATGTTAACAGTTTATCTGTAGCAGTGCGGTCGCTCAATGGCTAAGGTGTCTATGGAACAAATGGTTCGAAGTTTGAATTCAGTATCTAGAACTATAATTTTATAATGCTTTAACGACGTCTTTCACTTCAATCATTTATATAATTTGCTGAAAATACATCGCCTGCGAGAAGGAAATTCTACTTCGCCGAGCGCGATTCACTCAAAAACCGTTTGCTGAATTTTGATGTTGTTTTGAATATTGTACTGCGCATGGTGGTATCAAGAGTAAAGCAGAGTATGTTTCTTTTTGACATCAAGTCGAAAAGTTGAAGAATTGAGATAAAAGTATAATTAGTATTTGTTTAAAAGTAAGTTATTTCTCGTGGACAGAATATTTCACCGGATACGTACCAATACCAACCTCATTGTATTATTTGGAATTAAAACTGTTTAAGGTTGAGTAGCTGAACTTTAAATTCCTGTGGCTACGATCGTAAAGTAACGACTAATCGTTCTCTTGCGCTGATACTTTGTCTAGTAAGCATCTCTTCCTTCTGTATGGACGGTGTGACTAGTGTCAGCAATTCTTCAAACTGTTAAGAACCTAACCTAAAAAAAAAAAAAAAAAATCTGGTTCTGATGCCTACAAAATGTTCATGGTGCATATTTTTTTCCCAAACAATAAATATTCTGCGCCGGTTTTTAGCTATCACAATTGAACAGGACGCCAATACCAACTTTCTGGTATTTTGATGATATCGTTTAGGTATTATGTTTTCGCTTAGCGCTCTGAGGAAGATGTGGTAAGAACGACGATCACTAACGAAATTAAGGAAGTTTCACGTACTAGCTTCGTTAGGTTGTGTAGTGTAAAAAGTGATCTCTTTTTTATCTCGCATTGCAGCACTAATACAACGCTCTGCAAACTAGATAATGCCCGCTTTAGTCGTTTATGATAGTCGTGACGCTATTGATTTTCTCACTGTATTTGTGACACTCTTGACTATGAGTTGACTGCAAATTAAGAGATCAAATTGTCCGTAGGAGTAACTTCGATAGACGGCCTGAATTCATGTCATGACCATTATAAAACGCAGTGAACCAAGTTACGAGAAACAGTTAGTCTCATTAGGAAAGTAGGAAACGGAAGACTGCTGATGTGAGATTCTCCACCTCACAAACTACTTGTTATGGGGCGTGCAAAAAATACGTGGCTCTGTCCAAGGGGGGGGGGGGGGAGTTGGCTGGAAGGCTACGCTGGGCTACGTGGTGGGAGGGGGGGTTCCGAGCCAGGCTACGTAGCTTTCCTTTCATAACATTTTTCACAGTTAAAACGAGGAACAAACACACAACAGCATGTGATTATTTATTTTCTTCAGTTAATTATCCCTGTATGTAATTTACAATAGTCTGACAGGAGAAAACAGTACAAAATGTCTTCTGGAATCAAAAGGGAAAAAAGCTACGTGCTACATGAGGAGAGGGGGGGGGGGGTAGAGGTTAAACCCACGTATGGCTACATGGAGGGGCGGGGGGTGTTCACAGGAGGCCAAAATGGAACTACATGGTTTATGCACGCTACCTTACACACACACACACACACACACACACACACACACAAAAACACACACACACACACAAACACACACACACACAAACACACACACACACACGTTTTCACGATGATTACTAGATTGTCGGAAAGACAACTGTACTCACTATCCTTTCTGCAGTGAATTCGCATATTTTTAACATAGTGTCATTTCCACAGGTAATTAATGTAAACACCAAGACGGCCACCAAACCAATTCACTTAAACACTCTGAAAACGAAAGAATAACAAAGATTCGTTCTAATTATCAAACAAAAAATAAAGTACAGTGTTATCGAGCAGCTTCAGTAAGAAAATAACCGAAAATGTCATTCACGTTAAATCTAAACCAAACTAAAAAATGATTCGAACATCTGAAACAGAACAAAATGTAAGGACGAACTCTGACACTGAGACAGAACAGATGTGAAAGAAAAATAAATTTTAGTCAAAATAATGTTCGTTGTATTGACAATAGCTACACGAGATTTACGCTGCGTACAAACACTACTTTCACCATCGTTTCGATCAATACCTATGTCATCTTCAGGGGGTAAGCCAACTGCGCGAGTCTGCTAGAGAGTGGCGTTGTGACCGGTTGTTCTCTTATTATTTTATGATGTGGGGACTATCGAATATATAACACCCATCGATTACCCAGAGATATTATGCTTACGATGTAATGTTTTGGTCATAGTATTATTTATTTGTGCAGCACACATTTCCAGGCTTGGCTTAGACCATAGCCATCATCTTTATCAAGATTGCTGGCCTAATAACCTATATAAAGATGGTGGTTAAAAAAATAATATTGTGACCAAAGACATTACATCACAGGCATCATATCTCTGGGTAATCAATTGTTGCTAGAGATTCGATAGTTACCACACTATAAACACGAGAACAACGGGTTACAATGCAGACTCAGTGGGTGGCTATCCACCTGAAGAAGAACATAGAAATTGGTTTAAACGTCAGGGAAAAAGAAGAGTGCTTGAACGCAGCGTAAATCTCGCAGAGATATTATTAACATCATGGCAGCTTGCAAAAATCACAAAATCTTTTACAATGTCAGGTATAATTAATTTTTATATTATTACAGGATTGTAACTTAGAAAAACTGAAAAAAAATGTGGTACATATAAACAGTCGAATGTACTCTTGCTAATGGAGTGAAATGCGCATGTATAAAATAAACAAAACATACAGTTTAAACCGTCAAAGATCACTACGTGCTGCGTGGAGTCTGTGAGCTGTCCTGTAATTAGGACACAGGGCTGTGTCCGGCAGCCCCTGTGTTTTTGCGCGGTCCCCTCCGTGCAGTCGATGAGATACAGCACAAACACACCATTTGCCGTGGCGGGAGACACAGCCTCCATATGTATCGGCTGCGAGCTGCGGGGAAATGCTCCAAGACTCCAACTCAAAAATATGTTTCCCGTGACTTCGTGACACATCGACCAAAAAGTTGTCGACTTGCAAATAATAATCATACATATTACTTCTAAAAGGAATATATATTTTTTTGTGACGATCTTTATTCATATGTAACCGAATCGATAAATGAGGTAATTTTTTAAATGTTAAGATCTCCGCATTAAAGATTAAGGTCTCTTATTTGAAAAAGAAATGAATTTTCCAGAATTTGACCCATAAAGTGTAAAGTGTAAAGTGTAAAAGTGTAAAAGTGTGTAGTATCAAAAAAAAGTTTTGGTAACGAACAACTTATCTACGTTCATATCTAACTGAAATCGATAGTTGAAGTATCGTTTTAAAGATTGATGTCTCACTTTGGTAAAATCATAAATTAAGAAAGGAATTTATGGGAAGCCAACCGGTAAAGGGTAAAATCACGCGCATGATACAATTTCACAGTTTTGAAGCTTAAGGTGTGCACCTTAAGCTTCAAAAGTGTGAAACTCAGTAGTCTTTGTGTGAGCCGGTAACAAACAGACAAAACATTAGATTTCATATTACGGAATTTGATAATTATCCACCACTTTGCCTTTTTAATTTCAAGCTAATTCCTGTCGAATATTATAAACAAGTGCCTGCAGATGAACATAAAGCCAGGAAACGTTTCACTCTTGTATGTTGGTATTATCCATACTATTTAGTATGAGGATATCATGAAGGAATTAAGAAAGCTGAAAAAACATAAAGGGGCTGGTGTAGATAATATTACTACAGATGTCGTAAAAATAGTAGGATGTGACATTGTACCTTATCTTGAAATATTATTTAAATTGAGTCTTGATACTTGCTGCTTAGGGAACGTGCATAAACCACGTAACTCCATTTTGGCCTGCTGTGAACTCCTCCTCCCCCCCCACGTAGCCCTACGTGGCTTTTGCTTCTAACCCCCCCCCACACGTAGCACATAGCTTTTTTCCTTTTTATTAAAGAAGACATTTGTACTGTTTTTTCTAGTCAGGCTATTGTAAATTACATACGGAGATAATTAACTGAGGGAAATAAATATTCACATGCTGTTGTGAGTTCTATTCCTCATATTAACTGTGAAAAATGTTATGAAAGGAAAGCTACGTGGCCTGGCCCGGAACCCCCCCCCCCACCCCCACGTAGCCTAGCGTAGCCTTCCAGCCAACCCCTCCCCCCCTGGACCGAACCACGTAGTTTGTGCACGGTCCCTTACTAGAGGATTGGAAAAGTGCGACAGTAGTGCCGGTACATAAAGGAGAGGTGAGAATTAGAGTTGAAAATTATAGGTCAATTAGCTTGACGTCAGTGGTAGGTAAATTAATAGAGAGATTGATATGCAACCACATCAGAAATATATGTTAGGAGCGTAAGTGGTTTTGAAGTAGGCATCATGGCTTTAGGCAAGGAAATTCATGTGAATCTCAGTTGGTGGGATATATCTAAGATATTTCGGATGAAATGGACAAGGGAGGTCAAATTGATAGAGTAGCACTAGATCTTTCAAAGGCTTTTGACAGAGTGAGAGGTAAAAACTATTGGAATGGATGTGAAAGTGATTTGCTGGGTAGAAGAATTTTTAAAAGGTAGAAAACAGAAAGTTAGGTAGGAAATGCAGTATCAAAAGAAGTGGAAGTAAAAATGGGAGTGCCACAGGATAGCGTATTGGGACCATTGTTATTAATTATTCCAATGAATAATTGTATTGATTGTTTACTATCTGAAATTAGATTGTTTGCAGATGACATAATACTATATAAAAGGATCAAAACGGTTGAGGATTGTAAACAGTTGCAGGGTGATCTGGACAGGATATCTGGTTGGATTGGTAAACATGAGATGAAGATAAATGCAAAGAAGAGTCATCTTATTAGATACACAAATAAAAAACTAAAGGTTGATTATGATTATAAGGTGGGGAAATAATTGCTTGTTGAAGACTTGAAATTTAAATATCTTGGCATTACATTTGATAGCAAGCTTAGATGGGCAGATCACATTGGACAGGTAGGAGGAAAAGGTTTCAAAATCCTGCATTTCTTGGAGAGGGTGATGAGGGGATGCACGAGAGAAGTAAAGGAATTGGGTTACAAAACTTTGGTCAGGCCATTGCTTGAATATGGTAGTGTAGTATGGGACCCACATTTTGAGTATCAAATACAGGAGTTGGAGAAGGTGCAACGAGGGCTGCTAGATCTGTTTCTGGAAATTATCGCAGAATGAAATCATTGACGGATATGATAAAAGAGCTGGAATGGGACTCATTGGAAGACAGAAGGAGGGTGAAGAGGGTCATGGGAGTGTACAAGCCGTATATTGGTGATGAGGCATGGAAAGATATTGGTGTAAGAATTGAAAGTAATGCATATACCCTTCAAAATATATTCAGAAGATTGAAATCTCTTTTTAAAATGTCTAATGGTCTCCTTCTATGGCTTTATAAGGTTCGTAGTTGCTTTGGATTATGCTTGAATAAGAAATAATTTGAATAATACATCTTTTAATCTTTTGCAAACAAAGTTATGATTAGAGTTTGAATAGGTAACGAATTGTTATGTCTTATAACAAATTTAACATAACAATATTAAACGTTAAACATTAAAATGATCTCCACGACAATATGAGCAACTAGTTTAAGATTCTTTGCGTCTTCTCATAGCTGTACACCACTTTTTTCTTACATTCACATCTCGCGGCAGATAAAAGTACACTTTATCAGCTGAATTTCGTATCGCATTTTTGCACATAGGTGCAATACACTATTTATAAAATGGTTTACGACCTCCTTTCATATTGAAATTAGTTATAAAAATAAAACTTTTGAGATATAACACTCCACAATATACAATACGCCAACGTAGTCATGTACAATGACGTCACGTTGCAGCACGCCAAACTGGCATTTATATTGTCGGAACTGGAATGCAGTTTTAAATTTTTTTAATGTTAAATTTTAATATTTTCATCAATATTATATTTTTCACGGTTATATAACAGAGTAAATAATTGATTTAAAATATAAAAATAATACATGCATATACCCTATTGCATAGATGCCGCACGGTCTGTACTGCACCATATTAAGGCGTAGCATTTGGATATTCGAGATAAGGGGTTACGGTGGGTAATTCTTTAAGTAAAAGAATATTTACACCCCATAAATTTGTAATAACAAAACTGCTTAACTATAGTTCAATCGAAAAAATTTACCACAGCTGTCAGTAAGTACTGTGCTTTGGTCCGGTATTCTTATAACAGTTGTAATGGCGCATATATCGTCCGTTTCTATCCTCCGTGCTGTCGTACATGTGTACCTCAGTGTTGTTAAGTGTAATGTGTTGTCTATACTGTGACAAACACATAAGATATACGTAAAGCAATATAAATAATTTTGTATCTGAGGTTTCATGAGCGGACTGCTTTGTTTAGCTGATGTAAGAAAGAATACGGTAAGCGCTAGAGTCACTCAGCTGTGTGGGGAGGCAGCAGGCAGTTTCTCATACTGAACGATTTTTGAGTAGCTGTATTTAACAGTTAATTGCCGCCCAATGTATTTCTGTTGAATAAATGTGTTATATAGTGCGTGGTCTAATCAGTGAGAATATTCACGGGTTCTCACAACTTTCTTTTTTCTTAACTGTGATTCAGACCGATATTACAACGTTTGAATGGTTGACACCGTTACATGTAATATAATATCAGTGAGCGTATAGGAAAATAAAAACAAATCTTAACAACTCACCTTACTGTACGTAATATTAGTTTTAATTGTAATCTAGACTGCAAAGATCGCGATCAGTGTGGGACTACTTTCGTTCAGACGAAGTAATGATTACAGTAACAGGACACTCATGAAAAAAAAATATAATTTTTTAATTAAGTTACTCGTGTCCTTTGCTGCAACATCAAATGCCATTTGTAATTCTCACCAAGATTAAATAACGATATAATAAAAACTGACGCTAGCTTTGCTAATCGAAAATTAAAGCTTTTATCTTAGATATCAATGGGCCAAGAATTTATTGAATACTTCTACATCGAACGAAAATAAAATAAAATAAATATAAGTAACTAATATTTAATATGTAGATTTAAAGGAAATATATACACTTATTTCAGTTTTCTGACAATTCATTTATTCGCAGGTGCTTAGCTAAATAGAACTGTTATTAAATAAAGCTCATACTAAACAGCACTGTTACATCTCTGGTCGTTGTAAGCAGAGGTGAGAAGCGTGACGTCATAGCGTGTCTTCATAGAGTGACGTCACCGCGTGACAGAACATGCTGACCAAGGCTGACATTTTATAGGTATTGATAACAATTCAACTTAATTCAGCAACTGCGTGGAAATGAATCATCAGAACAATTCGTTCAACACATTCTTGACGTGGTTTGAAGCTACTAAGTATGAAAAATTTTTGACAATTAACTGAATATAAAGGAACCATATTCACCAACGAAATTAACAACGGCTGTAGCTCGAATGTTGCCTACACTTAAAAAACAAAACAAAATCAGGTATTTCTTTTCAAGTTTGTGTATTGTTCCATAGATTCCTAAGGATGATTAAAGACATGTGTTCACTAAACACCTCATGAATTCTGTTGAGACGACAGATTTGAGCTACTCCATATGGCGCGAGAAGTATCACTTTGATAAACATACTATAACTTTTGTATATTGTGTTGGCATACTTAGTTTTCTTCTCTGACCACACAGTTTAGGTGCCATATTAAACTGTCGTTTCGAGTGAAAAGGCTTTGATTAACAAAACCTCTTGGAGTACTGAACTCTTGTAGCATGGATGAAATATTACGATCGCGTTTCACTATACAATTATCGAGGTTGATAATTTGTAGTAGTATGGAAAAAGGACTGGCTCGTTGTATTTTAATTTTATTTTCCATATACATTTTGACCCAGCATCTAGAGGTTAAACTGGACCGCTAAATCCTCTTCTCTAAAGACTAAATTACATTGAAAATAATTACCATAATAATTAAAAATACATATAGAACCCCATGAATGAAACTAACAAATAAATTAGGAAACAAATTACAGTATATCTAATTACAGGGATATGTATGTATTGAAAATTTTTTTTTATATCTTACAGTCTGAACAGCTATATATTAAACGAGTAATTTGACTGTTCCATTTATACTACTAGACCTCGTCAGATGTCTTAAATGTCCAGATGGCCAGAGCGGTATGTAACTCTCTCTCCTGGTATCGACTGCGGCGCTTCAGGAAGTTACCCTCCTGGAATACATGATAGACTCCTCTGGGAACTCAGAGGTGATTTCGGCAGGTCATGGTGGATGCCTTCGTCGGTTCCCGCACTCAGCTTTCTTCCGCTCCAAGTATTTTTGCTTCTCGATTTGAGAGGTTATTTCTGCACTTTCATTCAGCAAGTGCCATAGTCTCTCAGATCACAGTATATCGAATTTCCTCTGCCGTTGTAGCTGCTGTTGCTGTGAGAACCTCATCTCATCTGTTGCTCGACATTCCCACACCACGTGCTGTGGTGTGCTTTCCTCTCCACACTCGCACCTGCTGGTTGGTGAAAGTTCACGTTGCTTTAGGAAGCTTCTGTATGGTCCGTGGCCGGTTATGTAGTGGATTAGCCCTGGAGAAGTTTCAAAGAATCCCATGCTGATTCTTTCAGCTACGGATGGGAACATGTCGTAAGTTCTACGACGAGTTTCGCTAGTGTCCCACTCGTTTTGCCATTCCTCAATCAATAAATTCCATAATTCCTGCTTTGTGCTTACTTCTTTCCCAACTATCTCCACAACCTTGTAAATCCTGTTCTTTCTCAGCCAATATGTTGTTCCGCGTCTCTTCACTTCTAGATCCAGGGGCAGTACACCTGCTGCTACTGTTAGGGCTGATGTCAATGTTGTACGGTATGCGCCTGTGAGCCTGATTAGTAGGGTTCGTTGCAATCTCCGGACTCTTTAGTTCGTTTTAGCAGTTGTTTATTTGTCAGCTGTAATAGATCCGTAGCGAAACAATTACGAGGTCTCACGAAACAATTAGAAATAATGAAATGTTTCCCGAACAGAAACAAAAATGTACTAAAAGCTCCTTACTCGGGAAACCACGCACACAGTTTATCCATATCCCTGAGATATGTCGTGCAGCTATTTATCGACGCCTAGCAGGTTGGCTCCGAACTCTCTCATTTTTAGCAAAAATAGTTTATTTGCCAACTGAAACCTTTAACGGTAATGCGATCACAGCCAGATATGAGGTGCTGTCATCTAGCAGCAATGCGATCACTCATTACCGACGCCAGCGAAGCGTAGCAGCTTGAATCTGAACTATCGCATATCTGTGACCTTGAATGTTCATAATTTTGCCATTTACGGGTTTAATATACAAAAATTCATTTCTTATTTAATGGTGTCACTAAAGTGGAGAACTTAATCTTTAAAATGATACCTCATTTACAGGTTTTGGTTAAGTATGAGGGGAGAAACACGGCTCGTCATTAAAAAACACCATTTATAAATAAAATATATGGTGAATTTGAACGGTCCGAAGCTGAAGCTGCTGCCGAGGCAGGGTGTGTGGGGCGGCGACTTGTGGCGTATCGCGCGGGAGCCGTGTTTACTGTGAAAGCAGGATTTGTGGCCGGCGCATCGCAATGACCAGGCGCCGGCTTAAGTCCGCCCAGCCGAGCTGGGTGGCTGGGTCCCGGCAAGTGAAGATCACTATCTCCGTACTGTGCAAACGCTATGCAATTTCTACGTCAGTCCCACGCATCTCTTGCTGTCTCGTCATATACAGATAGCCATCCGTCTTATCAGCCTCAGAAAGCCTTCTCTACTTGTTCCTCCACTGTGACCAACCTATTTTTCTTCGAATCTGAGGAGCTTTGCATGTGTCGTGATCGAAGTCACCGAACAGCCCAGGAAACTTCTCGTATTATGTCAGCGTACTGCATTAGCATCAGATACGTACGCGTTTGCACGGTGGTGGGACCCGGGCATAAGTGGCTGGTTTTCTGCGATGGCGTGTTCTTAAGACGTCTCGGGAGGACCTAGGTTCGAATTCCCGTCCGGCCATTCAGTTTTGGCTTTTCCATGGTTTCCCAAATCACTCCAGTCAAATGACGGGTTGATTCATTCATAAGAGCATGGCAGAATTCTTTCCCATTATTTGCAACCAGTCACTTTCGGCCTCTAATGACCTCGACGTCGACAAAGCATAAAGCTAGAAGAAAAAAAAAAAAAGATTAACACGTCTTTTTCAGGACATTTTGCGTTGTGCTGGCGTTTATATTTTGGATTCGGCATGAATTTTCTATTCATTGACACTATTTGCATCGATATTGAGTTCCGTGTTTTAGCCACGTGTCGCTATTTTAGGCCTATATAGTTGTAAACCGAGCGTGGTGGGTGAGCGGTTAGCGCTCTGGCCTCGCATTCTGGAGGACGCCGGTTCGAATCCCCGTCCGGGCATCCAGATTTGGGTTTTCCATGGTTTCCCTAAATCACTCCAAGTGAGTGCTGGGATGCTTCCTTCAAAAAGGCCATGACCGAATTCCTTCCCGTTCCTTGTCCCCAGTCCCATCCCGCCTCTAATGACCTCGATATCGACGTGGCGTAAAGCAATAAGTAAAAAAAATAAATAAAAATAAAATGATATAATAAAGTTGTAAGACATCTTTTGCGCCAAAGTGTTGTTCGAATCCTTCTTTCTTCGCACTGAAACTACCACGACTGCTAATTGACGAGGATCGTATAGCATTTCCTTCCACGGAACCAATACTCGTATGATATCAGCTGGGAACATGAAACATAGTTCTCTGACGAGGAGTATAGACAATAAGCGGGAGGTATTTGTCTATGGTGTCTCGAACGTGTTCGTGTAGACTATGCAGCAAGACCTTAATCTTTAGATCATCTTAGGCAATCACTGGGTAATAAGCTTTCAGAGACTTCTCATTACTACTTATCGGTCTGTTTTAACGATAGCTAATCTTGTAGGCTTATTTATTCAAAATGATTTTAATAGACTTCAGAGATACACTGAAATAAACGGTTATTATGAATGTAGCACTTTGTGCTATCGTTGTGTTAGTGAACATCAGCAAATTCAGTCATCGAATAATGATGTGGCCTTAGAGTCATGAATCTGATTAGATCTTAACAGTTTTCTTTCTTTTTTTTTTTTTTAATGTCGTTGGGTTCCTACAGCTCCTGCCGTTTCCCGTAGGATTCACGGAGATAGAGCTCCACATCCCCATTACAACCAACGGCAGTAGAAGGATGTGTCAAGTTGAGCGCCACGCGACTGAGTGGGCCTGGAGAGCCGCTCGAAGAAAAATCCTCGGAATTGTCGGGGATCGAACCCCGGTGGTCCAGTCCTCGTCAGACACTGTACCGCCTCAACTACGCGACGATTATCTGTGAGCTAACTCCAGTGCGCATGTTTTTATACCAACAATACGGTTCAGCGTTTAACTGTGTGCGTGAACTTTTCTAGATCGGGCACGAATGAGCAGCTTACGACAAGCGGACAAAATTTCTCTTCCTTAAAAAATTCGCCAAACAAAGAAAATGGTTCGCTTTTCTGATTTACGCTCGCTGATATCCTTCTATAAACCATCGAGAGCAACAAATCGTCAAATTACACGAGAATAGTTATCATTTGTAGGCTTTTAAAACAGTTTTCTGGAATCTGTATCACCATATTTTTATATTATATAACGCCGAAATAGTCACAGACCAGGAAAACATTACAGTGAAAAAAAAAAAAATTGGTTTCCCTTCTTTATATAGATTCAGTTTCCTCTATTAATTTCGACTGACGTAGTTTTGTAAACAATATTACAAAATTACTATAGAGGGCGATACTGCTGACAGGACACGGGTTCAAATCCCCTTGCATGCATCCAGATTCGGTTTTCCATGGTTTCTCGCAAACACTCCGTGAGAATGCCGGGATCGTTTCTTGAAAAGGCCATTGCTGAATTCCTTCCCATTCCTTGTGTCCTATCTTCTCCCATCTATTATAATCTCGACGTCGAGGAGGAATAAGACCCTAAGCAAAAGGAAAGGTACTTTGGTTTAACTTGTTTTTAGAAATACGCTTATAAAAATCACTATTTTTCTAATTTTTGCTACTACTAAAGTAGTACACTCGTATTTTGTATTGATACTGCAGCAGTCGAGATGTCGGGTAAAAATATCTCCCTCTGCTGTGAGTGAGCGTGGAACATACCACGTTGGAGACAACAGAGAACAGAAGGGAATTCAACAGTTTTTGGGACAGAAAGCGCAGGTGCCTTATTTTTCCACTTTGCGGTTCTTTAGACTGGGTCATTAGCGTCAGTTCAGAATTGCTGACCACGAATGGAAAGGAATTTGATCGTGGTTTGTATTGTGAAACCATCCGGGTTTAAGGCTGGAGTCATTTTTAAAAATCGATGAAAACTGAACTCTTTTTGCCGTATCGGGACTAGACACTGCTTTCTTCTGAATCCATGACCGGACTTTTTATGGTTTCCTTCTAATTCCTTAGTATTCTACCATATTTGCAGTTCAGTTCAACTGATCTGAGACGAAAACCACTCTCGGCAGACTCAGTAATAAGAAATAGCCGACTTCGTGCTTTCGCTGGTAAGTTGGAGGATACAAATTTAGCGAGAACTGAATTCCATGATATCTAGCTTAAGATGTGGTGGCTGCAAACAAATCCTTCAGCGAAGTAGCTCTTCAAATTGTCATTTGAGGGCATTGTTCGCTCACATATTTTCGCTTTGTTATGCAAAGACGTAACTTTCTGTACGCCGCAGTGGTTAATCCTCATTTTTGTGTGTTTGTCTATATATTTTGTCTGTATTTGTAGTGATCCCCTTCATTGTTATTCAAAACATGAGATTGACGGATGGGCACTAGCAGCTCCTGTGCTACTGTCCCTCCCGGAGGGGTTCCGGGTTCTGGTCCAGGTGCCGGCGGCGACCAATAGCGACGGGCTCAGGTAAACACGGCAGCCATCAGAGACACCTGGCGCCGCCCACCATTATTACAGCAGGCGGCGTGTGTGGGCGGACACAACCCTCTCTCACACACTCCTCTCTTTTGTCTTGGAGCGGTCGCTCAACTTGCAGAGTAGGTTACGCTAATGTGACCACCCAACACAATGGTTGGAGAAATGTGGTCCCCAGCACAAAGCATGAAAGTCTTTACTTAAATGGTCGCCAGTTCGAGCTACTCTCGGAAACTGTTGTCCTAAGCTTAGGGTCTTTCGCATTCAATGCATCAAACCTAGATACGCTAACATTACATAACAATCCGAACTGGATAAGTTCTCTATAGTACAGTTCGTTCAGAGTACTGCAAAATGAAATCTATTATCTTTCTGCAGTAACGTCTATTCGAAATTGTTGCTAATGCATAGAGGGAGAGAAAGAGATTGAGGGAAAACCAAATATAGCTTATATATATATAAAGCAGTTATTCGTGAGATATATTTCATTAATATTCACAATGTAATTGCGATAAGTAGTGGTTTCTAGTTAATTTTTTGTTAATAATTGTTTAGCTGAAAACTAATAAAAACGGGTTATTCTGATAATTTTCTTTTTCTTTCTCAAAATTCCGGATTTTATAATATACTTTATAATTTTAATCGCATAGGTGTACAGAGTAATTAATAAAGTATGGTCCAGTTCAAAAATAAAGTCAGAGAAACTATAACATGAACAAATATCCGCATTGTCTCAGCACTATGAAGTCTTACATAGCATATCCTACAATATGACTCCATTGCTTCGGAAATGACTTATTTCACTTCGAACTAATGCTGTCCCAATAGGGTAAAAAAATAGTATAAAGAAATTCATAGGTATAAAATAATTCTGTACATAAAAATAATCAAATTTCTCAGTGTAATTCTGAAGGAAGAGCTATTCACTAACAACTTATTCTAGAAAAATTTACGCATTATTTTTATGTTTATTTAAATTTCACTTTCTCTTTTGTAGCAATTTTATTTCTTATTCCCCGTAAGAAACAATTTATCAAATTCACAGTTTTAAACTAAAACTGTTTATTAAACAATTCAAAATGTTTCAATAGTATCTAGCTTGAACACAAAGTTTTTTGCCACTTATTTTCTTACAATCTCGTCGGCTTGTCTGACTTTGTTTATGTCAAAGCTCTCCAGTAGTCGCTGCAAGTCCACAATTTCAGAACCAAGAACTAATGGAGGTCGTAACTGAAGATTGTGCTTCCCACCATCTCCGTTCATACTATGAACTAACTCACTGTGGAAAATTATAATAATCAACAATTTTTAAGATTGCCAGAAACAGAATACCGTTTATCACATTACAAGTGCCACTTTAATAGGCTTTAAGCATTCAATAGTCTTCCGATTTCCAGTACCTTAATCTAATTGGGAATTGATCGATAAGGATAACAGTTCACTTCAGGTTTATACTTTCATGGTGTATCCACAAATCGAGTGAATAATAGTCTCCATGCTGGGATCTTCCTCCATAGGGTTTCAATATTTTGAAGAATTCAGGTTTTGGAAGAATGGGATCTCCCCCCTGGTCGCCTACATACTTGCCAAAAATTGTCATACGAGGCAGTGCAGGATCGCTGAATACAGTGTATGGCGTCGTATTGTGTTCAGTGATGAATCGCAGTTGTGCGGTACCTCGGATGACCATCGTCGGCTAGCATGGTGGCGATCTGAGGAGAGGACCCATTCTTCAAATGTTTTGCAGAGGCACAGTGGTGTTACTCCTGGCGTCATGGTGTGGGTAGCCATCACGTATGACTTCAGGTCATGGCTGGTAGTGATTGAGGGAACTCTGACGGCTCAATGGTACGTAACGGACATCCTGCGTCCTCATGGGACAGTATCGTGATGCCATTTTACAGCAGGATAGTGCTCGCTCACATACGGCACGTGTCTCTATGAACTATTCTGAGATACTCCCGTAACCAGCAAGATCTCCAGATCGTCCCTGATAGACCATGTGTGGCACCAACCCGTACGTCAAGTTCAGGTACCCAGGATATCAAGGACCAGTTACAACGGCTGTGGGCCAGCTTGCCTCAGGAGATGATACGACGGCTTTATGACAGCCTTACCAACTGACTCAAGGCCAGAGAGGGTGCAACGTCACACTGGTAAGTGGGCTCACAATGCAAAGTTCTCTGTGAATTGCCCCGATTTTGTAATCACTGAAATAACATCACAAACCGTCTTAAACCATGAAGTTTCGTTTCGTTTTCTCTTCCCCTTTATGTGCTTGATTTATTTTTGTCAGGCAGTGTACAAACTTTCTATAATAAACTAAAAACTGGAAACCAAAATATGGAGTGAATTGCTGAAACCACGCTGAATCAAGAAAGACTGAGTTCTGTGAATGAGCGGTGACACTAAGGCTTGGCATTCGAGATGGTGCAGGTTCGAATCCCCGTGCAGCTATTTAAATTTTAATTTTTCCTCGTTTCCTGAAATCACTCCAAGCGAACGCCAGGATGGTTCATGGGAAAATTCCTTTCCGTTCCTTGTCCCTAATTCCTTCCCGCCTGTAATGTCCTCAACGAGACATAAAGCGATAGAACGCGGATCTAGATGATGTAGTGGAAACACAGCTGTAGGTACAACAGAAGTGAGGCATGGTTATGGTCGCCTCGATAACTCTGGTCAGTAACGAGATCGCCACGAATAGCGCGCCAGGACACCGGCCAACGTAAACAGCGGAGGGCAGTCTCCCGCAAGGCCACGAGGCTATCATGCAGCACCTTCAATCAGTTAATGCCACGCTGCCCCACGTCCAAAATCCCGTAGCGCCTCTCAGTCACGGCGTTTACGACGTTAAATGGTTTCCCCAAATCACTCCAGGCGAATGCGGGATGCTTCCTTCAAAATGCCATGGCCGAATTCCTTCCCGTTCCTTGTCCCGAATCCAATCCCGCCTCTAATGACCTCAATGTCGACTAGGCGTAAAGCCATAAGTAAAAAAAAGGTTAAAATTATAATTTGTTCAGAAAATAGTAAAAGATATTTACATACTTTTTTTTTTTTTGTAACTGCTTTACGTCTCTTTTTAACATCGAGGTCTTTAGAGACGGGAAAGGATGAGGAGGCAAGGATGGGGGCAAGGAATGGGAAGGAATTCGGCCATGGCCTTTTGAAGGAAGCATCCCGGCATTTGCCTGGAGTGATTTGGGGAAACCATGGAAAACCCAAATCTGGATGCCCGGACGGGGATTCGAACCGCCGTCCTCCCGAATGCGAGGCGAGAACGTTAACCGTTACACCGCCCCGCTCGGTATATTTACATACTTTCATTTTTTATTATTTTTCTCTCTCTCTCTATTTCTTGCTGTCATCAGTCTCTCGACTGGTTGGCTGGTTGACTAGTTTGATTCAGTTCTCCGTCCCTTCCAATCTTGCGCTAACCTCTTCATCTCTACATACCTCTTACAACCCATATCCTCAATTATTTGCTTCAGATATTCCAACCTCTGTCTTCTTCTGCAGTCCTTACCTTCGACTATTCTCTCCACTAACAAATTACTTAATCTCGCTTGTCTTAAAATATGACCCGCCATACTCTCTCTTCTTTCTGTAAGACTTGTCCACAAATTTCTTTCCTGGTTGATAGTCTCCAACACGCGTTCATTTGGTAATGTATCTTAATTTTCATCTTCCTTTTATAGAACCACGTTTCAAAAGCTTCAATTTTGCTTTGGTATTCTTAAAGTCCATGCTTCACTACCATACAGTGCTGTGCTCCATACATAGAGTTTTAAAAACTTCTTTCTGAGTCCTAGATCAATATTTGAAACTAAAAGATTTCTCTTTTTGATGTACGTTCTTTTCGCTAATGCTAACATTGTTCCTCCTTCGGCCATCAGTTGTAATTTTACTTCCTAAGTGAGAGAATTTACTTACTTCTGCTATTGTACCTGATCCTATTTTTATATTTAATCTATTTTTATTACTATCTTTTCTGCTACATTTCATCACTTTCGTTTTGCTATAGTCTTCCTTCAGTTTTTTGCTCACGCTACTCAGTAATTTTTCAATATCCTCAGTCTGTTCTGTTATAAGGAAAATATTCTCCTTGAACACTTATGCTAAATTTAAATCTTTCTTTCACTCCATTTATTGCTTCGTTTACATGCTATTTTGAAGAGACTACAACTTTGTCTCACACCTTTTTTAACTGATGCGCGTCTCTCAGTTGTCTCTATTTTGATTACAGCCTGCTGATTCTTATACAGATTATAAATTACGCTTCTATCCCATCTTTAAATTTTTTAACTTCTTGTCCCATATTAAATTATTAAAAACTTTTTCTGAATCAACAAACTCCACAAAAGTATCCTTGTTTGTCTTGATCCATCCTTCAAGTATTAATCTTAAAGCTAGATTTGCTTCTCTTGTACCGTGGTTTTTCCTGAATCAAAACGTATATATCTTCACCTACTGTTTCTTCTACCCTCCTTCCTATTCTTCTGTATACTCGTAATATCCTGGGTAGAAATTTTGAAGCATGTGATGTTAAACTTACAGTGTGATAGTCCTTACATTTGTCAGTTTTTATAAAAATCAGTTGCAATCTCTCATTTTCCGTAAATTTTTAACATTAGTTTAAATAATGTTTGGAATCATTCTTCTCCAAAGGGTTTCAAAAGATGCAGGAATCTCATCAATTACAACCACCTCATTTGATTTGTAAAATTTCACAGTTCTTTCAAATTCTCCTAAGTCATCAATGTCATCTTTTTCCAGTACACTGTTGTTCAAAATATTTCCATCATACAAAATCTCTAAACATTCCTTTCATCACATAGCTCTATTTTCCGAACCCCATCTGCATATTTAAAATTTATACACCTTTTCTTCATTTTTCCAAAATTTTATTTCGTTTAGGCCACATCTGCATTACCTGTAACCATTTTCTTTTCTACTTCTTCACACTTTTTCCTGCCGCTATTTTCTTTCGTTTTCCTGCATTTCCTGTTTACTTGACAGGTCTGGTGGCTCAGTGGTTAAGGTGTCTGACTGGAAATCTAAAGATCCCCGTTTCGAATCCCTGTCTCGGCGGGTATTTTCACAGGCACTTAACCCGACCTTCACCTCTGGCACAGCTTGCTGCGTAATGTGAAGTACGTCAGAACGCTTCCCTGGTTCGGATTCCACATTAAACTGTAGGTCCCCTGTACCCGGCAGGATTGCCGGGTTAGGTTAAGGCGGCTACGACAGGAGTGGAATGTGCAGCTAATAGAAACTCTGTCACCAGGTCATTACGACCACACGATTTTTAAAATATTTGTAAGGTATCGGTACTGCTCTCTTCCTGTTTCAGCATGATACCGGGCGTGGTGATGAGCGGTAACGTTCAGGCCTTGCATTCGGGATTTAGGTTCTCCATGGTTTTCCTAAATCACTTGTAAGAAACTGACCTTTTTATGCTTCCTGGATTTGCCTCGGGTGGATATTACTCATCACAGAATCCATCAGAATATTATCTTGCAGTTTCTGCTACCTAATTGGTGTGTATGATTCAAACAAGATACAATAAACTAAGGAGAACTTCATTTCACTTTTCTATATATTTCACTCATCATTTGCTTCACAAATTAAACTTTCGACAAATCATTGAAAACTCAATATTCTCTCTTATTATCTCGATTATTAACACAATTACTGCTCGAGCGAGAAACACCAATTCATGCCTCCGCTCGCCATCATTTCTATCCCTGGACTGACCAAAGAATATTCTCTCTCCGTTCACATATTACTTCAAAGATAATTACATACAAACTGCTTCCATATCCTAAATACAATCACTTGCAATGCTTCTCATCAAGCTTAAATCAACAGCACAATGTTAAATATCGAACACAAATATCAAATGGAAATAGAAGAAAAAGGAATACCAAAACAATAAATTTTAGGTGTGAGGGGACTATGTTTCCTCACACACTGCAGGCGAATGCAGGGATGGTTCCTTCAAAAAGGCCATGGCCGAATTCCTTCCCGTTCCTTTCCCGCCTCTAACGACCTCGACGTCGACGTCGACGATTCGTAAAGCCAAGAAAAAAAATTCATCCTGAGTATTTTTGTGACTTCTCCTCTAATGCATCAACTCCAACATTTCTTCTGTGATCCAAAGTTTTTGGATGGGGCTTTCCTAATGCCTAATGTTTCTTTAGCACTTTGATTACTTATCTCTTGCAGAGGCTGTGTTAGCAGCTGATCAGCTGGACGCGTGCTCTGGGTTTCTCCGCTGTGGTATTTCCGCCGGTTGTGTGTGACGCGTCGCAGCCTGCGACCACATCAAGAGTCTCGCCTGGAAATAAAACGGCTTCAGCTGCCAGCTCCACCGCACTCCAACCCAAGGGTCGCTTCTCCAAAGAGGAAGCCTCACAATTTAGAACTGTATCGGAGTCTTCCGTTCGTTACGATTTTCCAAAATAGCAGTAGGAAAATGGCTGCACAACGCGATACACATATTCTTTAGCTCCCCTTCCATAACAACAACGATATACCTATAACTCCGTCAGAAAGAAAGTTGGCGTTGATAAATAAATGTGTCAGTCTGTGCATCGGGAGTTTTCAGGCCATCATCCTGGCGAGATAAGCACAGATAGACAAAAGTCTGTATCGGAAAAAATAATTAAACACTCAAAGAATTTATTTCGCATTTCGTATCTACGACAGCAATAACATGGACTTTTTTTTTTAAAAAAAAAATAATTTAATTGCAATGGAGCACAGGCTCCGGTGGCAATTTCCACCCATCTTCCCCCTATCCTGCACCCACCTACATTTGCCCTCTACAAATTTTATCTTTAAATTCTTTCAAAGTTTTCGGTAAATTATTCATCATTTCTCTTGGTAACTCATTCCAATCCCTGACATCCTTACCTAAAAAAGAGAATCTTCCCACATCCTTGTGCCTGAAATCGAGTGCCATCGTTATACACATCCTGACAAAAAAAGCGAAGCACCTAGAAGGGAAAGTGAAACGATACGAAACTTCACTGGCTGAGAGGGTAAGAGATGTCATTTCAGTGATAGCAAAATCGAGTCAGATTTACAGAGAACGTTTCAGTAAGCGCCCACTCATCAGTATGACATTGCATGTCCTCTGACCGGATGCATGCATTGATTTGATTTGGAAGGTTGTCGTAGTACCACTGTATTTCCTCCTAGAGCCCTGAACTGTTGTAACCACTTGTTGGTATCCTGGATACTGGCAGTGCGACGGAGTTGGCGTCCGAGCATGTTCTATCTGGGGATCTTGCTGGCCACGGGAGTACAGCTACATCATGCAGACATTTCATAGACACACGTGGCGTGAGTGGACGAGCATAGAAATAATGAAACCACTATGTGTTCTACCTCCACTTCTGTGTGCTTTGAATTTTTTGATAGACAGTGTACTCTATTATTTCTGAAAGGCGCAGATAAACAATTAAGCGGTGAAGTGAACTAGACCAGTGTTCGTCAGACTAGTTACAACTGGAAACCAGTGAAAATAGGAAATACTCTCTGACTGCTAAAACAGAAATTAAGGCAACGGTGATAGTACTTTTTTTCTTGCTTATGGTTTTGCGTCTCGTCGAAGTCGAGGTCATTACTCATTAGAGATAGGGGCAAGGAACTGGAAGGAATTCGGCCATGGCATTTTAAAGGAAGCATCCCTGCATTCGCCTGGAGTGATTTGGGGAAACCACGAAAACCCAAAATCCGGATGCCCGTACGGGAATTCGAACCCGCGTGCTCCCGAATACTAGTACTTTATTAAGTCGGATGATATTATAGTACCATTTTATTTCTGCTGTTGCTTCTATGGCAAAAAATTATATAGACGAAGCTCCACCATTGTTTTTGAGAGACGAAGCGTAGAATTGATATCGACTAGACTGTGCTCTTAAAGAGATGCTGAAAAAGGTTTCACTGACTCCGACTAGTACCAAATATGCTTTACGGTTTAGTTAAGAAGTCATGGAACAATAACCAAAAAGGCCTGAAGCAGTGATTTATAAATTGTAATTTATTTTAATTTTTCTGAATTTTCACTTATCCATGCAATATTCAAAGAAGTCCAACTGCTTATTAGTAAAATTTCAGTGCGTTAAATGAGAATCACTAACAAGTTTGGAAGTTTTCATAGCAGTGTTTGTCAAAATTTCTGAATATCATACACATAAAGACTGAAGAGGTCTCTCGAGTGGTTTAATGGAATTTTTCATCTCAAACCACGCCCTCAATTAACAGTTTCACAATGTTTGTGAATTGCAGAGTATGGATGTAGATGTAGATAAAATATGACACACAGATTCTGGCTCTTATTATTGTGACTGTTTCATAAACTCCTTCCTCATTATTCAAACCATGTTCATTTGGTTACCCCATCTGTCGACTTAATTTCCAGCATCCTTCTGTAACACCACAGTTGAAATTGCTTCAGTTTTCCTTTTCTTTTCCTTGATATCCCTAGTGTCTAAGTGTCCATTTTCTCTTAATGGTGTGTTCCACACACATGGTTTTATATAAAAAAAAATTCTGAGACTTAGGTCAATATTGAAACAAGAAGACTAGTGTTATTCTGCTTATAACGTCAGTCCTGCTTCGACCACATCATTTCTGCTTCAGCCATCAATTATTTCACTTCCTGAAATAATAGAATTTGCTATTATGCCTGAGCCTATAAAGTAAATCCACAAGTTTCGGCTATCTGGAATAGACAGCAGGTATCAATAAAAGTGATCATATCTCAGAGAGTAATTATTAGAGCCGAGTCAGCCAAGTTTTGTTTTGAAGAGGGGTGTACGTGTTATGCTGGACTATTAGTATGTACCACAAAAATTTAAAAAAGGAACCGGGCTGTAAGTTTGAAAAAGTTTGAAAATTTCCTAATATTTTAAAAATGTCGCCGTTCATGAGGGCAAAGTACAACCAGAATCACAAAAATCGGGCTACCTGACACGAGTGTCCCGTATAATGTAGTGATGAGGCGGACACGTGAAACTGAGTGTACACGTCCAGAGACAAACACTCGGGTGGGTGACGCCGCGGATCGGCATATGAGTCCACTAGACACGACAACTCCGACACTAAAGGACGACGCATCGGCAGATCTCCAAATGCTAGTACTTAGTACATCACCCTACATCTGCCCACCCAGTAAATCTACCCGAATAGCACTGGCTGTCGTATTAACCTACTCAAGTGTTGTAACAATCAACGAAAGTAGTGGCTAGTGATAGTCTCGCGCTCGCCAACTTTTATCACGTCTCTCAGGCCCTGACTGTTAGCATGACTTGGCTCTTCTAGCATTGATATGAATCTCTTGAAGGCAGTGATATCATGTCTGCAGAATCAGTGTTTCATTTTAACTCTCGATTAATGTCGGATGCTGTTGCGTGCAGGATCATATATATTATCTCTAAGAGGTGTTTTTGTGACGAAACATCTTTCTCCGTTCATATTTAACCAAAATATATAAATCTGGTATGATTTTAAATATTAAGTTCTCCGTTAATTAAGAAGGGAATATTTTGAAATTCAACCCGTAAATGGAAAAGTTATGAACAATCGAGGTCACGAGTCTGCGATTAAGGATTGCAATCAATCAGTGTTTCCTATCCCGCGGGATTTTTGCGTGATTTTCAACAGTTTTTTTAACGCACATATTTAAACGTAGTTACTTAAAGCGTCAGTGAATTAAATACTAAATGTCTGTTAATTAAATTAATAAATCAATTTTGATGTTAAATGATAAAAAGTTAACAGTTAACAATATTTTAATTGGCAAAATTACATTAAATTTTTTAACATGTGTTAAGTATATTTCGGGGTTTTACATTTTTTAAAAATATTGGCTACTTTTTAAATAAATAATCAGAAATGGAAAATATTCAGTCTTAGGTCATATTATGTGCCTTACAATACATTACATCAGTTTAAAAACATAGTATGCGTAATGGTCAAGTCACCAGTTTTTTTAAATTCTAAATAAACGTTCTATGATACCGAGAGAAAGCATACTATTTCACAAAGTTAAGTGAATATATTCAGTAGGTAGACTTGGCTCAGAACAAGATCTCATAACTTTTTGTCACTGCACAAGCACGAGACTTGGCCTATCTTTACAAGAATTGTTTTTGTGGGATTCATTATTATGTCTCGTGATTCTTTGATTGCTCTTGTATTTGGATTCATTGTTATTAATGGAAACTACTCACCAAGATGTAAACTGTTTAAGTGGCGTAACGACTTTTTTAGAGTGGAAATTATTATTTTTTTATGTAAGAAAAGAGACTTTCTCGGCTTATGATTGCAGTGAAGTTCGCCCAGATGTATCGCTGGATTGCGTTGTAAAAACAAGAAATTTCACACTTGAGGAAGACGGTGGAGGCAGCCATCGAAGTATGGTGTTTTTACAACACAATTCGGCGATACAGCTGTGAAAACTTTATTATAAATTTTTTCGCCTTTAGTCGAAATAATAACAAGGAGATGAAAGGACGCATCCTATCCACTCAATAATAATGTATTGTGGCGGTTGACCAAATCCCAAGAGGGATTAATCGAAAGACAGAGCGGCACATATAAGCAAGCGGCTTTCAGTCAAAGAACATGTGTGTCAAATGGATTGAGTTGGCAGGCCAAAACAACAATAAGTCAAAGGATATACAATTGCCTTTTCGATAGCTGCTAAATAAATTGGTATGCGATCGTTAAAATTACGATATATTAGTTTCGTATCAACGAATAACCAAATTTTCAGCAGCAAATACAAAAAGTTGTTACAATTACTTTATCTGAAAATACAGAAAATGGGAATAATGAAATCCGTGAATAAAAAGCTTTGACTGTGTATTTCGTATAAAGTGTGCGACACATAAAAAATATTTATTGTTTGTAGTTAAAAAATTGTACTAAATACGTAACATAACTCAAATTATAGAAACGTGTTCTCAAAACAAAGTAACTTTTAATGAATATGTAAAAGTGGATCTATTTACTTACGAATGACGAAGGTTGACAAAAACAAACTTCGTTCTCACGAGTCAAATGCCAACTGCAAGTGTGCAGGCAAACAGTGCAATAAATCCGATAGAGACCGAGTGGGGCAGCGAGTCACGCAGACTGACACACGTTTTCGACGCATTTTGCGGATCCGCTAAATTTGTGCGGACTGTACAATGTTGCGGGGTCCCGCTTTGCTGGATTGCAATCCCTATATGCGATACACAGTGAATCTGGCGTCGATAAGGAGTGTACCTCATTACCACTAGATAGCTGCACCACATATACACAGATGTTGATTAACTGTGTGTGTTTTCTGGAATAAGGGACTTTTCAGATATTTTTGTTTCTGTTAGGGAAACATTTCATCATTTCTAATTGTTTGGTAGGACGTTGTAATTGTTTTATACGCACCTATTCCAGTCGTTTCGTTGTTACAAATTAGCCGGTTCTTCATCCTATTGCAAACTACCAACCTTGTTACTCATTGTATATTATTCGCGAAATATTCACTGTTTTGTCTGTGAGCTTTTTGCCTAATAAATTAAGTGTAACCATCATTTCATTGGATACAAAATCGTGTTCGCTGCCAGATTTTCAATGTTTATAAATTTTAACGATTCCTGAAGTGAGTTAGACTCCACGATAAATGCTATCTTGACCACAGCGTATCATTTAGGACACCCTACTATAGGTTCCAATACACGATTTCCTTGGAATGATTTCAAGGAAATCATTGTAACAATTAGAAATGATGAAATGTTTCCCTAACAGAAACAAAAATATCTGAAAAGTCCCTTATTCCAGAAAACACACACAGTTAATCAACATCTGTGTATATTTGGTGCAGCTATCTAGTGGTATGTGGACACTCCTTATCGATTCCAGCCTCTGCATCGCATATAGGGATCGCAATCCAGCAAAGCGGGACCCCGCAACATTGTACAGTCCGCACAAAATTAAGCGGATCCGCAAAAATGCGTCGAAAACGTGTGTCAGTCTACGTGACTCGCTGCCTCACTCGGTCTCTATCGGATGTATTGCACAGTCTGCCTGTACCCTTGCAGTTGGCATTTGACTCGTGAGAACGAAGTTTGTTTTTGAACGAATTTCATTCACGTTCTTCTTGTTCCCCATTCTCCGTCGGATCTAATGACCTTGACGTTAATGAGATGCAAAGAAGTTAACAAAAAAAAAAGAAGATGATATTTAATACCTGGATGATCCGTCCACAAAGCAAGGTTTCGCCAGATTTTTAAATAGGATCTGTATTTTTTTTCGCATGTGGCGACACCGATTTCCCTATCGGACTCCAGTTCTTGTGCGAGATTATGGCGGTGTTAACAAGAGGCTGGCGTGTGCTTTACTTTGAGGGCGGCGTCGCTGTTACGTCAGAGAGGACAATGAAGACGGGAAGCCGCAGCCTGACAACGTGAATGGCCGCAAATGAGCGAGGCCGCCACTGTGCCTGCTCGACAGCGTCTCCTCTATACTGACTGTGCTAGCCACTTGACGAACACACTTAAGGCATGCCTTCAACCACTGGACATTATTCAGGAAAACGATATTTTTTTATTACACCGCATTTTATTCTTTGGAGTTCAAATCATTATCATGACACAATAATAATTAAAAAGACATTAATACTTGAATAAATTGGTTTTACCAGATCTTGACAACAAAAAAAAAAAAAAACTATGTGTGCTGACTCTATTGAATTTAATCGATAGAGAAATAATAGCCTTTCTTACCCGCGACTCGTGTCTCCGGAATTCAGATGGTTACTATGCCAAAAACTTAGATGGCACAGAAAGAAAGTATTTTTACAAAAAAACTTACGAAAAACTGTTAGGAGATAAGCATAGCATATGTTTATTTTACTGAACAGAGTGAACATGCGTTCTTTACACGTCATCCCAATGTTTGGATTCAAAATTAATATTTATGGAAGAGAAATCAAGTAGGTCCTAAAAATACAGTTTAAAAAAGCTTGGCACAAGAATTTTTTACTTCGCGAAGTTTCAACATGCCGACATTTTCTCAGTGCCTAATTTAATTTTAACACAAGAAAAGATGTACAATTGTACATGTTATGCTGAACATTTCGTACCAGAAGAAATTTTGTATTACTATACCATGCAACATTCTAGACTCGAAAAATCTACCATGTGTATCGTTTGTAATCCACCGTAATTTTTTTGTCGCCTTTCGTTCATTTTTCGTTCCTTCTGTCTACAACGCAAAGACGGAAACAATTTACTATTCATTTATCTTTTGTTCTGCCGTCAGTCTCTTGACTGGTTTGTTCTAATCCTCAATCTCTTCGTCTCTCTTCTCATCCTGGAAACTATCGTCCAATATCTATAACATCTGTTTGTAGTAGAGTTATGGAGCATATTATATGCTCGAACGTTATGAAATTTCTAGACGATAATAATTTGCTTACAACAAATCAACACGGATTTCGGAAGAAAAGATCATGTGAAACACAGCTGGCTCTATTTACACACTACGTAATGAAAGTTATTGATGCAGGTTCACAAGTAGATGCCATTTTTTTAGATTTTCAGAAAGCCTTTGACTCTGTGCCACACAACCGCCTTTTGGCGAAGCTACGAGCGTACGGTATATCGGATCAGCTTTGTGAATGGATAAAGGATTTTCTAACTGGTCGGTCGCAGTATGTCGTCGTTGAAGGAAAAAGTTCTTCTAGTCTAGATGTTACATCGGGAGTACCTCAAGGAAGTGTAATAGGACCACTTCTTTTTTTAATTTTTATAAACGATCTCGGAGACAAAGTGAAAAGCCTTTTTAGATTGTTTGCTGATGATGCGGTTATTTATAGGGAAGTAAGGAATTTGGCCGATTGCTTAGAAATTCAGCGTGATCTGGATATTATTTTGGCATGGTGCGCTGAGTGGCAACTTATGCTAAATTGTAAAAAGTGCAAGACAATGAGCATAACTAACAAAAAGAATCCAATTGTTCAGAAATACGAGTTAAACAATTCAGTTATTGATATGGTCGATTCTATGAAATATTTGGGAGTAACAGTACAAAGGAACATGAAATGGGACTTACACATTAATTCGTTGGTAGGTAGAGCTAATTTCTAGGCTGCGATTCATAGGTCGAATATTGAAAAATTGTAATGAACAAACAAAGGAGACAGCGTACAAATGTGTTGTGCGTCCACATTTGGACTATTGTTGTGCCATTTGGGATCCGTTTCGTAAGGAGTTGATCGAAAGTATAGAGAAAGTACAGAGAAGAGCCGCTCGATTCGTGACCGCTTGCTACAGTCCTTATGAAAGCGTCACAGAACTGATTAGTAGACTAGGCTGGGAGTCTCTGGTAGATAGACGACGCACGATTCGTTTAAACTTATTGGTAAACATGCGTACTCCCACTTTCACTCACGAGTGTAGTGAAATACTTCGTCCACCAACCTATTTGAGCCGGAATGATAAGATAGATAATATTAGAGAAATAAGGTGCCGCAATGATTCTTATATGAATTCTTTTTTCCCTCGTACCATTAGGGATTGGAATGCACAACAAAGAGATTAGCTTTGGTGCTGAGCACCCTCTGCCACCCACAATTTTGTGAATTGCAGAGTATATATGTAGATCTAGATTAACACTTTCAACAATTCCCTAACTAATCCTGCCCGACTTAAAATGTCAACCACCATCCTGCATTTTCTTTTTGTGAGACAATTCGACAAATTTCTTTCTTCACTCCTAATTTTCAAAACATATAAATTTTGTACCTCATCTGTTCACTCGATTTTCAACATGTGTCTATAGTATTCAAATATCTTAGTCTTCCTGCATTTTGTATTCATACAGCGGAAACTTCGCTTCCGTAATGTAACGTGTTCCATACATACGGGTACAGATTTAGGAAGTTTTTTTTTACCTGAGTCCTATGTCATTGCCAGAAACCAAAATTTCGTCTCTTTGAAGAGGGTTTTCTTCGCTATAGTTTTTCTGCTTTTGATGTCGTTCTTGGTTTGGTATTAGTCATAAATAAACTGTCTAATTATCATATTTTCTTACTTCTTCCATTAAATCTGATCCAACTTTTATATATAGCCTTAAATAAACTCTCTAAATATCATAATTTCTTACTTCTTCCATTAAATCTGATCCTATTTTTATATATAGCCTTCTTTTACTGTTATCTTAACCGATTTTATTTCTTTGAATTATACTTAATTCAATTTTTTGTAAAATTATTTTGCGGTTCTTTAATTTATGAATATCATCTATCATCTCTGATAAATCGATAATGTCGTCAGCAAGTCACAGAAAATATTCGTTTCTCCTTGAACAATTCGCTTTATGAAAGCCTTGCAGAAAGCCCAAAATATTTTTTACTATACGCATGGAAAGCTAGATACAATGCCAACATTAATTCACAATGGTTGTGACATTAATGCAATTCCCGAGAAGCACTACGTCGTACTCAACACCGAATTTAAAAACTCGTTCGCCGAAGAAAATACAGATGTTATACCTGTCATGTGGAGTCTTAGACGGATTCCATAGAAGCAGTCCTGTCAGTATAGTAAACAGTTTAAGGTACTGAAGTGAGGAAAACTGGCAAGTCCTTACGGTATCCCAATACGTGTATCATCATAATATGCGACTGAAATCGAATCCTTCCTGACTGATATTTTTAAAAAAATCGAGATCGAGTTGACCACACCAATTATTGACCGATACCACTAACGTCTAAATTGCCACCGGAGCGTGCGCTCCATTGCAATTAAATTAAATTAAACTTCAGCAGAGTTCTGGAGCATGTTCCATGCGCAAACATTATGAGATTCCTAGACGAACAGAAATTTATTTTACCGAACCAACACAGATTTCGGAAGAGTATATCGCGTGAAACACAGGTGGTCCTATTTTTTTATTTACTGATTTAGGATCGCGGGAAGCTTTGGACACGTGACTCACAATCATCTCTTACCGAAGATTGATGCGTACAGAGTGTCTCAACAGATTTGTGCAGTATTCGTTGTTGACGGTGAAACCTCTGTTACTCTAGATGCCACATCGTAGTGTACTGCTAACATTTCTTTTCTTAGTTTTTATAAACGAGCTTGGAGATAAATTTAATTCTAATTTGAGATTGTTCGTTGATGATTCAGTTATCTGAACAGAAATAAAAAATATTTCGAATCATTTAGAAAATCAGCGCGATCTTGATGTTAGTTCGGCATGTTGCTATAACTGTAAACTTAAATTAAATTAAATTTAATTAGCAGCGAAAATTCGTCGTCCGAAATTCCTTGCAGAGAATGACATGATTGGTAGTTCCTAACAATCCCTCCCGTCAGAGTAGCAACATACCACACAAATAAGCACGATTATTTTACTTTGATAGTTTTGAGGTTTAATTGAAATTAAACTTTTTCCTTGAAGACTTCGCAGGCATTTTGAGGTACATAGTTCCTTGCTCTAACCAAACAGAAACTTAATTATCATCAGTAGGCTTACTGGTACCTGAAACTTGTAGGAGATGGTGTTAGATCCGTTTTCGAGATACCAAAAACAAGAATTGTTCTTTCTTGTAAAATGGCGTTAGAAACTTGAAAAGTAAAACGTTAATTACATACGAAATTTCATACAAATTTTTATAGCCATTTCCGAGATACCAAACACATACAAGAATTGCTCGTTTAAAGATATAAGAAAAATTATGTTTTTTCAATGATCCATCAGCACATTTTTTTTTTTTTTTTTTTTTTGGCAGCGTGAAGTTTGATTAAATTTAAACGTTTTTCTTAAACACTTCGCAGGTATTTTGAATCGCAAAGTTCCTTGTTCTAACCAAAGAGAAACTTAACTGACATCAGTGAGGTTACTGGTAGCTGAAACATTTACGAGATAGTGTTAGAAGCGTTTCCGAAGTACCAGATACAAGAATTGCTCGTTTTTTTTTGCAAAATCGCGTTTTTTTCAGGGAAGTCTTCTTTTTACATAAACTTGAAAATCCAAAAGTTATTTACATATGAATTTTCATTTAAATCGTTAGAGCCGTTTCCGAAATACCAAACATATAGAAGAATTGCTCGTTTAAAGATATGAGATGAGTAGTCACGAACACAAAAACATTGAACCATTAGCCTTTAAAGGAACTGTACGGTTTTCTTGCGGTCGGTAACATGATTTTTTCACCTCATTTCATGTTAGGTCTTTTCGTTAGGAGTTTAAATTTCGTCACGTGGTCTGAAGAAAAAGTGTTTGTGGAAGCTCCCACTGGCCTACAGCTGGTAGGCGCCTCATTTTGTATCGTGTTTTACACTCCAGTAAGGACGGAATATCTGGGTAATTTTCCTGGAGAAGCATCTGCTCTCCACAAATATTGCGAACACAGCGGCGTGACTGGCCCGCGGGCAATGTGGGGTGAACTCGCAGAGAAAACCACCACGGACTGCAGTGGTGGTGTGCGTACGTCTGCTACTGATAGGTAAGCTTAAATACATCCTGGGAAAGGGCTATAATTTCACATCTCTAATTATGACATAGTGCTGTACCAGCTGCGTCAAAAATTTTCTGTTTTGCTTACATAAAAAATTGTTGTTCTTTTTCTTAAGTATTCTCACTGCTTTAGTTTTTCCGAAAATGTTTATGCACTAGCCCATCAAAAATGACGGTTGAAAGTAATGTTCTGACAGTTGATTACAATTGACTAAATACATAGAATTGTTGTTACGTAATACTCATAAGCTTACTTTTTAATTTGTAAATATTTCGGTTGTAATTTACACAGCGATACAGATGGAACTTCTGCTGAATTAATGATTTCAGAAATTGGGAACCAATGAAATTAAAAATAAATTAGGAATCCCAGAATCTTATGCTATAGCTCGTGATATTGGTTTTACTCCTGGTCCAAGTCTTATTCAACACAACCGAGCGTGGCGGTGTAATGGTTAGCGTTCTCGCCTCGCATTCGGGAGGACGGCGGTTCGAATCCCCGTCCGGGCATCCAGATTTGGGTTTTCCATGGTTTCCCAAATCACTCCAGGCAAATGCCGGGATGTTTCCTTCAAAAGGCCATTGCCGAATTCCTTCCCATTCCTTGCCCTCCATCATTTCCCGTCCCTAAAGACCTCGCTGTTGAGAGACGTAAAGCAGTTAAAAAAAATTATTCAGCACGATAAATGAGGAACTACTTCCATCAGTATGAAATAATAACTTCAGTAACTCGGCGGTAATGAAAGCAGCTTAAAATATATTAATGTTAATTATTCTGTAAAAAATTGTGTCAGTTGTCATTCTTGACCTGTCTACATTTCGATATAACCAGAACTTCTACTAATATCATGTTCTGAACAATTTACCTGAAGCAGTAAAAGAATGTGCATAATGCAGAGTTAAGTGTGTACGAAGACCATACAGGAGATACATTTCTTCGCAAATAATAACAATGATGATAGAAGAGACTGAGGAACTATGAAAGAATGGTTTCGGGCATTGTGAAGAGAGTGTAATATACCTGGGCAATGGGGAAATCAGAAGAAAAAGTTTATCTTTGGCACGGAATTATTATTTTTTATTGTTAATTTTTTTATTTTGTTAATGCTTTTTACAGCCAAACATCTAGTATCTAAATTAGGCCATATTTACAATAACAATACGATTAAATTGTTACATAGATTTCCGCTACCTAGCGATATCAAGTGAGTTGTTGTTTACAGTCAGAGTACTGTTGTAGATCTTCAGCGGGATCCACGTCCTCCGGAATTTTTTGGCACGGAACATCACAACTTAAATATTAACCGCTTTTTTCATAAATCTACTTACAACACAGGAGAAAACATTACGGGAATACTATAACATGAGGAGCCATTAGGTTTAAAGAATATTTTTTTTATAAATAATTCGGAAAGTGAAATAATAGAGTTAATTTACACACTATTACCATTCCGTTTACTCTACCTCTATTTCAGTACGCTGTTCATATTTTCTTTCATGCTTTCTTTTATTGATGTTCTCGACGTCAGTAGTACAGTTGATACCGGGTACACTGTGGGCAAAGTTCCAAAGTGTGCTTACTCCGCTACATTATAATGGTGTTCCTGTATTATTGCTGACGCCACCTGGTAATACAGCTGGTTCTAATGAGCTACTCTTGATGTTCAGCTAGGTTAACTGGTCGCTCCCACTAGAGCTATTTATTTTCTCAAACTTTATTGATAAGCAAGCTTTTTAAATGAAGAAAGCTCGAGATTTATATTTATTGAACAAATACATTCAAAATAGTACATCGTACTCTTCACCTCAGAATGACCATTGCACATCAAACAACAAATCTTGACTTGTGCAGCTATGGATTAGGAATATTTGGAGCCACTGGTGGCCCACAGTTAAAACTTTTTTAATACAACTTGAAAGTAAATGATAATACTTTAAAATAAATATTAATTATAGAAATCAATTCAGCACAGTTACAAAGTTATGGAACACTCATTCTGAACCAATTCAAATAACATACAGAACAAAATTTCATACATAAACAAACCACTTCACGTAACTACAATAAACAAATCGTTTTGCTTATTTTACATCGATTTAATTGATTGAAAGAAGGGTAACAGAGTAATAGTAATGTCTTATGTCTGACAGCATTTCATCAGGAAACGGCCTCAAGTATTTCACAACGTTGCATTGTTACCACCCTTAATTTTGCAAGAAATTAAATTATAATAAATTTTTCGCTGTTAACTGAATTTAATTTGATGCGCACGCTCCGGTGGCAATTTGCTTAGTATATATTTACCCATTTCCTGTTATTATTATTTTATTGTTATCTTATATACTTCGAGTGTAAATTCCCCAATCATCAAATTATTCCATTTACGAAATTTAATTTTCAATTCAATTGCCGTTTTTGGTAAATTATTCGTAACTTCTCTTCGTAATTTAACACAATCCTCGACGCCTGTACCACAAAAGAAAATTTTCCCACTCTCTTATGCATGGAATTAAGTGCCAGCTTGTGCTCATGATCATCTTTTCTCTTCTATGCACTATTCCTGATCCTTCGGTCAATATCTTTCCGAGTCTCATCACTCCCAGCACTCTCGTCATCTTCCTCCTGTCTTCCAGTGACTCCCAATAAAGCTACTGAGTTACTTATAATTTCCGCAAACAAATCTAGCTGCCCTCCAACTCCAGCATTTGATACCCTAAATGTGAGTCCCAAACTGCCCAACCATATTCAAGCAATGGTCCGAACTAAGATTTGTAAGCCAATTCCCCATTTTCTTTGGTACACCACCTCCCACCCCTCCCCCCTCACGCTATAGAATAAATGAAGGATTTTGTAACATTTTCCTGCCACCTGCCCAATGTGTCCTGCCAACTTGAGTTTTTTTTTTTTTTAAATTAAATGTAATGCCAAGATATTTACACTTCAAGCCTTCAACAAGCAATAAGAGTCATCTCCCCATAATCATAAACAACTTTCAATTTTTTTAATCCGTGTACTTCATTCGACGTTGACCACCCCAGTTACTCAGGTCATATCTGTCTGAAACAAAGAACACAGCACGATGTTCGCTCAACAGATAAAATGAGTTACCATATCACCAGGCAACTCCAGCATTTGTTCGTTTTAGTTTACGCTGAACAGAGATTGTGACGTGAATGCGCACGCTGGCTGAGGTGGTTAGCATTCGTTTGGTGTGGTGGCCACCCTGACAGGTCTCATGTTTAATGTATGCGGGCAGCGCGGCAGGTGTCTACCGGACGTGACGTCGAGTTTAGCACGCCGCGACGCCCTCCGTCACCCGGCGGCCATTTTGCCGGGGGCGCCGCGGCGGGCATCGATCGTTGTGGGGGCGCTGCTGTCAGTAATCCTCCGCCCCCACCGACAGCCAGCCATGACGACACTGAAACGACAACACGCGCGGCTCTCTCAACCAAATACGGAACCTCTAACGTGCTCACAATTGTTAGTCACACAACAGAACGAATCTTTATATAGTTACCTCTTCACTTGAAACATATTTCTATCCATAAAACGCTTTTTTCTGTTTATTCTTCTTCCCAGTCCGTTCAATTCCCGTTTAGGGCAAACATCTCTTCCAGTACTGTGTTTCATGTTGTTCTTCTCTAACTGTTCATACCAGGATTTCAGAAGGGCGTCCTCTACTGTGATGTCCACCACAGTCACCTTTTTGTCCGTTTAATTTAATTTAATTGCGATGGAGCACACGCTCCGGTGGAAATTTCCCCACCCACCTATTTTCCCCCTTTCCTGCACCCACCTACATTTGCCATCTACAGATTTCAACTTTAAATCATTTCAGCGTTTTTGGTAAATTATTTATAATTTCTCTGGGTAACTTATTCTGATCCCTGACATCCTTACCTAAAAAACACGAGAGAATCTTCCTACACCCTTGTGCCTGAAATCAATTGCCAGTTGTGGTCATGGTCATCTTTTCCCTTCCATCCATTACTTTTAATTCTTACACCAATATCTTTCCATGCCTCATCACCACTCCTAGGACCCTCTTCACCCTCCTCCTGTCTTCCAATGAATCACATTCCAGCTATTTTATCATATCTGTTATTGATTGCATTCTACGATAATTTCCAGAAACAAATCTAACAGCTCTTTCTTGCGCCCTCTCCAAGTTCTGTATTAGATACTCAAAATGTGTATCCTATACTACACCACCATATTCAAGCAGTGCTCTTACTAAAGTTTTGTATGCCTTATTTCAATATGAAGGTATAGGCATAGAATCCAAGAGAGTCTGGATTCTTTGATACTGATTACACTACAACGTGGTTTGTAGAAGCGTACACAAGGAATCGACATTGATTGCAGAAGGACCAGAAGAAACAAGTTTGCTGCTCGACCATATCCAAAACATTTTCGATGAGCGCCATGTCAGGCGAACGTGCTGACCAGGGAAGCAGTCGCACCTGTCGTTCTTCGAAGAATACTTGCACATTCCTCGCCACATGTGGCCGGACATTGTCCTGCTGCAATATGGCTAAGTGGAGCTGCCTCGCGCTCTAAAACCTCCCTCTCGTAGCGGTTGCTGTTCAAATTGCTCTCAGTACATAAAAGCTGAGACCGTAAGTTGTAACCAATGGCGTCCCACACCGTCACACTTGCTATTTGTCCGATATATCGCTCACAATGCAGTCTGCGCCATTGCGTTCACCACGGTAGCTTCTAACACGTATGACTATTGCAGACGGAGGCGTTGATGGCTCATGGTTAATGAAATCCGACGCAATGAAGTGCAGGTCACCAGTCCAGCCCTCAGCAGACGGCTTCAAATCATCGACTCAGACATGTCCACACGCGTTCAGTGCTCCAAGGTCGAACCGACACTGTGGACGAGGCTGTTCTGTCGGTTACGGCCCTGTAGACAAGGTAGTGGTCACACCGCGCTGTGGTCACATTGTGTGGACCAGTACCCAGTCGTCACTGCACACGACCCTCTTCTATCCATTGCTTCTACAAACGCAGTGTGCGCTCTACGAGCTGTAATGTCACGGTATGACCAATCAGTCCACCACTTTCGAATTCAATCACTTGCTGATATTGCACACTTTGAAGTCAACGATGTATACCGGCACTTACTTTCACGTTTCCACTTCGTTTATAATCTCTAACAGTGACCTGTCCAGTCACACAAACGAACTCGTGAAGGTGACAAAAATAAAACAACAAAAGCTATGTTTTTTCGTAATAAATATCACTTCGTAATGCATTTCAATGAACAGTAGAAGTTCATTAAGAACCATCGCATTATATGAACCGTTACATCGAATACCTTCTCTACGATTCTCCTATATATTTTAATTTCGATGTTTAAATCTGATAGTACTACAATTTTTTTTTGAACTTGTTTGCTGTCGATTGGTGATGTTAGAGTAGCGTTTTTGATGGTTACTGGTGATCTGCAATATGAAATTTATTTAATCCTCTAATACAGGAGTTAACAACATATACCTGTATGTCTTTAGGAATCGATAAAACTTTTTTATTTTTACTTGTGGCTTTACGGCTCGTCGATGTCGAGGTCATTAGAGGCGGGATGGGACTGGTTACAAGGAACAGGAAGAAATACGGCCATGGCCTTTTGAAGGAAGCATCCCGGCATTCGCCTGGAGTGATTTGGGGAAACCATGGCAAACCCAAATCTGGATTCACAGACGGGGATTCGAACCACCGTCCTCGCCAATGCGAGGCCAGAGCGTCACCATGTAATGATCTTATGGATATATTATAGAATATAATGTAGTATGCAAGTATATTACCATGCATACTCCTTGAGATTGGGCTACATTCGTGTTCCTTTTGTTTTGAGATGTTGTTGGTTGCCAGGAGCGACAGGTTTAAAGCCTATATGGTAGAGGCGTTATATTAAGTTCGCAAGTTGAATACGTGAATTGAGAAATATTATTATGAGACGTCCGCTTTAAAGAGTAACGGTCGTATTTTCAACTGGTGTTGGTGAAGTTGTTAAACCATTAACTGAATAAATAAAAAGTTTTACCAGAACAATTAATGACTTATGCATCGGTTTATAGGTAGATGCTAGCTATAAAAAAATAAGATAAAGAAAAAAGGTTGACACTACATACATAAGTAAGCAAGAATAAATCAACACAACCACTCACCCATCCCGTTGGGTACAACAAATCATTGTGAATAAGAAAAATGGGAAATTAAAAGCGGATCTTCAGAAAATAGACTTTGCAGTTTTTATCATCACCAACCCTTCATTCCGTCCATAATTTGAGTGGAGTCTTTTTGTTTTTAACGGTGGTAACTGAGAAACATATTTTGGGTAGAACGAAAATGCCGGTCATAGGAAGCAATCCACGACATAGCTATGTTACGACTCCTATCACATAGTTTGCATAAACATCTTTTCGAATTAAGAAATAGCCATGTCGCAAAATCAAGAAAGGCTGACGGAAGAGGAGAAAAGTTAATCTGAATCACTTTTGAAGTTAAGCCAGAGAACGTTGTTTCGAGGAAAATGAAAATCTGAAATTCACCACGCTAGAGCCTCGCATTCGGGAGGACGTAGGTTCGAATCCTCGTGCGACCATCCAGATTTGGGTTTTCTATGGTTTCCCCTGATCACTACAGGTGAATGCCGGGTTGATTCCTTCAAAAGGCAATGGCTGAATTCAGTCCCGTTTCTTGCCGCTCCTCCCCCACTAATTTTCGGCTTCTAATTACCCCGACATCGAACAGGCGTAAAGCGCAAAAAAACAACGAAAATCTAGAAGCTGAATGTAGCTGCAAAGGAAAATTTAGGTGTTTGCAACGCTTCGTTTCTTCGCTCGTGAATAGTATAAAGTAAGTTACTCTGTAGAGTGCTGGGCATGGTGCGTGTTGTGGTTGACGGCTGCCTCCGTATTGATCTGCGGCGGACGGCCCTCGCTCGCCCCGCTCCTAATTACTGAAACACAAGTGAGCTCTAATGAGATTGCCGGCGGACGGCTGCCAATCCGCTTTTGGGCAGCGCCGGGCATTAACATGAGCGCCCGCCGCGAATGTTGACAGCTATCGGCACGAGCATTCTCCTCAAATCACTGTTCTCCTACACAACATCCCGTGACTCTGGGATGAACAGCAGGTGCAGAGGACAAATCTGATCTCTCTCTCGCTTTTCTTAGGGTTTTACACCTCGCTGACGCCATTAGTGGCGGAAAAGTGCTGGTGGTAAGGAACAGGAAGGAATTGGACCATGTCTACTTGAAGAAACAATCCCGCTATTATCCTGAAGTGATTTCGAAAAAAAACCATAATATTTTAGACTAAAACTTGGATCGAGTAATAGTTGGAGCAAAAAAGTTTTCCCAGCAACTCCCAATTTTATTTTCTACCTTTCCTGTTTTTCAATTTCGGCCATCTAAGGACCACGAAAAGTAATCCTGTGCATTCATTTAGACGCTCCTTTTTTTGACTTCCAATGGTTCTTCTTCTTATTATTATTATAATTTTATATAATGGATTTCTGCCTTGTCAGCCATACAGCCAAGTTCTTTACGTTTTAAAACAATTTACATTTCAAATCCTGTACAGTTCTATATACATAGTTTACATTCCTTTACAGTTCTATACGCAACAGTTTACATTTTATGAACTTTTACATTTCAATTTCTTTACAGTTCTACATATATTAGTTTACATTCTCGGTGTTATACTATGGTGTGCCGACATGGAGTCAATTATTTTATTAAATTGGTTATTCTGTGTTCGTTATACAGTTTATGGGATTTTTGACACTGATACTTAATTCTGTTTTGCTGAATGTAAAGCCTTGGTGCCCTAATCGTTCACTATGGCCTTAAATTCTAGTATTATGTCTGGTTGATACGTATGAGGATATCTCTGTTCGGGTGGTGTACAATTGTAGGTAAATGTATTAACTTTGTTCCCGTCGTTTCCTGTTGGATTTTCTAATTGTCTAAGGTTTATATTTTGATGTTTCCCTCCTTAAAGAAAGTCATTATGATTTTGAGTATTTCGTGTTTATTTGAAGCAAGCAGGATGGACACGTTGTTTGGGAGGGGAATGTTACACTTTGTGACTTCTTTTAGTATTCTGTCCTGAATGTCGGCGTATTTCTTGCTTGAAAATAGAAGATGGTTTATATCCCCTACTGCCTGATCAATGAAGTCGCATAGTGAGTTGTCTCTCAATCCCATCCGCTTTAAGTGGCTGGGGAAGTTGCCGTGATGGAATCGGTTTCTGATGATGTTGGTTATTTCAATAGTTCTTCATTTCTTCCCTTTGCTTTTTCATCCTTTGTTGGGTCCATATGTTATAAACTTCCTCTTCTCCTTGACATTTTGGATCGAGCTCGTATCATATCTTCTGTTATTCGGATCTCAATCATATCTTATTTTACTTTGGATCCAGTGGTTGCCATTCTTACTCTTCCAAATGTGGTTGAAAATTCTTTTTGTAAGTCTGCTATTATCCAATCTCATTACGTGACAAAAACAAAAAACTGACTGTCCTCTTTTTGATCGTGTCTGAAATCCTTTCATTTTCTTCTTCCTTGTATAGATATTATTCATCGGTGCCTAAACTCCCTTTTCAGTTTTCAATGGTCCCCAAATTTTCTTCTAGATTTTCCTTTATTTTTCTCTATCTCTTATATTTTTTTCAGATATAAAAGTGAACATGCATTCTGAGGTGAAAAGACCTTCTGGTTTGGTTGGTGTTGTAGTGTTTGATTTCGTTTCCTTGAGAGATTTTTGTTATTGTATGTATCCTTAACCAGTTGATATGCTACTTCTATATTTCTTGCTCTTGATCTGTTTGCTTTCTAACCATGATATTTAAATTTATCTGTTTCACTTAAAAAGCAGTTGTCTTAGAAACGTGGATAAAATGGATTATTTGCTGCACATTTCTATCATTTATCTTTTTTATATGCTTTATTAGTTGAAAAACTATGCTTTTGAGGGGAATACCCTTCTATTTATAAAGTAATAGTTGAATGACAGATTATGAGACTCCTAGTTCTCACACAAAATATAACGGACGTATTTACTTCAGAAGTACCATATTTCCCTCCATGTTTATGGTAGGTTACCGATTTTACTTCAAATTATGCTTCGTATAACCTGAAATAGAATACTTATCCCTCCAAAGCTTGGTAGTAGCCTCCTTTATCTCTCACTATTGATATAGTCTGGATTTGTAAGTATACATCGTATTATTCTTTTGGTGTAAAACCTTGAATACAAACCTTATAAACTCCTTAATACAGTTTACAATAGAAACATAAAACAGCTGTTCTCACAATAATAATTACCATTTTACCATAGCCATCTCATCATCTGTGATATCTTATAGTGTCCATATTTTGTTCAGTCTCTTAACACATGAAAATTTCTTTAACATCCATTTTGGTTTGCCTTGATCATACTTTTTATTCCTTGGATTCGGTAGATCATTATTTATATTGTGTTTCATAGAGTATAATCTTAGCTCAGATATGTATTTATATTATTTCAATAATCATTATAATTCGTTACATTAGGTATATTACGAATATACTCTTATTTTATACATCATAAAAAATAGGAGTGTTACAAGCTATCTAATCTATTACTATTACAATTACTCCGCTATTCACTAAAGTGTGTGGCGGAGGGTGCATTGCACCTATCAGGAAAGGTAATGGTTTGGAAGGGTATATCGGGATATGGCAGCGTGCGCCCATGGGCTATTGTGAGGAACCATCCCAGCATTCGCCTGGAGCGATCTAGGGGAAACCATGGAAAACCCAGATCAGGATGGCCGGAGTGCTTTATCGGAAGCTACTCCTGTCCGATTTTAGAGTTTACTCACCCAGTAAATCCTTTCTATTCCATTCCCTAATTGCTCGTGGGAAAATGAGAACAGAAATGAATCAGTTCTGGCCCTGATTTCTCTTATCTTATTTTCGCAGTCATTTCGAGAATATGAATGTTGCTAGGTAGCAATATTTGCTGGCTGCTCATTCTGAAATACGTCTGTCGTGAATTTTTCAAATTAGCTTCCGTCGAGAGCAACGCCTTCGGTGTTCCAAGTCTTCCCAACCTAACTCCTTCAACATCGTACTTACACTTTCCTCCAACTATATATACCTGTCACGAATCGGGCGGCTCTTCTTTGGACCTTCTCTAAAGTCTCCATTAACCCCTTTTGATGGGGACCCCACACAGAACAACAATACTCTGATGTACTAGTGACTTGTATACAATCGATTTAACTTCCTGAGTGCATTGATTTAAATTACGACCTAGAAATCGGAGCATACGATTTGCTTTTCCATTACATTCTTGATATGCTCATTCCATGACAAATTATTACGAATTGTTACCCCTAGGTATTTAGCAGAATCGACTGTTCTAAGGACAGTGCCATTAATTGTATATTCAGGTTAAATGGTGTCACCTTTTTACTTACACGCATGACTTGGCACTTTTAGCATTTAACTCCAACTGCCAATCTTTACACCACGCAATTATTTTCATAATATCGTCTTGTAACAAAGCGCAGTCGTCCTGGGTTGTGATTTCACGATAAATAATAGCATCATCGGCAAATAATCTTTTCATTCCCCTTATTATGTCGCACAAATCATTAATGTATATGAGAAACAACAGAGGCCCTATCACGCTTCCTTGGGGAACCCCGGACCTCACTTCGGCAAGTGATGAACGCTCACCGTCGAGAACTGTGTTCTGTCCTTCAAAAAGTCTGCAACCCAATCACATATTTGTCTAGATATACCGTAACCGCGAAGTTTCCTAAGTAACCTAGTGTGAGGCACAGTGTCGAAAGCTTTTTTGAAGTCTAATAAAACTAAATCAACCTGGGATTGCTCATCTATAATACGGCTCAAGTCGTGAATTAAGAGGGCAAGTTGTGTTTCGCAGCATCGGCCTTTTCTGAATCCATGTTGATTTGGGTTTAAAAGCTCATCTTCATCCAAAAACCGCATGACATTTGAATAGATGATGTGTTCTAAAATCCTGCAAAATATTGAGGTTAACGAGATCGGCCTATAATTTTGAGGATCATTAACATTCCCACTTTTGAACACTGGACTTACGATGGCGGTCTTCCATTCGGCTGGTATTTTTCCTTGATCCAAGGAGGCGGTATATAATTTCATCAAATACGGCGCAATTTCCTTTGCGTACCTAGAGTAGAATCTTGTAGGAATACCGTCTGGTCCTGGAGCCTTATTGGGATTTACATTCATAAGCAGTTTAGTTATTCCCTCGACATCGAGAACGAGATCATTCATAATTTTGTTGGTTCGATTGTTAAATATCGGAATCTCCTCCGAGTTTTCTGACGTGAAAGCTTTTTTAAATACATTATTCAAAATTTCTGCTTTCTCGACGCTAGTTTCTGATAATTCCCCATTTTCATTAATCAACGACGGCATGACCTTACGAGAGCCTCTTATTAATTTGACATATGACCAGAACTTTTTTGGATTAGTAATCAGATCTTCGGATAAATTTCTGGCTTGGAATTCTTTAAACGCATCACGCATTGCCTTACGCACGTCCGCTCGCAAGTGGACTAATTTAGCGCGATCAGATGAGTCCCCCGATTTCTTTACCGTCGCATGTAAACGCCTTTGCTTCCTGAGCAAACGTTTCACTTCCCTATTGAACCACGGGAAGTTCTTACTAACCTTAATAAACTTCTTGGGAACAAATTGATTTAAGCCGGTCCATATTATTTCTTTTAAATTAAACCAAAGTTCCTCAACATTTGTATTAAGCGTGTACGTTTCAAAATTTTTCGCCAAATGATCGACCATAAACGCATCATTTGCCTTATCGAAACAATATACGAGTTTGTCTTTATCATGCTTCAAATTCAGCCTAGATTTTAAAGTTACCACAATCGCCTTGTGATCACTTATACCGTCTTCTATACAAACTTTATCTACAATATCCGGATTGTTAGTAAGAAAAAGATCCAAAATGGACGAGGAATCTTTGACGCTCCGCGTTGGCTCTTCGACCATCTGTTCAAGAGAATTTTCCGCGAATGATTCCAGGAACGTTTCGGTTATTAACCTATCTCTTCCGCCTGACCTGAACGTAAATGTGTCCCAGTTAACAGAGGGTATATTAAAATCACCTCCCATGATCAATGTATGTCCCTGAAATTTCTGAGAAATACTATTAAGTGACTGTCTAAAATATTCCGCGTTATCTAATCCAGAGTCCGGAGGTCGGTAAAATGATCCTATTATGAACTTTAAACTTCTGCCAATTTTTACCTTCACCCATATTAACTCGCAACAATTTTCCGTTTCATTTACTACGGAGCAATTGATGGTTTTATTAACGGCCACGAACACACCTCCGCCCATTGAGGTAGTTCTGTCTTTCCGAAAAACATTGAATTGAGGAGCAAATACTTCGCTAGATTCTACCTCTGGCGTCAACCAGCTCTCGGTTCCTAGTATTATATCAACATCGTTAGTCGCAACTGCAGCGTGGAAATCGGCTACTTTCCCTCTAATACTCCGACAATTAAGGACCATTATCCTTAGCGGTTTAATATCTGTATCTGTAGAGTCTAAATTCGCATTTTTACTATTTGCACTCCGAAAGGAAACGGGTGAATACTACGAGTGTATCACGGGGTTCCTCAAGACCTTATCTTGGGCCCTATTTATTTATTCGCCCATATAATATCTGCGTGCTTCCATTAGAAGCTTCTTCCCTTGACATAGTATGAATATAATTTTAATCCAGATCCTTTGATGAATAAAATCTTATAAACGTAAGTATTTCATAGACTTTAAACGATTAATAGACAACAAATTTCCTTTGCTTAAACTAAAATTAAAAATCAGTTTTCCAAATGGAGTGAGCTCTACAGTGCCGCTTTTTAATAGTTTATATTTTCTTCGTACTCGAGTTTTCCATTTCCAATGTACAATAGTGCTTCCATAAACAGAAGTGTTTTCGATATAGGGCTTCAGAAAAAAAAGTTGCCATTGTGGAAGTAGAGAAATTTGTCTCTGCAAATGTGAAGAAAGCAACTGTGATTATACTATGTAACACGTTGCTGGATTTACTCAGAAATGAATGGAGGAAGCGAATAAATCATCGCATTGCTCGTGATATCGATGCTGTTGTTAAACACGGGTTGGCAGTCGTTATCATGAATTGTAATAGAAGCCATATTGGGATCACTGAATATGAAATAGTAAGCCTGCTAAGCGAAAGACATAGTCATGTGCTCGTGCCAGAAGTAGATTATAGAAAGCATCAGAGGAGGAGACTATAAGAAAAGTGAGACACAGACAGCCACTATGATCTAATCCGCCAGACGATTCCAAGAAAGGTTTCATATTCAGACGTCAACAATTCCAGAAAGTTTAACACCACAATTGCTCTCCATAAATTTAGTCATAGCTGTTAGAGAAAGCACCTTCACAAAGTAAATGTACCTCAATCTGGCATCTGTGACTGCGGGGTGGTTCGGGATGTGAGTCTCTTGTTTTTCCAATGCTCCCGTAACCAACGTCACGTGGATAAGTTACGAGACTGATATTGCTGCAAGTAAATACCACCTACTTGCTGTATGTAGGCTGGCATGTACAGAGCATTGAGCTACTTCACATTAACTGATCTGAGGATTTAAACGAGGGAGGACCTGTGTCGCAAGAGAATGAGGACCACCTCTGCTAGGTCCTTAACGCGTGATGTGTCAGCCCTAACTCTCGTGTCTGACTCTAGGCAGGAAGTAGGATCGAATCGCACTCCGGTCCTCCAGATTTCGGTTTTCCACTGTTTTCCAGTATCACTCTAGGCGAATGCCGGGATGATTCCTTCAAAAGGCCATGGCCAAATTCCTTTCCAACTTTCCAGCACTAATGGCCTCGACTTTGATGAGTCGTAAAACCAGAAGCAAAGGAAGATCCATTTTTCTGCCTACCTGTGTATGTGTGTGTGTGTGTGTGTGTGTGAGAGAGAGAGAGAGAGAGAGAGAGACAGAGAGAGAGAGAGAGAGATTTAGAATCTGCAAGTGATTATCTTGTATTACAGCTTGTTTTCGCCACGAGAACTATAGATGATTATTTAACTGCTTTTCGCTATTGTGAAATAAATATCAGTTTGCCGATGTTTGTGATGAAAGTTAGCATTGATCTCTTTCAATGAAATTCGGGTTGTTTTATCACAGAAGTTGCCAGAACTTTAAATCTCCCTACAGGGTTGTATAACGTTTTAATGTCGAAAACGTTAATGACGACATTTGAATATGTAATTTCATGTAGTGTGGATAAATACACCTGTCACCGTCTTATTAGTAGGTTAATATTAGCTGGAATCAAGTAAAATATATAAAAGAGACTTAAAAATAAATTAGGTAAAAATAATCAAAACGAGCATTATTTACGGCAAAATTTTAAAGTATTCAGGTCAATATTAATCAGATGGCGGACCCATAATTTGTCAGAAACATTCAAAGAGGTATAGTGAAACCTTGAGCCAATTCCAAACGGGCAGATTCGTAATGACGTCTTGGCAATACAACAGCACAGTATTATGGCACTTGCAGACTGTAAATAAGGTCTAGAAAGAAAGAATGGGTCGAAAAGTTTCTTCAACGATGAGGCAGTAAAAGCAGAGAAATTGTATTTTTCTGGATCATAATTAAGATTATTGGACGTATTTTCTGATGGATGTTAGTTGATGGAAGATATCGTTAGTTTCGTCCTGAGGAATTGTTTTTACTCAAAGCAACAAAAAGATTGGGAGGTTGCAATGACACTAGTGATTAGCGTCCTACACTACAGATGGCACACATACTTTTGCACGTTAATAGTCTGATACTCTAGACCTAAGCCCGTGGGACAAAAGTAATCATAAGTTATGTTATTTATTTTTACAAAAAAATACAATATTACATAATTCTGACAGCTAAATTATGTTCGTAATCATTTAGTCTAATATTTCAATTTTTTGATTTGTTACTATTTCATTTCCAGTATTGTGTTGCAGCGGCCTTCATAACAAAATTAAATTTTGGGATAATTGTGCATTATACACAATTACATATCGACAATTGTTGATTGGTACATCAAGCAACAGAAGAAAGGTGTTACACGTAAACCTCAATAAGAATTTGTATTGCAGGTGTCTAGTTTCATTTGTTGAGGTTTTGTGGTATTTGAGAGTGACTGGGGTGATGAGAGCTGCCATTGTGTGAGCAGACATTCCTGGTGAGGCGCAGGTGTGGTGGGTGCTGACAGCTGCAGTGACAATGCACAGTGGACTTCTCTCACCTCCACGACTCGCCCGTGCTCCATTTATCAACCACAATGGCAGTCTTAACAGTGCTACTGACACAAACAGTGCTAATAGGTGTATTGCACCTTTGAACTGATCAGTTTACGAATATCATTTCAATAGCTGAAACTATGCAGTTTTCCAGAAATCGTGGTGATATAAGGGATCTGCTTTCAGATAGACTTCTTCAATTTGCACAAACCACTGTCAACACACAGGTCTCTGTCTTAAACATTAGCACATATTAATGTTCTCTGAATAGTTAAAAAAATCTAAAAACCCGAACTTTGATTTTTTCGGTTAAAAATTCTTAGAATAGAAGAACGATTTTAAAGCCATCTGCATCAACGTTTTTCAACCTTAATCAACCCGAGGACCAGTACGTAAACTGTCAAAAATAATGCTTCAGACCACTATCTCATATGGCCCTATTTTTTGTGTATGTGTGTGTTATTAATATCTGGGACATAATTTGTACTATTGTAACATAACAATTGAATTACTAGGGCCACACAGTTATGAAACTGTAAGTCAAGTATTAACCTTAGTTACATATTGACTAGGCTCTTAGTATCTAGTATCCAAATGAACAATGATGTTGCTATAGGGTTGATGCTACACTATTCGACCGACCAACATGCGCAAAAATAAGAGATGCTAGACCGTACACCTTTTATTTTTGTTTACTCCACCAGTCTTACGTTACCAACCTTACCGCCTACACACTGCCTCACTACTACTACAAGACCCTGAGAAAAAGGTCATTTAGGTAATCCTAAGATGAACAGCGGTCTTTTTGACGCCAACTGCAAATGAAAAGAATGCTATAGGAACAAACTGTCCTATCCTCATCCTGAAAATGCCAGATTTTTCCCTGGAATATTAGTAGCTTTTAAAAAACTTGGGCTTATAGCCTGATACGGATCGAATACGGTATCTAAATTTCTAAAATTCTACCTGCGGACTACCTGAACAATCTTCACGAGCCACTAGTGGTACGGGGACCATAAACTGAGAAACACTGTCCCACAGGGATGCGAAAGTCAACACTTCCTGGTTTTGTGGATTAGGTTTTTGTAGGCATTAGTCAAATTTTTTTTTTTTAAGTGTTACCGAGATAAAATGATAAGAGAGCTTAGAAGCATGGAAGTCTCCCAATAAACCTAAGTGTACTTTCAGACACCAATACAGACGCATACAAGAGTCTAATTACATATTTGAAAATGAAGGCACTTTTATGGAACTGATGTCTACAGAAAAGTAACGGCTCATTATTTTAATGTACATTTCTTTTTTTTTTTAAAAAACAAAACAAAAGTAATGCGGAAAATTTTCGTTCAAGAACACAATGTTTCTCCTTTTTGAAGTTGATTTTTCTAAATTCTGCATTTAGATTTTATTCGTTTTGTTATTTGTAGTTTATTGTTGGTTGAGGTTATGATTTAAGCAGTTTCTGTATCAGTCTATTATTAACACAGAGTTACCTGTTTATATTATTTTCAACTATTCTTTCGCCATAGACTGCTTTTAGATCTTATGTATTTAACAGTTGGTAAAGATATAGAAGATTAGGTTGAAGGAAATGTGTCCTGAACCCACGTGATAACTACATTTCACCATTTGAGATTAAGTCTCCTGTCTCACCTAAGATGCTTGACTTGAATTACCCGTTGGTATTCCGGCCGTGCGCTTCGGTCCCCACATCTGTAAGTCCTCCGCCGTAATAAATAGCGACCAGTGAGTTTGTGCAGTTGCTTCGGCGCCGCTGGGATTTCCAGAGAGGTCAAATCGCAGAGACGAGTTCCTTTTCGTTTATTTTGGGACTTCTGTTCATTATGCTGCCTCGTTGGAGTTGTTTTCGTTGTACAAATCACTTCTATTACGTTCAGCTGCTACAGACAGGCACCAAGTAATCTGACAATGAATGGCTGTCGCGAGTTCTTACGTTAGCTGCCTTTGTATTTGTCACCAAATCTAAAAGAACTTTTATCTTGGATAGAAAAGTATCCGGCATTGGCTGTCTTTATGTACACGCATTCGTGGTAGTTATCATACTGAGGGGTTGATTGCAGTAGACCATACTTTTAGTTTGACAGTTTGAAACATGTGACTCAAATTTCATCTTAATCAGTACATTTGTTATTCCCAGAAGTGCCGAAAGTCACGGGATAGTACTGTATAGAACCCTCTTCTGCCCAATGAAGTGCGCAACCCAACGTGGCATTGACTTAACAAGTCCTCGGACGTACTCTGGAGAAATATTCAGCCTCGCTTCCCCTACAACTGTCCATTTCTATCATGTCCCAGACATGTTACGTTGGATTCGTGTCTGATGATCTAGGTGGCCAATTGTTCCTTCAATCGTGAAAAAATTTGGTCCGGTGACATGAGGCACTGTTGTCTTGGAAAACTCCATCGTTGTTTGGGAACATGAGGAGTATGAATGGGTGAAAAAATATCCAAGCAGGTAAATATAAACATTACCAGAAAATGGTCTGTTCATTCTGACCAGATGTCCCTGTCTATGCAATGTAAACACAGCCCATACCACGACGAGTCACTGCACAGAGCCTAGCGGAGTCTCTACCATCAGCTCTGACTAATTGGAATCGTGTTAGTGTTGCCCAAATGCAAGAACAAGACGAGACTTGGCCAGTCTTGGTCTTGGTCTTGCATCAATACACCTGGTCTTGGTCTTGGTCTTGCAAAAATGCAAGACCAAGACCAAGACTGCAAGACCAAGACCGATTTTGGGCAACACTAAATCGTGTCTACGCAACCGTTTTCCCGTCATCTATAGTACAACCGATATGTTAACAAGGCGCTGTAGCCGATGCCGTTTTGTCAACAGAGGCATTCGCGTTGCTCGATTTCTGCCGTATCCCATCAACAGCAGATTTCATTGTACTGTCAGCACACCCACCGGCCATACGTCCCACATTGAGTGCTGCTGTTCTTTGACGTAGTGTCGCCTGTCTGACGCCTCGACGCAGACGTCGCTGATCTCGGTCATTAAGTCCCCGCTCTCGGGCGCTGAGCTGCTCAAGTCTCGAGGTATTGCATATCCACTACACTGTGGATCGAGGAACGTTGAATTCACGAAATGGAATGCCCCATGCATTCAACACCAACTAACATTCCAGGCTTAATTCAGAGAGTGATAAAAGTAGGTGATGAGGAAAAACACCAACGGCGCATGTGCTCCAACGCAATTAGATTAAATTAAATATGAACAAATGTTGTCCTTGGTGCGTATACTCTGTTTCATGTTCTGTTTGCAATGCAACATACTGAACAGAGCACGAAGGGAGCAAAAGAGTCAGGGGCTGTGGGAAGTGTTGAACAAAACACAAAAAAATTAAAGTAAAAAGGAAAGTTTCTACTAGGGCAAAACATACACAGCATTTGATCAATAGTAACTATATCGAAACCATCCATTGCTTAGGGTGTTTGATAAAATTATCACTATGTAACCAGTTACTCGCTAGTGAACGGTGGTATACACTCTTGAATAAAAATACAGATTTTGAAATTACTCGAACACTAAACAGATATAAAGACACAGACATTACTTAGTGGTCCCATAATAAGAAATACTTAAAATTCAAAACTACAGGTATTTATAGACCACGTTTCAGAATTTGAATGATACTTCAGTGTCAGCCGGTTGCTAACGGTTTTATTGCTGTATTTTTTAAAGGTGGCTATTTCGAGAGGAAGGAAGGTGAACTTGGGGAGTTATTATATTTCTGAAACATCCTAGCATTCACGTGGAAAATCCAGAGGAAATCAGTTTTGGGGCGTCGGATCGGAATTTGCAAACTGGGAGGCCTGCTTTTCAGACAAGTTGACTCATTGTGTAAGGAATGCAGAATCGAGGCCTGAGTTTGCTTCCCTCTCGAGGGCTGCGCTGGAGCGTGCTGCCGCATACAGGGCGGCACTCTGCACCTCTCAGGCATCACCCACTTCTCTGTCTGTTTGGTTTGTCCTCAGCTCCACGGACTACCTCTACCCTTAGAGTGGGATCGTAATCTTAAATTTATATATATAAAAATAGACGTGTGTGTCCCTATATTTCATTCTGCAGCCACAACTACATAGCGCAGACCACTGGTGTTTGTGTGTGCTAGTAGGCTCGAGTGTCCCATGGTGTACTATGGTGGTTGCAAGTCGTTAGATGTGGGGGTGTGGAAGATATGGTGGTTGAAAGTTCTCATAATAGGGAATTTTCATATTTCGGTCAAAAACGTGTGTGTTCCTACATTTTATTTGCTTTGCAGCCACAGCTATCTAGCGTAGACCACTGGTGTTTGTGTGTGGTAGTAGCCTCGCGTTTCCCATGGTGCACTATGGTGGTTGCATGTCGGTAGCTGTAAGGGTGTGGGGGTGGTTGAAAATGGTCGACCTATGGCATTTTCATATTTCTACCAAAGTATTCTAGAAAAATCTTAGGAATTAACTACACTTTAGATTATACTAGAACGTTCTTTAATGAACTAAGATGTTCTAGAATACACTTTTTTCAGCTTTTTCCTCTATTAAGAAATATAAATAATTAAAATAATAAATATAATAATGCAATATATTTAGTGTGTGAACTAATTTTGAAGTGAGTTGCTGATGTGGGAGGGGATAATGTAGCCTAATTTTTACCCTGAAAATATTTAAGTTTCCATACAAAAGCATAAAAACCTTCGAAACTCTTGAAAAAACACGAATGAAGTTGTGGGCAACATGTATAGTCGACGTCGCCTCGTTGGCTGTGTGATGGTTCCCGGCCTGCGCTGGCTCGGAGCTCGGGAATCCCAATCACCGTCAGGCCACTCAGGTTAGGGTTTTCCATGGTTGCTCCAAATCATTCCAGGCGAATGCCGGGATGGTTTCTACAAAGACCACTGCCTAATTCCATTCCATGCCCCCTAGTCATATCTCGCCTGTAATGACCTCGACGTCGACGAGGCGTAAAGGCCCAAGTAAAAAAAAAAGAAAGGTTAGTTTACTTTAAAGGGCATATGGAAAAGCAAACGACGGTAAACTATTAGCTTTCGCGAATAGTGTGAGACATAGAGCGGAAATAAATGAGGAGGTCGTACAGGTGCATCTGCTTCTTTAAAACGATCATTATTTTTATTTTTAACTGTCTACATATTTTTCCCTGTGGTAGACTGGAAGTTAACGATGTTGTTGTACTTGTACGGAAATATGTAAAATTATATTTCTCAGATTAATCGCTTTATTGGATTGAGGTTAGTCTATGGAAAATAAGCGATTGCAGTTATTTAATTGAATTGTGCGCTATGAATAGTGTTTATTATACTATTTTATTCTAGAAATGGTCATTTTTAACTCACCAAGAATTCTCTTAGGTGCCGTTTCCTGGAGACCAAAATTCGGCTGCACGTTCATGTTAAATTTTTGGTCTCCTAAATTGAACAAAATATTTCAGTGGCAGTGGTCGCAATGATAATAACTCCCTTTTTTAGCCTAACGCTAAAAGCTAAGCATGCACCTCATCCAGTAGTTTGGTTGGCGCCTCCCGAAGGAGGAATACTAATCCTGGTGTCAGAGGGAGCACTGCCAATTCCTTTCCTCCTTATCTAACCTAACCCATTAATCCTGTGAGGTAAATGGTAGCTTCAGTTTAACGAGGAATCCGAATTACTGAAACGTTCTAGTGTACGTCACATCACACAGCAAGCTGTGTCAGAGGTGAAGATCGGGTTAGTGGCATTTGAAAATCTCCACCGAGACAGGGATTCGAAGCGAGATCCTTTCGATTTCAGTTAGACGCCTTAACTACTTGGCCTATAAAGCAAAAATATTCTGATTCACATTATTACTGAGAGAAACAACAAAATTTCGGAACCGAGCGTGGTGGGTGAGCGGTAACGCTCTGGCCTCGCGTTCGGGAGTACATGGGTTAGAATCCCCATCCGGGCATCAAGAACGGGGTTTTCCACGGTTTCCCCAAATCGCTCCAGGTGAACGCTGGGATGCTTCCTTCAAAGAGAAGGCCATGGCCGAATTCCTTCCAGTTCCTTGGGCCTCCATCCTTTCTCGCCTCTAATAACCTCGACGTCGACGAGGCGTAAAGCCATAAGCAAAAAAAAGAAGAAATTTCGGATTGTTGCCACCTGTGACTGGTCTCTTTTAAGGTTTCCACATTTGAAATTTCGGCGTCCCCTGTGGCATTATGAGTTGCGTTTCAGTTATTCGAACAGTAGTGATTTCTTGGGCAGATCGCCTCGTGGCAGGTTTCACTTGACGCCTTTATACTGTCCTAAATGATATACAGGGACGAGGCTTGTGATTATTTCGAGTGGAGAGTTGGGATTGGCCGCGTGAATGGCTGAAAGGCGGAGTGACGGCGAGTGGGATTTGCGGAGCACTCGACGCTATTGTGGTGTCGGCGGTGGGTCCAGCCTGCATTCCAGCCGGACACTCGAGAGCGCCCACAAAGTAGCCATCACTCGCTTTGTGATGATTATCTAACGAAGCTGTCGATGGCGTCCAGCTTCCGGTTAAAGGTGCGTATGCACTAGGCCAACGAACGACAGCTAGTGTCTAGGGTCGAACGCTGGTCGCCAATGCGTTAGCGTGTGACCTCTCCTCCTCATCAAACTAAGGGCTTGGCGCCAAGGGATTGTGGTATCGCAGTTAGCTCTGAAACCTCGTCGAAGTTGCTATTGTTTTATATTATAACTAGCTGATACCTGCAACTTCGTACGCGTGGATTAAGAATTTCTTTGCCAGCATTGAATATAGAAAGGTGTTGGTAGCGAAGGATTGGTCCCAAACAACACCGAGTCAGCATAATACGACCGGAAAGCCATCGCTGTATCATTCTAACATCGAACTTGTCTCTTGAAGAGAATCAATTTCCAAACATATCTAAAAACAGAAAAACGAACGAATGTGAGGCGTTGTGGAAAAGGGGGGGGGGGTGTTAACTAAGGGCAGCTTTATTTCAGCTTGGACTTTTCTTCTTTCTTCAGCATGAGCATCCGATTCTTGGGTTCTAATAACTTTAGCTGCTCGTGCTCAGCTGGAGCTACAACAGTTTACGCCCGCAAGGCATGCCAAAAAGAAGGCAAAATAAACTGGTGCCAGAAACATTTAAGCAGACACAAAGTAATAGCACAGAGAAAATCGACATCTATACTAACTAATACGTTTTTTCTCTAAACGAAATTTATTAACAAATTATACACTAACATAATGCGCGAGAAGCATAGCTTGAGCAAGCGACGTAACATTACAGACTAACACACACTTCCGTATCTCTGTCACCATTCGATAAGTTCTCAAAATTTCGTGACTACAACTGTTAATCATACCGAACAAAATATCCTGTGTCCTCCCTATAGATTTTCTTGTCAAATTCCGTCAATATCGGTACAGGCATTTAGTTGTCAAAACGTAACAAAAGACAGAAACTTACTTCCGCATTTATAGTATTATTACTGCAGATCACACACACACACTGACTGCGAATCACCCCCGAGGGATCAATATAACGTAAAAAAGTGTGCACCTACAGCATTGCAAGACTACCTACGATTTGCCTCGCATTGCACCCCTAACTTTGTGATATCTACAATTTAACATTCAATCCGAATAACCGACGGCCCAGGCATGACTCTTACGATCAAAAACAATTATTAAAAATCTTAGCCTCCACGGAGATTTGAACCCCTTTAACCACTGAGCTACCTGACCACTACACGGAAAAACAGTACAGAGACCTCCATATCCAACGCGTCTGTCTATCGCCGTTCAGTAAGTTTTCGAAATTATAAGGCAACATGTATTATTTATACAGACAATTTTTCAACCAAATGTAGACAGAATTTTTCTCATTGTTTCAAAGGATAAGTGTGCAAGGTTTCATCGAGATTGGATGAAAACTGTGGATTTGTATGAAGAACAATCAAACCAACCAACAAACAAACAAACATACATACATCTTTATATATATAGATGTAATAAGAGACGTTTTAATTACAGTTTAACCTACTGATATTGCGAGGGAAGAAGTGGATTTGTCAGTCGCGGCAAGTGCAGCATTTAGTTTACTGTAAGGACCTGATTAGAAAAGGGAGAAAAACTACTCTGATGGTTAGTAAAAAGGGTTGTGGTGGCACAAAATTAACGTCTTATCTTAAAGTTGATTTTCATGCGGGAACTTACATATTTTTTTTTTCCCCGAATGAAAGATGCAGATATCGGTTTTTTTTATTGAATTGTGTCGGGCCCAAAACTTTTAAAGGTGATATCTCTTTAAGAAGATCTGCATCTTCAGCAGAAAGATTAATGTTCACTCTGAGATATTTAGCTATTGGGGATTTGTATACTAGATGAAAAAAAAAAAAAATCATTTTCTTCTGCATCTCGTGCATTAACTTCTGCAAGCTCACTTACTTCCCTTCCAAGCATCTAATCTCTTCAATCTGCTTTTGTATACACAGTTCGTAGTGCCTCAACAACATATCCGTTCGCAATAAAAATCGACCAGTTTTATTGCGGTATTATTATTCCACTCCAAACTTCAGTGTTTTTTAACAGAATGATAAGAAATTCGCAAACACATGTGGTTGACAAGGCAAATAACAAAATAATGAATCAATGTCTACACCAGGAAGCTGTCCCAAGGACAACCCGACGCCAACCTTTTGACGTTACCACCAGTAGCCCGAACCACAACCAAGGCCAGCCGCTTCGCGGGTTCCGATTTGGCTCTCGTACACACTAAGCAAATCTCTCCGAACGAAGCGGTTGGTCGCCATTCGTTTGCGGTGATTTGCTTAGTGTGTACGCACCTTAAGAAACCCTGATGCATAGCTTCCACGTTTCGCGGATAGATGGCCACATTCACTGCCGCCGCTTGGCCGTCAGTTATTTTTATTACCCTTACGATTTCACTGTCCAGGGGACCATGTATTTAGACGTTCAGAGGCGTAATTGCTGAAAGACTTCTACATATGAAAGCTTAACTAAAATCTACAGACGAGAATGGTTGGTAAATGCTAATTAATAATAACTGTAGTTTGGTGTGGTCTTACTGACCTAATGCCGGAGTTTCTTACAGGTTGCGTTCTTTGTCTCCGCCATAGCACAACCAAGACCAAAGAGAAAAATTCACGCATCCCTATCAATAGAAAGGCAACAAGACAGATCAAGTATCCACCTTCAAATACTTTGGTACTAGGGTGGATGAGCAGTGTGATTGCAACAAAAGAGATCAAATTTAGAATAGAACAGGCCAGGAGACAATTTATTAGCATGATTGTTTTTTTTATAATATTGATCTTAGTCTGCAACTGAGAATGAGATTTATTCGTTGCTACGTGTTCTCCACTTTTCTCTATGGGTGTGAAAGCTGAATCCTTGACTATAATTTATAGAAAAGAATAGATGCTTTTGAAATGTATCTGTATCGTCGTCTATTGGGTCGTGAAAATCAAAACGCAGAATCGAATGAAAAAACAAAAAAGAACTGCTTCTCACTACAAATCAAAGAAAAGCTCAATATGATAAACCGATAAAATCCATCCTCCGGTTGTTCTTAGAGTTATCATTGATCGACGCAGGTTGCGATGTTTTAGGAACTTTAAGGTCATTGAAATTGAATAGTAGTGTTTGTACTAAGGAACAATCCATGCGGAAGCTGAAACTAAATAACGTAACTACGGAAAACAGAACTCTAGATAGATGAGCAAGTATTACAACCTCATGACCATAGAATCGGATTTAATTTTATTTATTTAGTATAATTCCGAAGAAGGTTTGTTGAACATATCATGGTGAATATAAATATTTATAAGTTGAATAATAATCATAGTGAAAAAGGAAGATAAAGTGCATGATGAGGTCTTCGTGGTTAGAGTTCCACGTATGTCCCTTCTAAGTCACTTCTAGATTATTTGTAGACCAGAAGTTCTTATTTCATGCTTCAGTCTGGTACTACCATCGAGCTTTCAAGTTAATTAACCCATTCTGTGGCCCTCTTCGACAGAAAAATACGGATGATAAGCTGCTGTCGTTAATTAAATGGGAAACCATTAAATATAATTTTATGATACCAAATTATTTTTGTTCCGGCGAAAATTATCGTTAATCGCAGCCTGCGAATGCTTCGACGTTTTTATGAAAAAAAGCCCATGGCTTATTTTCTTCTTCTCCTCGCTGTTGAACTATTTCCGACAGTGCTACAGACGTCATAGAGCCATCCAACTGCGAGAGAATTGAAGAGTAAGCAAATAAAAATTAATTACTTTCCTAACTAATTTTACTGTCCTAACTGCCAAGCTATGAAGCGTGAACAATTTACAACAGTATTATTAAATACATCAGATTATTAAATACAAAGAATCTACCCACGAATATACCATTTTTTTCCGTTCCATGAATTTCTAAACACAGGAAATAGTTTTAGATTTTGAAAACAAAGATATGATTTTACATGGCAAGAATGTTTCTTTCTGTAGCATTTGCGCGAAAAGAAAACGTGTTTGTCAAAATAAGTGATTAAAAAATCTAAAAAAATACACAGACACGATGTCTGTTATAAGAATACCATCTACGACCTTTTGAAACCAGACATCAAAACGAGTCTGGAAGACAGAATTTAGTCAGTTTTGTGTATATTAATAATAGGAGCACGTTATAATGATTTGCTAATCAAGCTGTTTTTCTGTCACTTTACCGTGCCTGATGTAATGAATATATTTTATAAAAGTATGATACAACAATCACAATTTTTTGACAGCTCTTTCAGGAGTGTTCTGTGATCCCTCGAAAGTGATAGATCATTCATAGCTGTTAGGTCTTTAGAAGCGGGCTGGAATTGCCCCCGAGTCTTTTAGTCGGTGTGCGGTATTGTAATTAGGCCTTTCTTTTTCTGGTCAAGCAATACACGTTGTTTTTAATTCCGTAATTTCTCCGAAACAGCCAGGCTAATGCCGTGACAGTTTTAACGTACGTTTCGGAAATAAAGCATGGGAGAATGTTAATTTTTTAATGGTTAATCAGAAAAAGCGTTCACAAATAGTGGAATAAAATCGAAAATTTCAAACATGTTGAGAGTTTGCGGGGTTGTTGTGGGCTAAATTGTATGACGTTTATCTAATTACAAGTGAAAGTTATGCAGTATTTGTGTTTTTAATTTTGTTGATTAATTAGGGTATTATTTATCCAAATGTGTTTATATAATCGTTTACTCAGTGGGCTACATCCTTCACACTAACGAATGGTGTTGGCGACCTTCGACCCTCGACACCCTCGACACCCTCGACGTACTGACGGAACGATTTTTGATTATTGAATTTAAAGTTTATCTTCACCTTTTAGGATTCAGTAACCACGGGAAACGAAGCTGATGCACTTAAAAGGAATAGGTTGGAGATCTAAAATTAGGACATACTGTGTGTTTCGTTTATCCAAACGGAAAAATCGTGTATAAAATTTTGTGAATTTATATTTTCCGGATTTTTATAGAACGAAAGGAATCGATTTTTTTTCTATCCCAGCATGTTAGTTATAGATGTTTTAGAGATCGTTGAATTTTGAGTTTTATACTATATTTGTTTCTTGATGTATTAAAAACAGTATTATCTGTACTATCCAGGAAATCGAAATTTTTTCCCAATACCGACCATATCCTGTATTTAAATGACAAATACATACATCTAATATAGTCAGTATAGTTCACTAGTCCATAATACGTATAGTCATGAGACCAGAATAGTTCCGTTTTTTAGATTCAAATGTCATAACAGGATTACCTGATCTGGCTAAAATACGAAGTTGATCTGTGTTTCACCTCGAATGTGGGAAAAAATCTTTTGAATTTGAAATAATAATGGAAGTATTAAACACGGTCTGAGACGATCTTGCTCATTACCTGAAGATGGCAGAGTAAATAGCATAAGTGACCCAGCAAGTGTGAACACCCAACAAGCAGACAAAGGGGAGGTCAGCATGTGGACAAAGTTGTAACACACTTTCTAAATTCGATTTCATGCAGAAAGGAGTGGGAAAATTTTCTTTTGTTGGTAAGGGTGTCGAGTATTGGAACAAATTAACAAGATATGAATAATTTACCAGAAATGCTTAAGAAATTTAAAATCAAAATTTGTAAATCGGAAAAGTAACTGGGGGAGGAATTTAATATTCCAACTATAAAAGAAAATTAAAAAATAAACATATAAAAAGGGGTAAGTTGAAAAGGGCAATTAATTAAAATTATTAATAATAAGTTTAACAGCTTACACTACATTTAATTGTAGACAAACTAGATTTGAAATATTTTATTTAATAGATAATCATTTGAATTCTGTGTAATAAATAGTAGAAGAAACGGAATATTACAATCATTCATTAATTACCTGTTTTCTCATTGGCGTCTGTGACAAGTTATCTATAATTGGTTTTTATAGTTATGTTCATAGGGACATTTAGAAAATGCGATTTGCAATAAATATTACGCTATTACGCTATTAAAGTCAACCACGTGTTTGCTTTTAATAGTCTCAAAATCACGTCTGATGCCCGATGTATGTAGGGTACATACCTAACATAGCCCGAGCAGTGTGACAGCAGTGATTATAAATGGCAACGACGGGAAGGTCTTCATTGAGCCGTAAAGTAAAATTTTATTCCACGTTTTTTTAGCCATAAAATTTTACTACATATATATAGCGTATATATAGAAAATCAAACGTAATGATTGTACACTGGGAATTGATTTCATACCAATTGCTTAGCTATTAAATTGTAGATATATCCTCAAATTTCTAGCAACATCGTTGGTCGCTGTTAATTTGCGAGTGAAGGCTGGCGCGTTACGTCACAGTTCTCCAGCGAATAGCTGGGTGAGTTAGTGAGCTACCGAAATTATAGTATAAAAAAGTTTCGAGAAAACCAAACAAAAGTTTCTATTTCGCGGTTATTTTGCCATGTGGTAATAGTATTTCATTGAAAATTACTCTTAATTGAGAGATTACTGCGTATTAATATACCCGTAATACATTTCACTGTAAACGGAAGAATGCAGCAGTGATGAGAGCGGCAACGCGTGGTGCTGACTAAGGAACCGCGAGTGGAGTCAGCTGCCTATTCTGATTAGATGCTAAACATTGATTTTCGTACTGAGTGACTATCTTCTGATCTACTAAATAATTGCTGTATGGAAGAGGAAGGTGACAAGTTGTTTACAGTTACTAAAATGGTGTACTGTTTTTAATTGCATCGAAATCGTTTACAAATACAGCAATTATATTATCTGGGAATTCCATCCATGTGTACTAACTAAGTTGGGATAATATGTATTTGCAGATTACAGTGGAACTAACGAGTTTTTAAGTAACTAACCGGTTATCAGTTGTTGATATTATTGATTTGTTAATAAATGTATGTACTGCTCCACACCCGCGAGACTGTTCTCACATGGGATGAAAGTGGACATGTCTTACCTGATCTATCCACCACTTACAAGTTATCCACCAAGATCAATCGAGTACGGAACCCAATATCAGCGAGGCTCGAATTGTTAGTTTAGAATTGTTTTTCTCTCACTTGTATTCTCCTTGTTTGTCATTATGATGCTTTGTTGCTCAGTATTACTCATTCGGCGGCTGCATGTTGCTAAGGCTCATTGCCGAAAGGCGTCTGACTTGATAAACTGTTGCGGTCGCGATTTGATTTTCTCGTGGGATTATCCGGTCTCGGTATTCGGGGCGCGGCGGTGTCGGCGGGCCACAGGAATGTTAAAAGCCGTGGGAAGATCTACTTTGGCCGGTAATTTGTGTGTCGGTGGGGGCGGGGCGAGGGCAAACAGGTTAGGCGGCGTGACGCGCATAATGAGATCACCGCCATCTTGTGGACACGCTGCGGGAGCTCAACAAAGTTGTCGAATGTCGGTTAAATCGTATTATTTGTAAACTGTGTGTCTTTGAAAAAAAGTTTGTACGTCCACTTTTACAGCTTACGCAACATTTAATTGCAGAAAAAATAGATTTGAAATATTTTATTTCATAGGTAGTTATTTGACTTCTATCTAATCGTAGAAGAAAACGGAATACTTACAAACATTGCTTTGTATTTGCTTTGTCATTGGATTCTCTGACAAATTATCTATAATTGATTTTTGCAGTTTAATTCGTAGGCTTTTAGACAATACGATTGGCGATAAATGTTATGTTGCGTTAAATTAGTTGATTGTTCTTATTCTATTTTGACCTTAATTCTATTGTGCCTCGGCAGCACTAAAAATGGAAAAAATATCGCTTTTCTCTAAAATTACTTCAAAAACTTTTGCTACGTCTGTACCGTAAACAATTTGCCGGCGCTAGTCTGTATTTTCAAACTATAGTTTTAGTTGTTTTAGGCTTGACAGGAATACTTTAGGGGAGTCAGATAACAACAAAATATTCTTAGACGTTTGACTTTGTATAATTCTGAAGTTTTCGAGTTAAACGTTTCAGCTTTCTCACTAGAGTAATGTGAGTGGACTACGTCTGACTTGTTTATCATTTTTTGATGCACTGCGGTATTTGAACAAAATAATAATTAGTTGGGACACAACACTTCAGTGATTTCCTTCTAGAAGCAGTCTAGTTGCTTATGGACTGGAAATAATTACAACTTCGCTATTTATTTTTAAAAAAAGTGAATTTGGACAAAAACTGCACTATTGTTAGTCATTACTAATAATGCTTTGTTATTTAAATTTGTCTAGCATATCAGAGCGCAGATAAAGGAAAATTTTGTTGACGACAAAACAATAATTACTTGCCTCCGGAGGCAATGCATACTCGACTTTAGATTGATATATCCATCTTTATTGTTTTTCTCTATTTCGATAATATAATGAATTTCAGGAGTTTACACTTTTAATTGTAATTGTAACCCATTAAAACTTTTCTGATATGAAACCTACCCCAAATTATTTGGTTAGTAAATTATGCATAGCGGATACTAAGCGAAAAATCTAGGTTAATAAGTGCTTCAACATGGCATATTTTTTTAAACATAGTATAACAACATAGTATAATGCGATTTATGACGTAAAATTATTATTGAGTAAATACACATTAATCACCCATCAAGTTATGAAACGTACATCCAGAATTGTACTGAAAACAGAATGAAGTTTAGAATTGGTTGAAATATAAGAACTTGGTTGTTTGTCATTTTTCAGCATTCGCCTCTGAAACATTTTCAAATAAAACAGCGTCTGTTGATAGTTGTTTAATGTTCACTCATGATACGCCTTTTGCCCTTGAGCTATGGGACATCGTCAGTTATATCGCCCCAATAACACTAACAGCCACTGACGATGACCCATATCAGAAGTGCGAAACGTGACAGGTGAATAATCATTAATCAAAACAGTTGTTATTAAAAGTGTTTAATCTAAAAAGGATGGAATTGTTAAAAAAAAAAAAAAAAAATTTATTTTACAAGTTAGGAAGACATCCAGATATACTGTTCTACATCTACATATATACTCTGCAATTCACAAAATTGTGGGTGGCAGAGGGTGCTCAGCACCAAAGCTAATCTCTTTGCTGTTATGTTTGTTAGTTAGGTAAATATACCTTTCATTCAACTAAGCACAAAAAAGTTGAACACAACATTTAATTAAATACAATCATTGTGGAATCCAGATTCGAACCGATGCTGGTGGCGGAGGAATACAGTAGCTATGTTCTTGCTGCACGGAGTTCTGTTTTCTAGTTGCTGTCTTACTGCTGCAATGCTGGTTGCATGAACAGCTAGGCGTTCAATGGTTCCCATACTGACTGAAGGATTTGTCTCCTATCAACTTTCTGCAAACTTTCCATCTGCGAGATGCCGATACACTGCAAAAGAAAACAGACACTACTTACACATTGTAATTTATGTTACGTTAGCACGTTAATGTTTTGTTTTGTTTATTATACTGATCCCGATTTCTTAATATAATTGTTTTGTTTTGATCATTCTTATTTCCTCAATTAGAGACTGAAGAAAGACAAACTTCTATTATTATATTATTTGTGATTGAAAACCTTTAACCAATCATTCAGATTTGACCAAAATTAGACTTGTAACACTTTTTTTTAAATACAATATCAAGAAAAAATATCAGGAAAGCACAATTCGTTCATTCACACATATTGCCATAGTGATGTGTACAAAGTGACTGATGACAGTCGATTTACGAAGGGAGAAACAATTAAAAATACTAATAACTGAATAAAGTAACTGTAATCGAAGAAAAGAGAATTACAATATTCATTCCGTGAAGAGGAAAAATAATCCTATTTAATTTAATAAAATACGATTGCTGAAATGTCAAGAAGTACATGTTAATACACACAGGATTTTATGTTCGATTTTCTTTTATTTCATTGAGAATGTATGTGATCGCTGATTTTGCTATTCAGGGACGCGAACTGTGTACTGCTTGTCAGTCTCCAGCGAGCTATGCGGCTAGAGGGCTGTGTGGATTGCTTACCCTTTCTAGGCAGTTATACTTTATACTGTGCTCTCACTGTGATAGTGACACCGACATTGCGTTCTGGCCTGGCATTCGATGTTGTTGTTGTTTTTAGGGTTTTAGGGCGCGTCGACAACTGGGTCATTAGCGCCCTATTGGCATTCGAGAGATCGCAGGTTCGATTCTCTGTCTGGCCATTCAAAGTTTGGTTTTCCATCATTTCCTAGGATCACTCCTGGAGAATGCTGGGATGGTTTCTTTAGAAAGGTCATGTTTTATTTTCTTCCAGTTTTCTCACCCTCTTCTTGCTTTAGTAACCTCGTCTCCAACAATCCTCCATGTCCTGAAACAAAATTAAAATTAATTCAAGCATTACCATTTCCGTATGAAATTGATTCCTTTCAAAGTTAACTAAGAAAAGGCGATGTGCAGTACCTGTGAAGTCAGTTGTAATGAAACAATACGTGTTTAATCAGCCAAGGAATAATTAGCGTATTCGTACGAAGTACACAAACTATCTGCATGCGAAAAAAAAGAAAGAAAGACAAATAAATTTTGTAATGTCGAAATTATTTTTATTATATAAAAGAAAATCAATAAAATTTTACTTGTGCACAGGAAATATATTTAATGTCATCATCATAATTCTCCAGCACCAGTCTCCCGGGCGGTGATAACGAGCACTAGCTGATGTTTATCAACAGACCTTCAGTCATGCCCTAAGTGTTCCAGATCCTTCTTGATTTGGTCTTTCCATTTCTTGGGCCTCCCAACACGTCTTATCCCTTGGATGTTCATATCAAAGTAGGCCTTTGATATTCATTCTTCCTAATTTAATTTAAATAGCGAAATTCCTTTAGGAATATCAGAAGGAAGGAAAACTAAAGCATTTGAAATTTGGCTGCTGAAAATTAAGTGGATAGATAAAGTACGAAATGAACGTGACTTTGAAACGATGAGTAAGGAAAGAAGGTTGTGGATGAGTCTTACAGAAAGAAGAGACAGGAAGGTTGGTTTCGTTTTAAGACGTGTGGGATTGATTAATTTGTTAGTGGGGGGAACAGTCGAAGATAAGAACTGTAGGGGTAGACAAAAATTGGATTATATGAAGCAGATAATTGAGGATATAAGGGATATGTTGAAATGACGGGGTTAGCAGAAGATAGAAAGAGATGAAAGATTGCATCAAACCAGACTACAGAGAGAGGAAAAAAAAGAGATTATATTGGCGATTTCTTCTGACACGAGGAACTAAATCACGTAATATGGGAGCGTGGCAGTGTCTACTTTACAAGTAACAACAACGCTGTACGACAGAAATAAAATGGAATGTCGTATGTAAATTGTCTGTTTGCACTGTCTCGACTTTTGATCGGTAATACTCTTCCGACAACGAAGCATCTGGAAGGCGTTGTATTTAATGTGTTTAAGGCTTTTTATGTGACCCTAACCTGCAGCCAAGACATACACTGGCCACAGTTAAGGCTATTTATAAATTGCTAACTATTTGTTTCCGAATTATATGGCACCATTTGAAATTCCTTGGCGGACAAAGGAAGAATTATCACGCCGTCAACGTACTTGTTTTCATTTCTAAAATGGCTGATGGCTTTCCGCTATTAATAAACAGACCTGCAACAATACGGAAGTAGGTAATGCCGCTTCTCAAATTAAATACACCGTCTGTGCCAAAGCAAATATCGTTAAGTCGTAATTTTAAAAAGAGTTGAAGCGTGTAATCTGTAGTTGGCTCAGGAAGTCGGAATGCGCGTAGTAAACAAAAGTTTAAAGCTTTCGTTTATAAAATTCTGTGTCGAGCGTGTTGCTGTTTGGAACTGAACATGGTGAAAGGTCCACGTGTTTCAGTCATTAGAATGGTGGAGTGATAGCTATGATATTAATATTGTAAAGGAGGACAATGCAATGATATCTAAGACATTTCTGACTTATTCAATAATTAGCCCCCCCCTATATTGATCACTGCATCAGTATCATTTTTCGGAGTAGAGTTAAAAGATATTACCTATATATAATTCATCAAAAATTGCAACACCCAGTGATATGTTTTTTATTATTCCAAATTTTTTTTTTTGATGGTCTAGCTAAAATAAATTAGAATTTGGCTGAATTAATTGGTCGTGACTGTAAAATCTCCACGGGGTCTCTATTTTTTTTAAAAATTTCAGATATCTATTTGGTGTTGTTCGATCACTTATTGCGTAATTTTTTGAATAAATATAGTATCTGTAAATGATGATAAATTTAAATATAACAACTCACTCAAATCTTGAAAAGGCGATGTTTGTTTCCGGTATAATAAATATTGAAGGTTAGTAGTCTAACAAGTTATTTGTAGAGGTTTTCTTTTTTTATTTTTTAAATACGCATTATGGATTTACTTGTTCCTCTTAAAAGGCGTTATTTGCCGTCTCTCAATAATAATATGGCTGGTGTTTCAATAATTTTAACGCTTATTTTAAATCATTTACGTTAGGTTTCATTCCTTGACAGCAACCGATAGAAAATTATTGTAAACTGTTTAATTTTTTTGATTAATTTGTTGTTTTGTTTTTCGCTAGGCGTATTATAGTCTTAGTTAGCCAGACATAATTACTATTAAAATATAAAATTCTGAAATACATTGGGTTAAAGAAACATTAAAGAAAAATCTCCTAAGACAAACTCATTAGGTATGAAAATCAGGGCCGGCGTTAGGGGGGGGGGGGTAAGCGGGTCAAAAGTACCCGGGCCCGATGGCTGATGGGGGGCCCCGATCACTAACTGTAGGGGCCCTCAGGCCATGAAGCCAAGCATCCGCCCATTGTCGCCGGCCCTGCTGAAAATGCTATGCGTAAAGTAGAATTTTGAATCTCTTAGTGCTGAATTCGACTTATATGAAAAAATGTAATTAGTCTAATTGAAAAATTGAATACATTTGTAATAAACTGGAAACTCTTCTCTTATTCAACAGTTTTGAATTCAACCACTTCCCCACGAGAACAGATGCGGAAGTCATTAAAGGTCATTAGAGACTGGAATGGACAGGGACAAGGTATGGAGGGAATTCGGCTATGGCCTTTAGTAGGAACCATACCAGCATTCTCATGGAGTGAAATCTGGATCACCGGACGGGAAACCAAACCCAAGCGTTACAACCCACCCACCACACCGGATCGGAAGAAAGAACTTATGTCTTAGAGAACATTTCTAGCACTAGTTCAGAGGTACAGGTAAAATAAAAAACAGAGATCTGAATTTATAGATGAATAGGTTAGACAATAATGAAAATGGATCTTTACATTATACCAGTTACAACATAGTAAGAAATAAAATACAGAATCTTTAAAAATAAATAGAGTCTTTTGGCTTACATTATGATTTTCTTTAAATTTTAGAATATCATAGTCTTAACATAAACAAAAATTAAAAGTTTTTTTTTTTTTAGTTAAAGGTAGAAAATATGGACGAATATTAACAACTTTTTCCAAAATTTTCTAAGAACACTATTTTTAATCATCACCTAAATTAAACAAAACACCCGCCAGTGTGCCATTGGATCCAATCTCCGCCTCATTTCACAAACAAGAGAGACATATTTACACTTTTCACGAATATATGGCAACACTTCTCTTCCCGCCTTAGTACTTTGTACGATGTGGCAGAAGGTATTAAATGTTTGGTGGCCACAAGAGCATGCGGCAGTAAAACTATGGCTCCAAATTTGACGATGCCAACTGTTGGCAAAAAACATCGATGCCAAAACTCATCGAGAGAAGCGGACCCAAAAATGGTGGGAAAAGGTGCTGAAGAAGACGACCTGAATTAAGCAAAGCGCAAGTTATGCTGATCTAACAGAGCGCTAGACCTCGAGCGATGTTGTGATAAACCACTTTCCTTACGACATTATTTTGGTCAACTGTAAAAGTGAACACCATTATGCTAAAGTCCCACACTGGCTGTCGGTCATAAGAACCTGAAGACTTCGAACCAACATAGGTAGAAAAAAGTGAATACTTAGTATAATTCGATGCCGGTGATGTCGTTTGTGAAGTGGAAAGATATTCAGTTACCGAGTCTGATATAGATCTATTTGGATAGGAGATGTATTTCTTTACCTAGGTGCGATATAAACTGACTCTTTAGCAAGCATACGGAAATCAGTTTGTTGACTGGTGGTTGGGTTTGATTGCGGGCTACCTGCGGCTCTGCAAACAGGAGAGGAATGCGAGCCGCCACCTGCGCCGACAGCCGTATCCATTACAGCCCGCGAGAGCGTGCTGGCACAGGCGGCTGAGGCCGACACAGGTGGGAAAACGCCTGTCACGCAGGCCTCTGATGCACGCGATCGTGAAATCATCGACTGTCGTGAACACGGGGAGCGTGTATAAACTACGTGGATCCGTCTTGCCCTCCCCTGAACCCCCCCTTCCCCCCTCCCCTGCCCCTGGTGGCATGTATCTTCTTCCCCATTAATTCCAGAAGACATTTTGTGTTGTATTCTCTTAACAGACTATCATTAAAATTATTGCGTATGTAATCAACACAACTGATATTTGTATTATGTACTTTTGTGTAATTATAAATATTCTGAATGAAATGTTAATACTAGCCATTCCTGCAAATGATCAATTACCGGCAATAAATTCTTTCTCGGGATAATCAGACATACTTTTCTTCTTGAGGAGTTGCTAAAAACAGTCTCCTTTTCTCATCGTTGTTCATTAATTCAGAAAATAGGACAAACTAAACCTACCGCGTAAAAAAACTAAAAAGAGCTGCATTTTTTGTTTCCATTTGCAGCGATTAGGCCCGTTTACACGTACGCGCCAAACTGCCGGTCTGGAATGGCGTTCCAGACTGCCGCGCTGGAGTGTGAGGTTGGAGCGTCGCTCCTGGAGCGTGCGACGAAAAATGTTCAACACTCCAGTCGCGCGCGCCAGGACTGCGGGTTGGAGCGTACGCGCCAAAAATGACCGTTATCCCGTGGCGCGTGGACTTTCCGCCGGGTTGGAAAGTTTTGTAGACGGTCCAGCTTGCAACATTCGGTTTTCAGGTCGTCGTTGTTTTTGTTAGTTGTGCTTTTGTTTATAAGTGTATTTAAAATATCCTCCAAAGAAATGACAAACTGAGCAATATGAGCTACTTTACAATTTTTAAATTTTTTTTTTTTTTTTTTTTTTTTGTACGGAAAGAATTAAATAAACAAAGTGTATATGGGCGGAAAGATGGCACGAAACTAGAGATCTATATGGACACATGCCTGTTTAGTGAGAGCAACGGGAAAATAAATGACCCAGATGATTTTAATAATTGTCTATGAAACGACAGTTCCATATATAATAAGAATATAATAAGAATATTTTATTAAATTGCAATGGAGCGCACGCTCCTGTGGCAATTTCCCTACACACCCAGTTTCCCCCTTTCCTGCACCCACCTACATTTGCCCTCTACAAATTTTAACTTTAAATTCTTTCAACGTTTTTGGTAAATTGCTCATCATTTCCCTTTGTAGCTTATTCCAATACCTGACACCCTTACCTAAAAAGGTGAAGTTAAAGTTAGTATCTCCACAAACATCAAAACAGGACACAGTCATGAGGAAGATCATAACTGCAGAGTAATGTTTGCCACCTACTCTTCGTTTTTTGGCAACTGAAATATCCCTCCAAGATTTGAAATTGCTTGCATTTATTTTTCTCAGTTCTTTTCGGATTGCCGCCGAGTTTCTTGAATCCTTTCAGTGACGAAATCTTTATTTTCACTTTCTCATACGTTTACCCTGCTGAATTCTACTAACTAATCATATTTACAATTTTTTTAAATTTTTATATTTGTAGTCATTTGATTTTTTTAACCTTCCACAAACATAGAAAATTCAAGCTCTATAAATCCTTCCAAATTATCTCTTGACAACATTTCTCAAGATTGAGATTTTTATCTGTTAAAGCAGGGTAAAATTAAATAAAGTCACCCAGAAATTCGAACCAACAACGAACTTGCACTGACGCATCAAGACTGCAGACCGACAATGCACGTGTAAACACAAGGCCCCGTTAGACCTGCGCGCCAGATGTGCGCATTCGGAGCGCGCGCCAGGCCTCTCTGACCACCGAGCATTTACACGTAAAGGATTGATCCGCGCGCCTGGAGCGTACGCTCCAAAACCGCGGGAAAACCGTGCGTCTAAACGGGCCTATTCTGTCATTTTTTCTTTCTACATCATCGGAGAATGATTCATTGATCTGTTTAAAAGATTTCTGTAACTCATTGGATAGTGAAAACTGTTGGAAAAAGATTTTCAATAAGCCTCGTAAATTTTATTGTACAGCGCCACTTCAAATCACACTTTGAAGTTGAAATAACACTTCAGTTAGAACTACAATTAAATTGGTACTAAAATTCACTTGACAAAACAAAATTAGAATTATGTTATGAACGAGCGGCGTGGTCACACGGGGGAAATCCTAATCAAAACAACTTTATTTTGAACCATTGAAATAATACGAACTGTCACTACCTTGGGAAATCCCGGGTGACATCTGAAAGCGAATTTAAGTCTAATGTTTTTCGAATCGTAATGCGCCATCGCGTGTCGTGCAACACAACGCTATGGTTTCTAGTCACACGCAAGCGCAGCACTGTCAGTATCTGGAATGTCTAAATTACATACGGAGATAATTAAACGACGTAAATAAATATCAACACGCTGTTGTGTGTTCTGTACCTTATTTTAACTGACGGATAATATGAATTGAAATCTACGTGGCTCGGCCTGGAACCTCCTCCTCTTCCCACGTAGCCAGCGTAGTTAACCTTCCTACCCCTTTTTAGACTGAGTCACGTAGTTTATGGACGCTTGCTTTTGGCGTTGGCTGATCTACAGTTTTAATTTTATTTAGAAACTACTTTGTAATTTTGTTGCAAAACACTTCTGCAGATAAATGGTTTCACTTACGTCATGAGACGCATCTTAATCAGTCCTTAAACACGATGGCGACATCTGACGCTTCCTTTGCTTTATTTGAATTGGTCTACAGTCAGACAAAAGCCACCGGATTAACCAAGCTCATCGCTACTCTTCTTCAGAATCGTAGGTTTTTCGTTGACTTTCAACGACAGGGCAGTCGATGGAGGGTACAAAAGAATGGTCTACCTCAAGGTAGTGTACTGGCCCCAATACTTTTCAACATTTATACAAACGATCAGCCATTACATCCAGCTACCAGGAGCTTCGTGTACGCTGATGACCTAGCTCTAGCCTCACAGAGCACAAAACTTGAAGCGTAGAAAGAAATTTGTCTGCTGCTCTTGAAGGCCTATCAAGCTATTATAGGGAAAAACACTTAAGACCTAACCCTTCAAAAACTGAAGTGTGTGCCTTTCACCTAAAAAACAGGAATGCTCAGCGTAAGTTAAAAGTAATGTTGTCAGGTATCGAACTGCAGACATGTAACACCCCAAAATATCTGGGAGTGACAGTCGACAGAACTCTCACATATAACAAGCACTGCATGAATTGCAAAATGAAGATCTCTACAAGAAACAACTTACTGCGCAAATTAGTTGGATCACAGTGGGGCAGTCAACCACAAACTATACGTATATCGGCAATGGCCGTTTGTTACTCTGTTGCAGAATATGCATGCCCAGTTTGGTACTCATCATCTCATACCAAACAGGTGGATGTAGCCCTCAACAACACCTGTAGGCTAGTGACAGGTTGTTTGAAGCCTACCCCAGTTGATAGGCTTTACCAGCTTTCGGGCATTGCACCACCCAGGATACGGAGAGAAGTGGCTGCGAACAAGGAGAGGACCAAAGTAGAACGGGAAAGCGCTCATCCACTGCACGGCCATACACCACCAGCCCAGAGACTCAAATGCAGGAAAAGCTTTCTCAGAACATCACGGGAACTAATTGGGTCACCTGAAAAGGCAAGAGTACAGTTTTGGAAAATGAGGGTTCCCAACATCTCGGGACCACTGACAGTTGCAGAGCGCTTGCCACCTGGTCATGCAGAGGACTGGAACGTCTGGCGGTCCTTAAATCGATTGCGAACAGGAGTGGGCAGGTCCAAGGAAAACCTAATGAGATGGGGTTATACTGATACTACCAGTATTAAGTGCGAATGTGGTGAAGACCAAACTATGAATCATATGCTCGAGTGCCCTATGTGCCCATCATCCTGCAACAACGAAGACCTGTTTCAAGCAACACACAATGCGATTGAGGTTGCGAAGTACTGGGCTAAGTGTGTTTAAAGTTGTTGATTAGCACAATGTATTTTGATGTTTTTGATACGAGAATAATAATAATTTGAATTGGTTCTGGCCTGAGTAAAATTTTAGATTTTAATTCACACTGAAACATTTATAATCAAGAACCTATTTGAAGTTCTAAAATAAATTAGCATATTCTGAAAAGTTAATTAATTCGGTCAGCAGTGGATTTACTTTTAATTTAAAATTATTTTTACTCAAGCAAAAACGATTATCCACGGATAAAATCTTAGATAAAGTAACACAAAGACAAGTTTTAGAGTGAAACTTGTTTGGCCGCGGTAGGGAAAACTTTGTTAGAGTTACGCATTAAGTGCGCATGTGCCGCAACGTCCTACTTTTTTTTATTATTTTAATGGCTTTTGGCAGCTGAGGCCATACAGCCAGCTCAATGTGTTATATTAAAGCTTCCAGTGAATCAGTTAAATCCAGTGTTTATATAGTCTTCAAAGTGCGGACGCCACAGGACGGACAGGACACACACTGACACACAACACTTAACATCCATGCCCGCGGCCGGATTCGAACCGGCGACCTTCGGCACGCGGAGCTAGCACTCTAGCCACCACGCTACCGAGGTCGGCAACGTCCTGCTTAATGTTCTCCGCATGCGCAGTTAACGATGCAGCTACGATAGTGTCCGCTGTCACTTAAGCACATGTTAAACAGTGAGTGATCGCTACATCGTTTTCAGTTAGATCACGTTACGCGTTACGTTTTCTATGCATGTATGTGTAAGTGTAAATATATTTACTTTATGACTGTACCCAAGAGTGTTAAAAATGTTAAAGCTAAATTGCTTTCATACTCGCTGAAAATCGCTCGACGACGTCAGACGGCATATTTAAATCCGGAGGCGTCGTTATTACTAAACAATGATACACGCTCCTATGTTGTACTGCTTTTTTTTTTTTTTTAATTTAGTAATCGTTTTTCATTTGTTTAGGAGAATAACTTGGCAAATTGTACAAATGCAACAAAGATAGTTTCATTAGTCGCGTACGAAATAAACATAAAAAAAACACACAGAAAAACAACAAACAGGAAAAATACTGAGAAAATACATAGAAGTTTACTTCTTATACGTCTCCACATTGATACACGTAACATTTTTTTTTTTATTAGTACTTCGTAAAATTTCATTTCCAACAACAGATACTAATGACAGTTCGGTTCATCAGAAGATTGAAGTTCCATTTAGGAACAATTTACAATGGTTTTGGCGACACCTGCACACAATACAACTAATGTACTGTCGTTGATGATCGAGTATATCGAAATCAAAAAGAACTCGGTGGACATCTGCGTAGTTCCTCTGATCTTCTTTCGATTTTGTCCTACCTTGCACCACGGAAAGCAACTGGTTTACTGGTTCGCCTTTTCTTCTCCTCCCAGCAGCAACTAACTTAACTTTCTCGGCTTGCAAACACGTGCATAACGTGGACAGCTACGGCAGTTCTCTGGTAGCCATCACAGGGTTCTCACAGTCGCACGTCTCTTTGAAGCAGAGAAACCTCACTCATTGACCAACGCAGGCTTTGTGAGTAAACCCCTGATAAGATAGCATTAATTAACCTCTGTATGGCGAAATTAAATGAGAAGTGCTGGACGATTAACACACTTAAAAATTTACGTAAGCAACAATCAGTTATTACGTTGAAACAAGTGGAATTATCGTACGAATTGAAGTAACATGTTTCCTCAAAATATTTTCTATCGATATCAGTTTTGGAATATATGGAGACAATTTGCGTCTTCATATTTGAGCAAGTCAGGTCAGTTCGGCTTTCGTCTTTAGCTGCAACACACGCTTCATAAAACCCATGGACAAAAAGCAGTATTAGTTTATTCATTTATTTAAGTTTTGCATCTTCTTCAGGTCATTCAAGTTACGTGTAGATGGTCGTTTGCTGATACGAAACAGATTTCTCTGCTTCTGTTGAAGTCATAGTGATGTTTTCTAGATATGTTTTCAGCTTTCCCTGATATACTTTTAACACGCGCATTTTTATTATCGTAAAATAAATTCAAATTTTTCATTCTATTTAAAAAATGTCTTCTGTACAGATACTAAGTCAGTTGGTGGTGATATGAATATTTTGCTTTTGCAACTGACTAATCTGTTTATACAGGGAACAAACACGTGACGATGAATGCTGTGTAGATAAATGTCTTCCTGTTGTTCCGCTGTCAATAATATTCTTGTAATATTGAATTAACAAAACTTTAAAAGTGAACACGAATTATAAGCGGAGTTATTAAGAAACTAACTCCATCTGAAATGTCCTAAATAAAGTAGAAATTTTTAAATGCATGAACAGACCAACAACAATTCTGAGGGTATATCTAAATGAAATTTTATGAAAATCTGGTTATTAAAAAATTGATGGTATTGCGATCCGAATACTTACCATTAGATGCTACTTAGGAATGATATGAAACCGTAAGATACATTGGAGCGATTTTTTCGACTATAACAACGCACTTACTTAATGTAAGTTGATCTAATTCATGAGAAGTTTTTAAAAATTTCTGACATGATATAAAGTTCACAAAATAAAATAAAAAAATAATCAGAATCTAATGTGAGCAACATTATCACTATGCAGATGAGTTTGAAATTTCGTAGTCGAGAGGGTTAATAATAATCTAAAAATTACCAAATCATTTTCAGTGTGCGCTAAATCCCGAATAGACTGACGATAAGCGCACTTATTTCCCTTGACCTTCAGTTGGTATGACTGATTAATGTTTTGTGTGACAGAGACGTCCAAAAGTGACTAAAACCCCTAAGTTCGTTAATTGTTCTTTCTTGATTTTATATGGATCGCATATACAGAATTGCTATTACTCTGAAAATATTGAGCCTGAACTAATGACATCATATCTCACTTACAGGCTATCCGCTACACGAAGTATTTACTGAGTTCAAACTGGAATAACGGACTTGGGTGTTGCAAAAGCAGAACTTCAGAAGGCTGACACTCCTAACAGTCAAGCAACCCGCCGCACGTGCATCGAGACTGGAATAAGGACGCGTATTATCGTTTAATTTTATCCCAAAATATCTTCAGTGTCACGTTATCATGCGTTGCTTCTGCTGGGCATCGTAAAAAGGCAGGCCGCAAGCTGTTTTAGTAGGCAATGGGAATCTTTAATAAATCAAATTCGTTTCACAGAGCAACGACTTACAATACTGCTGAAATGTGATATTCGGTATCACTTGTTACGTGTGTCATCCGAGTAGTGATCCGAATAGTCATTACGTGATCTGATTAGCTTCCACATACATAAACTTCAAAACGTGATAGATACTCATTAAAACCTTTCAGATCCTAAAACTTAACAATGTTTTTTCAATAGTCAGAGATATGATTATTTTGTTTAAATTGCATACAAAAGCTACCATTTTAAAGCTGATTGTAATTCCACCGCATTACCATTTTCTTCATAAATAGGGAATATCGTTATTAATTAGCAAGCTTCTAGGTCCATCAAAAATGACGGACTGAGCGCAAAGTTATTACAATTAATTTATTTGAGACAGGGTATATCGAGGAAACATCTACATCAAACATAAATACCTCAGGGTAAGCACCTTGTAAGCCCATAAAAAATAATGCGATGTTCTGGCAGTTTATTTACCCGACGTTGTTTAATTAAACCCTGTTCACTCTGAACTGTCGGCTCAAGGTCATATTCCCCTGACTGCGCTTCTCACCTCTCCACTCCCACCCGTTTCTACCTCTCCGCGTAGACCCCTATGTCCGTGAGCGGCAAATTTTTTCTCTTCGCGTAAGTGCAGCGGAGTGTTTTTTTTTTGTTTTTTTTTAACTGCTTAACGGCAATATCTTTAGAGACGGGAAAGGATGGGAAGGAATTCGGCCATGGACTTTTGAAGGAAGCATCCCGGCATTTGCCTGGAGTGATTTGGGAAACCATGGAAAACTAAAATCTGGATGCACGGACGGGGATTCGAACCGCCGTTCTCCCGAATGCGGGGCCAGAACGCTAACCGTTTACACCACCACGCTCGGTGCGGAGTGGGGATAGAACAGACTGACCTTGAACCGCCTCTGTTAATTGAACTGGTTATAAAGATAATTGTTATTTCAATAACGCTCATAACCTTAAAAATGATGCAATATGATACATATATCTTAGTTTACTGCAACAGCGATATCTCTGGACAGAGAGTACAAGAAAGCATTTGCACAGACTGAATACTAATCAGCAAAAAGGAACTAATAATTAATATGTTAATTTAAACGCAATACATAGTTTTTTCAGTGTTCTGGCAATTCATATTTCATCACGATTGCTTAATTAAATGCAATTGTTATTAAATAACGCCCATAACCTCCATTTTGCAGTAACATCTCTGGCCGCAATTAGTGCTGTGACAGAGGCCGGGCGTGTGACCTAAGCATTACGGACACGATGACACACTGACCAAATTAGTCTTTTATATAGAGAGATAACACTTTAAATATTTCATCGTGATCGCTGATTATTACGTTCTTGCTGTAGGTTAGCAGAGCCGATGGATGAGGAGGCGCTAGGTATCACCAACCAGTGCGCTGCATCATGCAACTTGCAGACTTGATGGTAACTGTGTGAGTGTTTCAAGTCACACAGGGAATAAGTGAAGGTTTAGCAATTGTGTTCAGTGACCAAGTAGGAAAGTAGGTTTAGGTGTAGTTATAAAAAGGCACTTATTCCAGAGCAGACGGAAATAAAATTCAGTAGGCGGCAGGAACGCATCAGTACATTGTAGAGGAAGAAATTCAAAGAGGTAATGATAATGGGCGTGGGAACGCTTATCCAAAAACATAAAGAAAGACACATAATCTACATACCACAATAGAGAGTTGAGGACATTGATAAGGAGAGAACATAACAAAAGAAGAAGCCAAGCTTTAAGAATACATAAAATCACTGAACGAGGAAACAACTGCAGCAATAATAATAATATTTAATTAAGCTGAGATGGAGCGTACGCTCCGGTGGCAATTTCCCTAAACACCCATCTTCCACCTTTCCTGCACCCACCTACATTTGCCCGCTACAAATTTTAACTTTAAATTCTTTCAACGTTTTTGGGAAATTATTTATCATTTTCCTTGGCAACTTATTCCAATCCCTGACACCCATACGTAGAACAGAGAATCTTCCTACACCCTTGTGCCTGAAATCGAGTGGCAGCTCGTGGTCATGGTCATCTTTTCCCTTCCATGCTTTTCTTTTCATTCTTACACCAATATCTTTCCATGCCTCAGCAGCCAAGGATGCAAAGGGAGTGGGAAATGAATTATGCAAATAGAAATTTGTATGGCCATGTTAGGACGTTAAGGGGAAGAGAGGGAAAGCAATTTAAGATAATTGAAAACTGCGAAAGCATCGAGCAAATTATTATTATTATTATCTCTCTTATAAATATTTTAATTAAATTAATAATATTAATACATTATAATTAGTTAACAACAAATACAATTATCACAGCTACAGACTGATGTCGAGGGAGTCTATCCATTCGGTTATGCCTGCAGTAGCAGACCTCCCAGTCAACACCTGGTGGGACAATGTTCCACCATGTGCTCAGCCGTCTGCTGCACGCCGCAGTAACAGCAGGGGTCGCCCTTCAGGCCACAGCGATGTTACGTAGTACGGCACAAATCTTGACCTCCACAAAACATCACAAACATTTGAAACTATTCACCTTCTTTAGTAATTGTCTTGCCATCACAATTTCCCAGTTTAGCCTTCCTTTCTTTCTGGCCGTGATCATAAACTCATTTTTCATTGCATTAACCTTTTATTGGCTATAACTGTGGGGAGGAAGCAAGTGTGTTGGTTATTGACAATGTAAGAGTTGCAATGACGTGTAGCAGTTCGAATCCTGAAAGAAACAACTGTGATGAAAAACCACCGTTCCATAACCACCTACAGGAGGGCAGGTTGCTCGGGAGCCGCGAGATGGTTTGTTTGTGGTCCACAGTTCTTTTCAAAGGCAATTATCTTAGTTCTAGAACAGAAACTTAAATTAATTTAATTTAATCGCGATTATGACATTCTCAGGCAGCAATTTTTCTCACACACCAATTTTTCATCTTTCCTGTATCTGGCTCCTTATGCCCCATACGAAGTGTAATATTAAATTCTTTCTACATTTCTGGTAAATTATTCGTCATTTCTCTTCGTAATTTATTCCACACGCTGACATTCTTACATACGAAAACAAATTTTCTAATATCCTAGTGCCTGAAATCTAGTGCCAGCTTGTGCTCATGGTAACTTTCTCCCTTCCATATACCTCTATCTATTCTTCCACCAATATATTTCCACGCCTCGTCACCAATATACGCCTTTTTCACTTTCACCACTCTCTTCACCCTCCTCCAGTCTTCCAATGAACTGCACTCCAGTTCTCTTATATCAGATAATAATTGTATTTTGCAGTAATTTACAGAGACAAATCTGTCAGCCCTTCTCTGCACACCCTCCAACTAATGTGGATCCCACACTACGCACCACATTCAGACAATGATCTGACGAAAGTTTTGTAACGCAATTCCCTCACTTTTCTGGTATATTCCCTGATCACTCTCTCCAATGATTGAAGGATTTTTAAACCTTTTATTACTACATGTCCTGGAAAGTTAAATTTATCATCAAATGTTATGCCAACGTATTTACATTTCAGGTCTTCAACAAGTAATTGTGTCCTCACCCTGTAATCATGAACAACCTTTCGTATTATATCTGTGAACATAATAAGTTCACTCCTCTTGGCATTTATCTTCATCCCATGTTGACCCACTCAAAAAGATATTGTGTACTGGTCACCCTGCAGCTGTTCTGTCTTCTACCATGTCGATGCTATTGTATAACGTTATGTCATCTGCAAACAATAAACCATCAAAACATCATTAATTAGAATAACGAATAACAATTGTCCCAATACACTACTACCCTGTGGCATTCCCATTACTTGTGTTACTGTATTTCTGCATTACTGAACTTTTGAAACATCATAGACCGAGTCGGAAGGTGCTGATATATTACGTAAAATATATATTACATTGTCAGCAACAAATCTTAGTATTGATGACGGAAGCGTAGAATATAAAAATTTGGATATGGAAAAAGAAATCCGATTTATGAAAATCAGTTGGTCTGAAGAGCGAAATGAAATTAATCGCTGTTTTTGGAAGGTCACTGCAATCGTTAGTCTGAGCCAGAAAAAGTAGCTAGGGTATTTCATTTGTGACGACTGGACGTCATAGCGAGGGGCTGAGAGTGTGGGTTCGTCGCAATGTTGCTCTGAGACAAAGGACGGGTGCTGCCATGCGTGGCGTGTTAGCGCACTAAAATAAACGCCGCGTGACGTGTTTGGTAAACGGCGACACAGCTCCTACGGCTACACACTGCATAAAGTCCCTCACACAAGTTACACGCCAAGATTTTATCACTCCAAAATTATTTTTCAGCAGGTCAATGCATTTATTCGAGCAATGTTACAACGCCATCACCACATTCCTGAAGAGATTTTCAGTTCGGTCTTCTATATTACCCCTCTATGTATGTTAAGCATTCAGAGAAAGAAATATGGTGTATGCTTGAACAATTTATGCTTCACAGTCCATAATGATTAAATGCTAAAAGAATTTGTGAGAACTGGGAGTGTGGTGGACGAATGTGATATCCAACACGAAGCTTTGAATAACCGGAGACTGTAGGTAAGCGCATAGTAGAACTGTAAGGGCCGCGTCGCATCGCATTGAGCAGGTATGCCGCAACGCACATCTGGACGCATAGGAACGCAGCGAGTCACATTTCTTTTGTTATTGCCGCCAGTGGCTCTTGACGATTTTTTAAATCACCCCTGCACTTCAAATGGACACATTAGATGCAGAGTTCCTATTTTATTTTCATTTTTTTAAAATGTTCTTTAAGGAAGAATAAAATTAAGTCGAAAAGGAAATGTATTTAGTTTAAAATGGAATTTTCAACATTACGTAGGCTCATTAGATGGCAAGCATGTTACAACAGAAGTTCAATAGAATAGTGGTTCTCTTTGTTTTGTTAAAAAAACTTTTTTTAATTTTTTTCTAGTCATTGTAGTTGTTGAAACCGTTTTGTTATTGTGGTCATCGATGGATTAAGAAAAAATTAAGATGGTAATACATTTAGCCACAGAAAGTTTGGTGAGACACTGGTTATGACGAAATGAGTTTGTCCGATGCTTTAAAATGCTGTATCTAATAGTAGGGGATGAAGGGTTGTCCCTTGCGAGGCATCTGATGGATCCTTTTCTTGGAAATTTTATAAACCGAATCAAAACAAAAAAAATTTCAATTGCAGTAGAATATGGAGGATGAATCTAAGAAAGGAGATTGCCCTAGTGAAGTAATAAGATAAATAAAGTAACAGGCCTACCAGCCACCCGCTGCCATCATAATCTTTTGACTATCGATATCTGCACTGGGGTGCAGAATATGTGGACGATACTGACATTTCAAGATTTGTCTTACACAGGCTGTAAGAAGACAATAAGATTTGAAATAATTTCACATTTTTTGGGGTCAAAAACTGTTTCGACTAACTAGCAACATGCAAGCATTACAAGTGGATTGTAAAGAAATTGATGGAAATTATATTAAACTTGTAAAATGAAAATAATAAAATAAAAATTTGAGGTGTGGTGTTTTAACAAGTTTTATAGTTCCTTTTATAAATTTTTTCCTTGCTTTTTTTGTTATTATATTTTGCGTATTGTAAATCATTCTACTCTCTGAAACTGTGTCTCATCGATTATGTTTTCAAGAAATTAAAAAATGAGGGCAGCGAGAAATTTTATAATTTTTTCATCTTTTCCAATCCATAAAGTTGTTTATTTTCCAGCATGTAAACTTTTATATTTTTTGAAAATAGCCTTTATTATCTTGCGTTGGAAATTTGTAGCAAATTTTATTGAAATAGTACAATTAATTAATAATTTTTTTAAAAAAGATACAAAAACGAGTCAGTGCTATTAGAATTCCTATCACACACTACGTCGTTGAGCGCATCGGGTCGAACAGGCGGAAAAATACGCCTGGCGAAGCGATCCGACAATTCGGAGCGACGCGGCCCGCCCCGCCCCGACTCGACCCGCCTGTGGTATGCGTTACCCCATTAGAACCTATGTAAGCGATTGCTGACGCATTTCTGCGATGCGACGCGGCGCGACCCGCCCTAGTGCGCGCTTACCTTAATAGAGCAGCCAGTGAACAAGAGGAAATGGATTGGTTATACCCTGAGGACAGGCAAAGATCGAGTTCAAACAGTCAGGAAGTAACAAGGCAGACCTCGGGTTATGTGGAGCGGGAAGAAGACTTGGAGAGAGATAGAAACTCTCCGTGGAAGCCAACTGTCAGCCACAGATACATCAGCCCAAAATAGCCCTGACGAAGCCACCAGGATGGGTGTCGAAACGTTGGCTGCAGCAACATGGACAGAGCGCTAACCTCGCAAAGCAAGTGTATTGTTTTTGTTACAAATTTAATGGTCTTTTTTTAATCAAGTTGGTATAAAAGACGAGAATAATATTTTATTTGATCATAATCATTAAATGAAATCCTTCAGCATTCCAGAAGACAACTGTCTTCTTTTGGGTCTGAAAATCCCGCTTCTAAACATTGTTTTCAAATTTGTTTCTGCTATGTATTGGTAACATCAAGTCACAACAGTAGTTTATCGCGTAGCTGGAAGTAAGAATTAAGTTTTGTCGAGACAATTCCATTACTGTTTAGTTTCTCATAAAAAATAGTGTCAATCTATAAGACGGACACCAGTCATTTGTCAAGTTTTTTCATGCGTAATTCTTCCGCATATTTCTTTGAACTAAGCTTAAATGGGCAATTTCACGAATTTTAACAAGCAGGTGATTATTTTTAAACTCACAAACGCATTTTTAAATTATTGAAATCTAAGGAGGATAGCTTGATGAGTTTGAAATGAACTTTAGGTTCGTTATAGCATGTCCTACAAAGGACTTTTTTATTCATGATTTTAATTTTAATTCGCTTTCAGAAATAAACAAGGTTTATCTTCATCAACTGGGAAACCAGGGTGAAACCACGTCCAAACGTCGAGGGGTTGGGCGGTCACCCCTCATTACAGATGTCGTAGGCTGAGCAGAGTGGTAAAACAGGACAGGCGGCGAAACTAACATCATACTAAAATACTGGGCAGAGTAAAAGTGTGTCTGAACACACAGTACACCGAACGCTCTTAACGATGGCCCTCCGCAACCGACGACTAATTCACGTGCCAATGTTAACACCACGACATCGGCAACTACGACTGAAATGGGCACGTGACCATCGTCACTGGACGTTGCATGGTCTGATGAATCCCGATACCTTCTTCATCTTGCCGATGGGAGGTGGAGGGTGCGAATCCGTCGTTTACCAGGGAAACGGCTTCTTGACACCTGTACTGCGGGACGGAGACAAGCTGGCGGCGGCTCAATTATGCTCTGGCGAACATACACGTGGGCATCCAATAAGTATCGTACACTGGTTGCAGACCACGTACACCCCTTGATGACGACCATGTTTCCCAACGGTAGTGGCATTTTTCAACAAGATAATGCGCCATGCCATAAGACCAGGAGTGTGATGGAGTGGTCCGAAGAACACATCTTGGATGTCAGAGCTCATCGCCCGTCTCTCCCTCCCCCCCCCCTTACTTCTTCGGAATTTGCGGGAATTAGGTGACTTGTGTGTGCAGATGTGGTGCCAGCGACCTACCAAGGCCTCATTCCTTCCATGGCTAAACGCGTCGCCGCTGTTATCCGTGCCAAAGGCGGACAAACCGGCTGTTAGGTAGGTAGGTGGTCATAATGTTCTGGCTGATCATTATCTGCTTCATATATTCTAATCTTTGTTTATGTCTCCCGTTCTTACCATCAAATGCCCCATTCACAAACAAATTAACCAGACCCACATGTCTTAATCTGACCAACCATCCTGCATCTTCCTGTAAGACTCTTCCACTAACTTCTTTCTGCACCTATTATTTCAAAAACATATTCATTTCGTTATTTATTCGTCCATTTAATTTTCAGCATCCTTCTATAGCATCACATTTCAAATGCTTCTTTCTGGTGTTCCTAAAGCCCATCGTTCACTATCATAGACAGTTTTTAAAAATTCTGATCGATATTTGAAACTAAAATAATTCTCTTGTTTCAGTAAATCTCTTGCTGCTTCGGCTATGAGTTGTATTTTTTTTACTAAGTAACAGAATTCAGTTTCTTCTCCTATCACGTCTGATCTTATATATATATATATATAGTTATCATTATTGCTACATTTCATCACTGTTTTATTACTTTGGTTTATATGTAGCCGAAAATATCTCTCAATTTTTTCACATAAAAGTGGCCTGCTGAATTTAAACGTTTTCGTAACAAGCTGCACATAGAAATGAAGCATGCCCGCCGGGCAGGAACAAAAATAATAGAAGAATTATGCGACACGGAGTAAGATTATACTAGCATACGATTATTCTGAAAATTATGTGCTGTCGCTTGGAAGGAAGTATGCGCGCAAGAATAGGTCACGTCTGCCGGATGTTTGAGCGTGACGTAGTCATGACTTCCGGCACTGGCCTTAGTACTCAGAGTGAGCGAATCTTTTGAATTTTTTATAAGGCATTATAAGACTGCAATATTGAACTACTACTATTTTAGCCATGCCCTTTTAATACTCTTAGCGATATATAATTTACGTAATGTGCAGAGTTCACTCCTAAATTTTAGCTTCAGTGTTTGTCAAAGTGCTGTTAATCGCTGTTAGGGAAACACGAACACGTTATTAGGTTTTTATTAAAAAATGTTTACTGCTGCTAACCCTCTCGGTGACCCGAGAATTTTACGGATACTCTATAAATCTTCTTCATCTAGTCTCAGCATTATCTGCGTTAAACCACGCAACAGTAAAAGCCACAAGGAAGATGAGGCTTCTTGGATGTTGTTTAAACAAGAAACAGGAGGTGAATTCGGATCAAGTTTCCTTCCATTCATAGTCAACGTAAACCGAAAAAAAAAAATTGAGAACCCCTTCATCATAAGGTTTAAAATTAGCTTTGGAATCTAGCGACATATGGTTTGAGCCATTTGGTCACGTAGCGTCTTTTATGACTCTGAAATAAGTGACGTTACATACCTGAGTAATTCGATTGCAGTTACGTATAATCATTTATTACAGTGGATGTTTTTTGACCGAGTGTGGTGGGTGAGCGGTAACTCTCTGGCCTCACATTCGGGATGATGTGGGTTTTAATCTCCGTCTGGTCATCCAGTTTTGATGGATTTCCGTTGTTTCCCCAAATAACTCCAGGTGAATGCCTTCAAAAGGCCATGGCAAAATTCCTTCCCATTCCTTTCTTCCAGTCCTTTCTCGCCTCGACGTCGACGAGGCGTAAAGCCATAAGCAATCAGATTTTTTCCACTGTATTTGTCTGTTTATATAAGAAGTTTTCTAATTGTTCGGCAAATAATATCTACAGTAAAACATTGCAAATTACTGCTCGCAATTAAGAAACCACAAAACATGTGTGGTCTATATGACCACTAATATTTATTCTTTCCTCTTCCTGTGAGCGAATGAATGACGGTTCCATGGCCTTAATGGTGACGTATCTGTCTGTTAGAATTTTATTTTCTTTGGTGCATTCAGAGGGACAGATTGCGTTGTGTTGAGTTTTCCGGATCCTCGCGTTACACAATTAGCAGCGAGAGCGGCAAAGGGCCTCTGGTCACTTTGAAGTTGGCCAGCGGTGTCCCGCGAACGCCACCTGCGATGAAGGAAACGTTCCGACTCAAAGATCGTCTTCTGGGAAGGCAGTGCGCCATGTGCCTCGCGCCCAAACAAACATCCTTCCGCCAAAATTAACCGCTGCTCTCCACAACAAATCATTACACAGGAAACCACCTATCGCCAGCCCAGGAGCGGCTCTTCCTAGTCGTGCGTTTCGCCTTATCCTGATTGTTCCTGACGCAATTAATGATTTGTGGCCGGCAGAAATGTACTCTTGGCAGCGGCGTAAGAAGTGAGCCCGCAAAGCTAAGCTGCTTAAACTGATGCCCACTGCTGCGTTCGTACAGTCAACCCGGTTAAATTAACACATCTATTACTGGAATTTCACTTTCTGCTGTAACTAGAATAATCGTTCTGTTGAAATCGAAAAATCTTATCACTTGAATCGCAAATAGATAAAACAAAATTTAAAATCATTTGGTTCTATTCATCCGTGATCAATAATTCAGTGTCTGTATTTTAAAGCTATCAATGGCCAATTCTAGCAGGTTTTAGCCGTTTTTCAATCGATATGACTGCGAAATGGTAAAAGTAATGCAGTTTATATATATATTTTCCATCAAACTTCTAATTTTACTGCTTCTAAAAAGTCATTATCGAAACAACACCGCGTCTAACCGATAAATGAAAGCTATGTTGCAGCTTATAACATGAAAATCGAGTTAATATTTGTTGACACAAAGTATATGATCTAGAGTTCAGTGGAAAATGTTTGTATAACTTAAATACATCACAGGAAATATACAGGTATGTATAATTTAGATATACATCATTTAACGGTGAAAAGTAACCGTATGGGTAATTGCAAACTGTGTTGTGAAATATTTACGTATCCAGGCAGTTAGTGTCGAAAAACATCGACTTTATAATGCACAGGTTCACAACATTAAAACATAGAAAATAAGAATACTTATATTGGTGACAGAAACATAATTAACCAATCGTGAAACAGTTTCATTAATAACATATTGAGAGGGAGGATTCCTGAATCTACTTGCTACATCAAAAATGGAAAAACAGTCAGGTCTAGATGGTGCGACACTAGATAAATGAAGCGTTAGACCATTATCAGGTAATTGTGAACAAAATCCCTTTACCACCATTATTAAATTAAAAAACCTAACGGTCATCACATCTGCCTATAGCACAATATTACCGCATAACACCGTCAGTGAGCGACATGATAAAGAAGCTGGAATGGAATTCATTGGAAGACAGGAGGAGGAGGGTGCGATAGCAATAAATTACGCATTGTCGACGGTGAGGTCATTAGAGGCGGGTGGTGAGGAATGGGAAGGAATTCGGCCATGAACTTTTGAAGGAAGCATCTCGGCATTCGCCTGGAGTGATTTGGAAAAACCAAATCTGGATGGCCCGACGGGGATTCCAACCCGCGTCCTCCCGAATGCGGGGCTAGAGTGAAGGGCTTCAGTATGTTCTTAGATCCCTGATGTGTTTATCTGTCCAGTAGCTGTTAGTTTCCATTTTTCGCCACGTGCTTAGAGAATACAGTGTGTGTGCCGAATGGTTCTATTCACAAAGCACACCAGCTTTCCTTTCGGGTGCTGTGTCATCGAAACTGTCTTTCACGGCAGAACGCGATTAATATCTTGTTTACGTCATTCTATGAAGTCCGCCATTCCAGTCTAAGAACTTCTTCATCTAGATTTCACAGGGAGGAGCTGCAACACACATCGCATATCGAAGAGCATTCCTACCTTCCCATTAAAAAAGCGGAGGGTGGGAAGGTGGGGTTGGAGAGGGTTAATCATTTTTGCCACTGCAAATCATCAATGTTGGCCGCGATGAAACGCAGACAGCTGAAGTGGCGTGGCTGCACCCCCGCCCTCTATAAATACCTCTGTCCGCAGGGTGTAGGGTGCGACCGGATGTCTCCCCAGGGGGTGACACGGGCCAGCTGGGGGGTCCAGGAAGGACGCTGTTTACCACCTCCCCCCCCCCCCCACAAACTAGGCAGGACCGGGAAACTGTTCGGGGCTAGTTTACACTACGGCATATTCTGTGAAAAGTGTTAGTCCTCCGTACTGGTTAGCTCAATCATTAGTACCGACTGAACGTGGTGGGTAAGCGATAACGCTCTGACATGGCATTCAGGTTCGAATCCTGGTCCAGCCATCCAGATTGGGTTTTCCATGGTTTCCCCAAATCACTCCAGGTGAATGCCGGGATGCTTCCTTCAAAATGTCATTACACAATTACTTCCCGTTCCTCGGCCCCACTCCTTTTCAACCTATAATGATCTCAACGTCGACGAGTCTTAAAGGAAGGAGCAAAAACAGCAATAATTGTTAAATTAACGGTTTTGGAGTATTTGTAACTTCGCAAGCAAAGGTAGAAATACAATGATAGTAAATGGAGTCACACTTTTAATATTGTCTGTGCGATAAGTATCGGGCTTAGAATCTTCCTGGTCAAACAAAATGAATGGGGAAACTGGTGTCTCGAGGTGGCTATTATGTTCGATATGTGGCACTTACATATATGGTTCGATATTTTTGCAAGTTATATGTAAATACAAAAAGAGGGAAGGAAACGTCGACTCAGCAGCAGGGTTTCAATTTTTTTTTTTTTTTTAAACATTTGTGTCGGTTCTAAACTTGAGAGTTTCAAATACCAAAGCTCAAGTGGGAAAATATATTTATCAAAGTGGCTAGATGACCCGTGCGAACATTTCGGGAATACGATGAATAGTCAAGTTGATGGATGAAAGAAGATCCGCCTCATTTGCATCAATTGTTTATTTGTTTAGTTTAATAGGTACGTAACAAAAGTCGACGCCAGTGAAGCAGTTTATTAATATCTCTGTGATATGTGCTGCTGCTATCTAGTGGCTTGAATCTGAACTGTCTCATACCTACGATTTTCACAGTTATTACTTTGTCCTCCAGGGGTCAAATTCTGAAAAATTTCGTTCTTAATTTATAATGTTGCCTGAATTGATACCTCAGTCTTTTAAGTGATACCTCATTCATCGATTTTCGTTAGGTATCAAGCGAGATAAATAGTTCATAAAAAGAGAACCCGTTATGATACTTTTACCCTTTAAGGGTCAAATTTCGAAAAGTTCCTGTCTTAAGTTATGATAAATGTTTCGTAATAAAAAAAATACGTTATGGAAATAATGATAGTTTTGCCCTTTAATGGTCGAATTCAGAAAAATTCCTTCCTTAAAATATATTGTGACCATAGCAGAATTCTCCCGAATGCGAGGCCAAAGGCAGTAGTAAATGCTTCCTGAATAGAGACACATAAAACGCTACCAACAATGGAGGAACTACTGAGAGAAACGTGTACAGACGGATAACTGAAATGTATTACATCTTCAGACTTTCAAGGGGAGTAAATGAAATTATCCAGGGCATCAGCGTTTCCTGCAAGAGTTTCCTAGCAGTGCTCTTGCAACCAATCCACAGGAAATGGCTTCTTTTGGGGCTCGTATCCAAATGCTTAAAACTTGGAACTTTGACCTTGTGAAGTCTCAAAGTTTAACATCAGTGTTCTTTCTTTTCCAACGACAGTTTTCTGCGTGTACATTCACAATTAACGCGTTCTGTGCAGTCCAACAGCACGATGCTTCGAGTGACCTTTACAAACTTGAAAAAGGCATATCAATATCCATCTCTCACACAGAACGGCAGTAGCGAACTGTGGAATAGAATCGTTAAATATTAAATACTATACAAAACTCTTTTTTTTTTTCCTTTTTAAGAAGTTAAAACTTCAAAATGTGTTATTGCAGTTTACAACAAACTCAATTTTCCACTTCGAAATTAGGATCTGAGTGGACGTAAAGATTCAGAAATGTTTTCTATACCATCTTGGGATTAAATTTAATGAATTCTGACCACTTATAACTTGTGAAATGCAAAAATATTGCTTGGGTATGGGAAAATATCACGACGTGTACCACAGATAGTCATTTTAGTGAGTTAGATAATATTATTTACATATTTCATGCTGTTTCATCTAGCTCTACCGCATGAGTGAGAGAATGAAGACCCTGTGCAAACTTTTGCCCTGTACGTCTTTTAATTCTCAGTTTTGTCTTCTCCGTTGTGTCATGGCATGGCATGTCCTCTGGGTTGATGTAGGAATTCTTTCAGCATTTGTTCCTCGGTTCATATTACGACCACGTGAATTTATTTAAATCTCTCAGTTGTGTCGATGAGTCTCACTTACTCATTCTGCTACTTGTTGTTTCAGAATAACTTTTCCTCAGTTCTTTTGATTCTACTCACGTGATGAGCCTCTTGGAACAGTGGGCTTGTAACGGCGCGCCACGTATCTCGTACATGCTCAGACGGAAAAAAGGTGGTAGATAAACAAAATTTGTATATACGAAATGGTGTTCGGCTGTTGAACCGCAGAGAAATCTCAGAATGTATGTCACCATCTCCGTCAATATCGTCTAAACTGAAGTGTGATTATCTTGGCATAGCGTTTGATAATAATCTCACTTAGGCAGGACGCATCGAGCAGGTGGTTGGAAAGGGTTACAAAATCCTTCATTTACTGGAGAGGCTGATGACTGGATATAGCATAGAAGTGAGGGTATTGCAAAACTTTTTTCATCCCATTGGCATAATATGGTGGTGTAGCTTGGGAGTCACATGTTTGGTATCAAATACGGGAGTTGGTGAGGGTGCAACGGAGGGCAGCTAGATTTGTTTGTGGGAATTACTGCAGGAGTCAGTCAATATCTGATATGTTGAAGCAGTTGATTTGGGAGTCACTGGAAGACAGGAAGAGGGTGAAGAGAGAGCTTCGAGTGTATAAGGCGTATTTTGGAGTTGAAGCTTGGAAGGATGTTGGTCGAAGAGTTAAGAGTGGTGTATAGAAAGGAAAAAGCTGGCACTCGATTTCATGCATAAGGGAAGTGGGAAAATTTTCTTTTGTAGGTAAGTGGGTCAGGGATTGGAACAAATTACCAAATGAAAAGATGAATAATTTAGCAAAAACGTTGAAAGAATTGAAAATTAAAATTCGTAAAGAGAAAAAGTAGACGGGTGGGGATATAAGATAATAAATAATAATAAAAACCTGGTAAATAAATGACTAGGGAAATTTTCACCTGGCATGCATTCCATTTCTGTTCAATGAAATTGTTATAGAAAAGTTTAGGACATTCAAAAAAAGCTGCCAAAAACAGAAACAGGTGAAATACGTCTCCAAAAGCACCATCACCAGAGTCAGCATTCGAATTTGAAACTACTGAATTCAAGTTAATCGCACTGGTTCTGTTACCTAGAGCAAATGAAATGCTTTGACGGTTAATATCTTTCACTCCGCCTTGTTCTCCAGTACTTGCATTTACTAGTATTATCTGCGGTCAACCACACAATGTCTGTGCTGTAGAGACAATAGGATTGCAGTGATCCAGTTGGAAATATAGACTGAATGTAGAGGTCGGGTAGACAATGGCAAAGGTTTTTTATGAGTTGTTATGAAGGAATCACTGTTTGAGTAACTGGTTTGAATGAAACAGTTTTTTTAAAAATTTGGTTCAGATCTTATCACACGTGTCATTGTGGTCCACGTCTGTTCGGTATAAGTTACGCAAGAGTCGAATTAACAAACAAAATTGTAAATATAAAATTAAGTGTAGTAGTCAAAGATCCAAAACCGAATTAGATTTCAAATCTGTAACTGAAAACACTCTGTAAACAGTGCTCTAGAACCCACCGATATGGAGTCTGTTCTACCGAAATGTAACCTTTTTTCCACGATTTCTGAGAATACAACGAAATTTTCCAGAATTTTTCCCCTCGTTTATTCTCGTTTATGTTTTACAGTGAATTATCCGATCGATTATATGATAGGAAGTTAGTTGCTTTTTGCAGAATATTTTTTGTGAACTACCCCTGTGCCTTAAATTATCGACATTTTTAGGGGATTCCCGACTAGTTCTTATGTCTATATTCTGTTGGTAACCATTACCACAAATACATTTTGTTAGTAAAATGTACATAGATGTTATTGAAGACAATGTGACGGTCAGTGCAGTAAGAGGCAATGCACCGTATTTGGTGAATTATTTGCATTGAACGTGTGTCGAGATATTACCACAGTCGACAACCTGGGTCAGGTCACACACCCGTAGCTAACGGAGTAACCCTTCCAAGAGTTAATATATATATATATTTTTGAATAACTTAATAAACGAATTGCAAGTTACTAAGTCGGTTATTTTTGTTATTTTGACTATGTTTTATTAATGTTTAGTAGTGCTTATTCATGGTATGAAGTATTTATTAAAAAAATCTTGTATTCGTTTTAAATTTGTAATGTATCCTGTAATTTCCCTATTATTTGTTAAAGAAGTTTAAAATAATGTAATGTAGTAATAATGTAATGAAGTTTAGTTGAAACTTAAATAACTTGTATCTCATTCTTTAACTTAAAAAAATAGCCTCGCTGCCATCTTCTGACTTCAATTTATACTATAAAAAGCTAAAAAGGTAATACGAAAATCAAGCCTATCTTCGAATGCAAGGTGAAGACAATTTTATTTCCATATTTTGATGACTATTTGTCGTCCAGTTGCGACAGCAGATTTCCATCAATTTGCTGCACAGTTTTGACGTCAAATTGGCAGCAAGTCTTGAAGTTCCAAGCCTGGTAGTAAAATTGGTGTCAGACTGATAGAAATTATTCGACAGTACATCTTGCCCAGCAAAATGTGGTTATTTGTGTTGTATTTTTTCATATACCGGTATTAGCGGGCAGATCTACGGATTTCACATTTTAATGTTCGAGAGCACTGTCTGTAAAGCTCGACTTAAGTTAATCATTAAAATGTTTAAAGGACGAATTCATTTTTAAGACGTATGGAAATCACGAATATTACATTTTCATAATGTTACTTAATATTTTTACGGCATACCAGTTTGTCTTGCTTGGTAATCACTGAGTCACATTTGATAATATTAACGAGATATTGAAACATTATTTTTTGGCATTACTGTCTTTTTATTAAATGCGTATGTACAGTACTTGCTCATTTAAAATACGTCTGAGATTCCCGTACTGCTTCAAAGACACAGGAATAATGTATATGCCAAGTAAAGAAGAAATGTTTGATTTTAAGGTTAGTACTGAATTATTTGTCAAACTGTAATATTTATTGTGATACTGGAAAGTCAAATGGTTAAGTTTTGATTGTCTGATATCTTTCTATAATTTGTAAAAGAATTCTGTGTTGTACGTGTCTGTAATAGCAATGTAAGTAGCGTTGGAGGTAGTGAATTGCCCCCTCCAAGAAGAATAAACAGCTTTGCCACCGAGTAAATATTAGGCTTAGGTATTTACAATCTGATAATACGTTGGTTATGTTTTCATTAATAAGCACTAACTACTAATATTTACAGAGTAACAAAGCTAACATGTGGGACATGGATGATACAAGGGATTAAGTAACTTTATAAATAATTCCTTCTTCTTCTTCTTCTTCACGACATTTTCCAAACATTTTTTTGGTGTCGGCTACCTTCGATGAGTTTTACTCATAGTTGGTATGTTCAAATTTGGAGCTGTAGTTTTACGGCCGTATGCTGTTGCAGACGCCAAGTATTGTTTACCTACTAAGGAGGGAAGTGGTTCCACCTGTCTGTGACACGTCTAACTATGTTCAGCAACGTGTGTTTCTGTTTGTGAAATGTGTAGTTTATAAGGTGAAGATCGGGGACCATCCCTGTATTTCCCTTTATGGCTGCCGAAAATCGCCTGAAACCTCAGAATGACGGGTACGCGGGATGGTGGGCTCGTGCCCGGTCCGTTGTACCTCCTGATCCAGTCAGTGTGCGGCGCGTTATAAATAATTCCGTTCACAGACATCTTTTCTCACAACTAACTTCATACCACAAAATTTAACTGTTGCTACAGTTTGTAGCTATACATGACTCTCCAGATAGTCATATATAATAATAAAATTAATTTAAAAAATTGTAAAAAATCTGATGCACTGGGAAACAAGAACTGTGTTGAGTTTCGGAAGTAGAAGAACAGAATGTGTGCACTAAGAGTCAATAACATAAAGAAAAATGATTCATTCGTGGTTACTGATTAAATGTTGTTACCTAGTACTTTGTTAGAAACCTTTTTCGGTTTGTGTAATTGTCTTATCAAGAAATTTGCAAAACATTTTGCATTTTATTATGTTCTGAAGGAAGTAACAACTTATTTAAAGACGAAAATAAAAGATTTTTAACAATTTTGAAATAACAAAAATTCGTCGAGAGGCTCCGACCGAGCGTGGTGTGTGAGGTGTAGTGCTCTGACCTCGCATTCGTGAGGACATGGGTTCGAATCCTCGTCCGGGCATCCAGATTTGGGTTTTTCATGGTTGCCCCAAATCACAGGATACTTACTTAAAAGGAACATGACCGAATTCCTTCTAGTTCCTTGTCGCCAATCCCATTCCGTCTCTAATGACATCGACGTCAATGACGCGTAAAGCCATAAATAAAAAAAGAGAAACTCGAAAAGGTAATTCGACTAAGTGCCCGACATAGTTCTGGTCGCTTGATACACTGGTGGGGGACCTACAGCTTTCCATGGAAATCGAACCGCAAGATGTCCTAACTTACTTCAAACCTACAAAAGTTTTCGAGATCTGTCTTTTAAAAAATTAGAGTCAAAGGTGGAGTTCGAACTAATGACCTCTCAGTCAGCAATCAGATAAGTTTCCACTGAATCACTAAACTGCTTCCTGTTGAAAATAACAAGTTTTAAAAACTAACTAGCTGTTAGCCGCGACTTCATACTCGTAGATTAAGAATTTTATTGCTAGAAATGGATACGTAATAGATGCCCCAAAAAGTACGGAGTTGGGAATAGTATAGAAATTTGTCTAAAGATTATACACAAACTGAATGTGAGACACACAAAGCCTGAGTGACCGATACAACACCACAGAGGCTACACACGCCATCCATCCGTCAGCTACTGTCCGGCGAGTTTTCTAAATTTCATGACAAAATACGATATTTATCCCGAAAAAGAAGTGTATTGTGTTCTTCCTAATGATAGGCCTACATACTATTTCATCATGATCTGAAAACGTAACAAACAGACAGAGAGTTGAGTTACTTTCGCATTTATTATATTAGTCTATATGTCTGTCGTGCTTGTAATAGTCTCAGTTTTGCTCTGATGGATTGTGACTTTGTGGAGCTGTGAAGCGGCCAATATGTTCTCAGTCATCCGTCACGGTTTGACGAGGGTGAGGCACCTCTTGGTTGGCAGTCTGAGTGTCGGGTTTCCCGCCTGTGCAGTGTGTCCAGCCTCACAGATGTTCCGTTGGAATGCGCTCCATAATACACCGAGTAAAATTAAACACAACACGGCTACAGTGTCTTCTTGATTGCGTTACAATTGTTCAAATGGTAGCTTCGTTACTATCTGCGCAGCAAAAAGTTACGAAATTTCGATGGTGTAAAGAATACATAGAGTGCAACAAACTATTTAACTGCACGTTAAGAGGAAATAAGAAGTCAGATCTCACAACTGCTGTGCCCCAGTTTCACATTCTGGCAATTCTTTATTATTTATTGGCTCCATATGGACTACACGTATCCATCAAGTAGGAGGGTGCAATCATATGCACCACTCCTATTCCTAACGGTACATTGTTTGATGTGTTTTAGAGAACTGTTACTGCGTTAAATGACTTCAGAATCTGATAATTATTTTGAAATATCGTGTATTTATAAAATTGATTGTATTATAGTGCTTATTGGAGATAATAAACCATACCACATGCAAACACAACGCTACAAACCTGATCCCCTTGTATTACCTTGATCCCTTCCCCCCCCCCCCCCCCCCGTGTGGTAAGCAGCTTTTTTTCTGAATTTATTGTAAGATATTTTGTACTGTTTTCTCATAACAGACTATCGTTAGAGTTATTGCGTATACCGATATTTGCGTTTACATAATTATAAATATTCTGAATTAAATGATGACACTACACCTGCAAATAATCAGTTACTGGAAAAACCTGTTTGTCAGGTACAGTCACGGATCGTTTTCTTCTTGAGGAGTCACTAAAAATATTCTCTTTATCTCATTCGTCTTTTTTCATTAATTGATAAGACAGAACTAATTATACCTGCCGTGTAAAAAAACTAAGGACTACCGTTCTGTAATCTTTCATTCTACAATACCAGGGGATTATTCTCTGATGTGCTTAAAAGATTTCTGTTACTCATTCGATAACGAAAACTCGTTGGTAAAATATTTTCGGTAAGCCTCGAAAAGTTTGAACAGCGCCACTTCACACCAGACTTTGAATGTTGAATAGCGCTTCAGTGAGCACTACAATTAAAGTTGTACTTAAAGTCCCTTAACAGAATAAAAACAGAATGGTTTCATCAACGAAAAGCTACGTGGCTTGGCTCGAACACCCCTCCCCCTCCCCCCTATACCAAGCCACGTACTTAACGGGTGCTCCCTTCCCAGATCCACTGTGCGGCGCCTAAACACGTTCAGTTAAACTGGCGAATTTAATGTATTATGCTATTTAATTAAGGTCAATTTAATATATATTTATTTTAATATAGGAAAATCAAAATTTTGATTCTGGTCTGGTACAACCGAACCTATTCTTAGTACTTAGAGCTGCTTGTTTTAAATGTGCATAGCATATTCCACATGAATTTTCCAATGAAACTATCTCATTCACATAAACAACAAGTCGATGACTTGTAAAATCAGTTTCTTTCAAAAAACTGCTGACTAGAACCAGAAAATTCCAATTCACGGTCATAATAAATGTAGAATATTTTTTCCAAAAAATATAACGGTTGGAGCATCAAATCAATATAAATGTTGAACGAATAAGCTCAACAGCTACTGGGAAATTTTTGAACTTAAATCTCTCTTATAAGGATGAAACTTATAATCTAGATCCTATAATTGCGTCATTGACCTACGCGTTTATCGGACTGTAGTGAAAAGACGTGAATACGCATTTGATAACTGATAAGTGTTTACCGGATAGCTGGATGCTAGAATAAAGCAGCGGACCTGCGCAAATTCTCTGTCCAGCAAGGTACTGCCAGGAGGGTGGTCTAGATCAGTGGTTCCCAATTAGTGGTAAGCGTACCCCTAGGGGTACGTGAGGTTTCTTCAGGGGGTACGCTCGGTAGTCTCTTGGCTAAGGTGATCACTAAAATAACTGAAAAAAATCCACTTTTATAAGCCAAAAGAAACATTACTATCACCTAAATATATTTTAAGATAAACTGTGATTGCGTCAATTATATTATTGTAATCCTGTGGTTGTGAGAAGCATTCTACTGGGATGAACGAATTCATTTATTTATCGTTTCAGACGTAAGGGGTACGCGCGGTTGAGCTCCTTCTTGCAGTGGTACTCGGGAAAAAATAATTGGGAACCACTGGTCTAAATTACAGTGAACTTGATAAACATAGTGTATCTGGAAGAGAGTGGTGGCTCTCACAGTTGATAGTAATGTGGATTACTGTGTATTGTGTATTGCAACAGTAAGTCAAGTTCCAAAATTTTGTGAGAGATTGATATGTGTTCCTACAAGGTGTTGACAACTTATTTTCGAGAATTTTCATGTTTTCTATATCATTTTCCATTATAGAATTATCTTACTAGATATTGCCTCATCGTCTTATTAGACCACTAATGAAAGTTGATTGTGGTGTAATTCTGGCGTCGCAATTGTAATTAGTAGCCAGTATAAATCAAGAGTTATCGACTTATCTTTACTACTTGACATCTTTTGCTGACAATTTAAATTCGCGTATATTCCTTATTGTTGTAGATTACCCAAAATTAAATCTGTTCTAATAAAGCACAGCACCTTACGGTAACTAAACACCGGAAATAATGAAAATTGAAGCATTTGAAATGTGGCGCTACAGAAGAATGCTGAAAATTAAGTGGTCAGACAAAGTACGAAATTAACGAGTTTTTGAAATGATGGGTGAGGAAAGAAGTTTGTGGAAGAAGCTTACTGAAAGTAGAGACGGGCTGGTAGGTCATATTTTGAGACATGCTGGATTGGTTAATTTGGTGGTGAAGGGAACAGCCGAAGGTAAGAACTGTAGAGGAAGACAAAGATTAGAATATATGAAGCAGATAATTGAGGACGTCGGTTGTAAGGGATGAAGAGGTTAGCACAAGATAGGAAGGGATGAAGGATTGCATCAAACCAGTCGAATGACTAATAACAGAAAAAAAAATCAATCTCCAGCTCTGGATTGTTGTGTGGACTGAGGCTCTAAGATCTTTTGTTGGTGTTAAAGTATAATCTGCTTTAATAAAATGCGTTGAGATTGGAGACTGTGCACTTCGATAGGTCGAAAACATTCGCGAGTCTCGCTAGTTACACTGCTTGCCACCACAGCGCTGCCTGCCTAATCAGCAAAATTCAAAAAAATAACTCTAATGACTTTATTTTTTAATTTTCGAATAAATAATTGAGTTTAACTTTATTTACGCTTACATTGTTAAAAGAAAGAGTTATTGCGATGACAGCTAAAGGTTTGCCAATTGTCTGTTGCATGGCAGAGATAAAAATTATAATGCGAGACAGAGATATAAAAAGTAATAATGTGAAGTTCATTTAAATTAAATGTTTAAGCTGTATTATCTGTAGCAGTTACTGAAACAAGTGATAACGTAACGTAAGAATTTTTTGACAGACGATAACATAGATGGAAATTTGTTAAAATCCAAAGAAAATTTACAGGACACGTAGGTATTCACGAAACATATCATTCAAATTAATTATAGTTATTTGTCATTGAAATTACACTTTACTTAGAAACTTTTTCATAACAACAAAAATTTCCGTCAAATAATATCAAACGGAGTTATTTAAAAACATCCCCGAAAATCTAATTAGAGGAATCTAGTATTTTTTTTTTTTAATTACGGCTTTACGCCTCGTCGACGGATAAAGTTTTTAGAGGCGGGATGGGACGGGGGACAAGGAACGGGAAGGAATTCGGCCATTGCCTTATTGAAGGAAGCATCCCGGCATTCACCTGGAGTGATTTGGGGAAACCATGGAAAACCCAAATCTGGATGCCCGGACGGGGATTCGAACCCGCGTCCTCCCGAATGCGAGGACAGAACGTTAACCGTTCACCAACCACGCTCTGTAGAAAGCTAGAAGAATTTCTGTTTAGTTTGATGGGATTTAGAACTATTAAATAGGAACAGAGATGCTCTTGCCATGTAGTAAATAAATAAATTAGAATATAAAGATAGTCTTTAACTTTATGATTAGAATCGTTGAGTCATTATTACCACAACTTATACTTTTTAATGATTGATTATTGCGTTAGTAAAATAATTCTTGTATTCGGGTAACCATGTGACATTAGTTTTGACGTCACACCTCCATTATGTCTTATGGAACCATTTTAGGTGGGGAGTGCTACCGTCAATCAGTCGCTTGATAGATTTTTTGGAACGTAGTTTATGACAGTGTCACAATTTCCCAATTGTTAATTGTTACTGTATTATTTTATTTTTTTGATTGATTATAACTATTCTAAACAATTGTATAAATGATGTAACCTGTTGTAATATTTCCGGATTTCCCCATTGTTTGTGCCATTATATGGGTAGCATTGCTATATTATCTTTGAGAGTTAGTATTGTAGACTCTTTGGTCTCACCAGCTGTGTGAAGAGTGCAGTGTTTGATGCGCGGACAACGATGTTACGTTGCGCTGCTTTGATAATGTCGCATGATGCGAGTTTGTGCTTCTCTGTAAGAAAGCTATAATAGTTTGTGAGGTTAGTCAGGGAGTTGTATCGATGAATGTGAAAATAATAAGTAAGGAAACGGAATTAATGATTTCAGCAGATTTGATCAGAACTGTGCATTTTTCAAATTCATTCCTTTGTTCCATGGTTATATTTCAGTGGCTATATTAATTTAAATTGTCGAAGGTGATGGCTAGCAAGTGATGGGTGATTTTAAATGGATCAGAACCATCCAAAAAACACGCCGTCATCACTAATTAGCGTGGCAGTGTCAAAAATCGACTTTGTTCTTCGACACTAATTAGGTGGAAAGCTTACAAGTTGGATTAATGTCTGTGACTAGTTAAGATCCAGTACCGCCGGTGGGTCTATTTGTTAGTCTGATAAATTCTTCCTATAAATCATTTCTCACCGGGAAAACGTCTGTCAACTGGAAAGTTAATAAATAAACCCATAGACTGAGTGAGCACGAAAATTGTAGAGATTCGGTTATATTTGGTGCCATCAGTAACCAGTAATTGTTACTTGGAATTTCAGGAAACAGGTAGTAGCATAGCAGCAACATTATGCTAATCTTTGGATAATATGACTCATTTTTAATACACTCGCATGAGTTGTTTCAAATACGGTAAGGGTTTATTAATACCGTCGGTGATTAAGTCATTGAACATTACGCCTGATCAGTCCAGCGTAATGATTCCGCCGTCAGCCTACAGAATATGTTTTTATTATTACAATAAATTCAGTTTCCTACAAAAGCAGATAATAGTTTGATTAAAATATCCAATTTACAAGAACAGTCTTCGATGGTTTTGCCCAGGGCTAATAAATAATCAGTCTATTCAAAGTCTCAGTCGATCGATGTTACAATTCTCAATCTAAGCCAGAAAACTCTTTACATGGTACTTTGCATTTATGACGGCGTTGACATATTTTGTGCGTAATGGTGAAAAACTGTCGGTATCATTGGCGATTGGTTTGAACATTCTGTTCACATCATAATAATTTTGTAACGTTACGTCTAGTCCATATGCAGGTAATTAGCTGCGAAACAGTGACTGATCGTGGCGAACGAAAATCAAAGAATTTCACTGACACTGGTACTTACTAGCCCGACGATGTATACATTTACTCGTTTCCAAAGTACGTGGGGGAATTTAAGGAAATATTGATGGAAGTGAAGAATTTTTTTGGTTTATCCAGGTGCGTAATTAAATTAATAAGGAGCGACTAGGGGTTTTTATTTTTATTTTTTGCTTCTGGCTTAACACCTCATCGAAGTCGAGGTAACTAGAGACAGGAAAAGACTGTAGACAAGGAACGAGAAGGAATTAGGCCATGCTCTTTTGAAGGAAGTATCCCATGATTCGCCTGGAGTGATTTGGAGAAACCATGGAAAACCCAAATCTGGATGGCCGGACGGGGATTTGAATCTGCGTCCTCCCGAATGTGAGGCCAGAGTGTTAACCACTCACCCACCACGCTAAGTCCTCCCTGTCGATTCTACTCAAGGCACAGAAAGAAAGAGAAAACTATATTAATTTGAGTTGCATCAGAAAATATATAACAGATTTTGCTTTTGATATTTACGTATTAGGTGAAAGACTCTGCACACTGGTTTTTACTTTGTAAAACAACTACAAGACATAGTCACTAAAATAGCTCGAAGTATCATCTCTTTCGTGTGGTATCACTTCTGACAATAATGTTTGAACGAAAGAACACCTATTAAGAATTTGTCTCCAGCTAACATGTCATCTAACATTATTATTATTCATAGGAAAGTCTATAATAAAGAACTTCTACGTTGCCCCGTTTCAAAGTCAATAATGCTACATGTGAGTAAAAGAATTTCGGAAGTATTGAATTTGCTTCGCAAAGTAGCTAAAAGAAATATAGAAATGATATCAAGAGTGATTTTAAAAAAAAATTGTTAATGTTTCAATACGTCCCAATTTTTTTTTTCGGATGATGTGCATATTTAACGGTGAATGATTCATAAAATGAACTGGTACATGTAAAAGCGAAGTAAAGTATCTGCATACTTATTGAGGCACTATGTGAGTTATGTGGTTTAAACCCGTTGTTAGTATTACACCAAAATTTAAATTCTGAACTATACGTTTTATATAGATTCCACTAAGACCAGAATCAAATGTTTGCCTATGGCAAACTTATATTCCATAACATTCACAATAAAGTTATATTTGGAGTACGACCTTTTTCTGACCAACAGTAAATTCAGTTCTTAGAGAAATTTTTAAAGGTTTTAAAGGTTCATAAAATACTGTTATAAAGTGAGTTGCAGATATTTGGTACGAATTGCCTGCATTTCATATTGCAAAATTTCGATAGAAGTTAAATTGCTAGGAAAGAGAGTATTGTTAACGGTTTTGATTTAGAGGTAGTTGGATATTTTGGACTGGATGTGAACCGGAGTTTGCAGTATACGACAGTAAGTATTTGACAGATAGGCTCAATTGTACTTCTCAATGCAGGGAAGTTCTAAATTAAATGTCGGACATTTCGTCTTTCATTCATGGGATGTGATTAAGCAATGCCATAACTGCTCTATAAAGACAGATAACTTACCTGTTGTGGCAGTTCATTCACATTTCGTTATTAGCTGCTAAAATTGAGGCAAAAAAGTCAGATGTTACCATCGAGGATTTCCACCAACTAAAAATTGTCGTTAGCATCTCTGGAGGTATTCTATGGTGTTATAGCGAGAACTGTATTATTCGGTTGGCTGCTACCAGTGCCTTATCTCTTCCACAAGCACAATAGTCAACTGATTGCCTCTAAATCATCAGTGACGTTATTCCGAATGATCAGACCTCTCTTACGATAATTGTCATATACGAATCGTACGCATTTCACTCGTGCCTAAATGATGCGTATAATCTGCTTTCCGCAGTATTACTCAATTCAAAGGTATGACAGAGGTCTACTACGTAGCCATCCTTTTTCCTTGTCTTGACGAATTTGGTTTATTATTTGAAGAAATGGAGATTGTCTGTAATTAACGTTAAATGCTGAAGCCACTGTTACGGGGTTCATAGTCACACAAACATCTGAAAAGATGATATTAAGATGATAATTTTAACCATATGGGGTCAGACACGTTATTCTTTGGTACATGGCAGCGATACAACTACTTTTCTAAATCATTCATAAAATACTATTACAGTCAATAGTTTACAATTTTAAGTATTTCCAATGCTCGTTCATTAAAATCAGACAATGTATTCCCAGAAAATTACAATAGTAAAATACTATTCGAAAACTAATAGCCACTTATCACTGCAGCGTGGTCAAAAGTCGCACCATATGACCTCCTGTGAAAGCGGAATCTTCGAGCAGTGAGCAAAGTCCGCATGAAGCGATATGGCAAACTAATAAATGCTGGGTGTAGTAAAACTAATAGTTCTTAAACAACCGGCACTAAACTGAAAGAGCAAAATTCACAATTTTGGTGTTAACAGTACTTCTAGAGAAATAATTCACCCACAATTTTATTTTGGTTAAAATTAGAGAGGAAATATAAACCCAGAAACACAGTTTGATATAACCATAGCGAAAAGCAGCTAATTGAATCATACGAAAACAATAAAACACAAAAAATAGCGACGCTAAAAGCAAGCTGTAAAACAACTTTTCGGCTCCAATTTTTTAATATTACATTCACTCCAAAGAGAATTACACTGAAATATATTCAACCACAACGCACTCCAATATGTCATGAGTTCAGAACTTGATGAGCTAACAAGAACTGATAGCTGATTGTTGAGCAGTCAGCTTGGGCAGTAAAGAAGAAGAAAACCACTGGAGAGAACCTTACTGCTTGCTGGGGCGTGACCTTACTATTCGTTCTGAGAGTAAAATATGAGCCATTATCTTTTATAAAAATCTGGCACAAGCAAAAACGGAAAAACATCGTCGTTTCTTCAACTTATCACTACCCTAACTGGCCACCAGTGAGTTAAGCTACAATCATGAAAACAGTAAAAACTGGGAACTGACTCTCTCCCGGCGTACGGCTGCTAATAATTCTTCTCGGGTTTTCTGCCGGAAACGATCCGCCATGCACGACGGTTCCACCAGTACCTTCGCCGTGAACTAGTAGGTCAAGGTGGTTACTGCATAACGCTTTGATTGCCTCGCGATTATGGATACCAGAATCCGGCAGAACACCCGACAAGAAGTTTCCGCAGAAAATAACTCGTATACCGAACATTATTATCCGAGAAAGAAAAACCTTAGATCGATATTAATCCATGCACAACAAAAATAAGCCTCCACCACAGATACACGAGGTTTCAATTTTTTGCTGCGTTAAACGGATAACAGCAAAATTAAGAAGTAATGGATGATTGCAGAGTGTAGGTCGCAGCTGACTGAGACGGTGGCAGTGAGCCGTGGTCTTGAGGAGGAGGCCGTGTCTGCAAGACTGAAGGCTGGCTGGCGGGCCGCTGCCCGTGCGCATTGTTTTCGCTGCGGCTGCAAGACGGCCCCCTCGCGTAATCGGGTTACGATAAAATTCAATTTAGATTTGGGTCCGCACGCGGCCCCCCACCCGGCGGGGCCGGGCGTGGCTGCGCGCGCGCCATTGGCCGGCGGGCGCGCGGGGGGCGTGGCCGGCGCCGGGCGGGCCAACGGCGCGCGGCGGCCGCGGCCCGCAGTCGGCCCCAGCCGTCGCGTCGCCGTGTTGTTGTTGTGTGACACAACAGTCAGCCAGCGAGCTCCCTCTCCGATGCACGCTCTGTTCGGGGACCAGGGGGCCTACTACCGGCACCCCGGCGCTGCCGCCGCGGCCGCCTACCACCACCACCAGGCCGGGGGCGGCGCTCCGCCCCCGCCGCCCACCTACCAGTACTCCGCCGCCGCCGCGGCGGCAGCCGCGGCCGCCTCCGAGCAGTACCCGCGCTACGGGTACGCGGCCGCCGCGGGGTACCCGCTACCCCAGCACCACCACCACCATGGCCCCGCCAAGGACATGGTCAAGCCGCCCTACTCCTACATCGCACTCATCGCCATGGCCATCCAGAACGCCCCCGAGAAGAGAATCACGCTCAACGGCATCTACCAGTTCATCATGGAGCGCTTCCCGTACTACCGCGAGAACAAGCAGGGCTGGCAGAACTCGATCCGCCACAACCTCAGCCTCAACGAGTGCTTCGTGAAGGTGCCTCGCGACGACAAGAAACCGGGCAAGGGCAGCTACTGGACGCTCGACCCCGACTCCTACAACATGTTCGACAACGGCTCCTACCTGCGGCGGCGGAGGCGGTTCAAGAAGAAGGACGCCGTCAAAGAGAAGGAGGAAGCGCTCAAGAGGCAGCAGGAGCAGCAACAGCAACAACAGCAGGGCCAGCAGACCAAGTCCGCAGTGGTCGCGGCGCTGGTCGATCCTCACAAGCTGAAGACGGAGTGCGCGGCGGCCAAAGCGCCCAAGAGGGAACCTCTGGAGCTGAGTACCTGCAAGTACCCGGACGTGAAACCCACAGTGCTGGACCACCACCAGCAACACGAGGCGGCCGCCTTCAGCGTGGACAGTCTGATGACCGGGGGCGGCGGAGGCGGCATGTACCCGTACCACCACCACCATCACCACCACCACCAGTACCACGCGCAGGCGCCCCCCGTCGAGCACGACCAGTTCCGCACCCCCTGGTACGGGGCGCCCGACGCAGAGGCCGTCGCCGTGGCCGCCGCCGCCTCCCTGTTCGACGGCGGCGGAGGCGGCGGCGGGGGCGGCGCCGTGGTGACGGCCGCCACCGTGGCCCCCAGCTGCCAGCTGCAGCCACCCCCGGGGGCAGGAGTCGCCGCGGCGGCGTTCCGCACCACCGCCGCCGGCTACTACCACCAGCCCGCTCCTGACTGCCCCGTCGCAGCAGCAGCCAAGTACTGAGGTACATACACACCCCCACCTATAATCATGTATTGTTTACTTTGCAGGGTACCCATTATTAATAACGGCGCGTGATATTATTATTATTGAAGGACAGACATGCCTGGAGGGCGCGAATAATAGTAGCGATCGATAATTCACAGTCACTACGCCTCGGATGTAAGATTAACATTCAGTATGTAGGAAAGTAGGCCTGCCTTGTCTAGTATGAATGGGCCTGATGGGAGTTGTAATAGTTATTTCGAGGAGTCTTGATTAATAGGAAAAGTACATTGTGAAGATTTTTGTGGTTTAATTGTTGAATGGTATAAAATCAACTGAAATTCTTGGAATAAGGTGTATTTAATTGGTAGCAATTGCACCTTTCATTGGAACTGAAAAAGATAAAAGTAATTAATTTTGTTTTGAAGAGTAGGAGTGATGGGTAGTAATATACCAATTATTTGTTAGATACAGACGGGGCTATGTTACATATCTCGTAAGATTTAATACTGAACATCATCACTCCCTCTAGGTAGCAATTAGTAATTACACTCCCTGAAATTTTCTTTATATTGGAAACTGATTTGTATGTTACTGTTTACTTTATTACTGAATACATTTTTGTTACGTCGTTTTTATTTCTGTAGTTGAATAAATAGTTTAAATCAAATTGGTCCTCCTTTCATGTGATGATCACTTTATTTGTCAGTGAACAAAGTCGACAATTATTAATTGCAGATTAGCATGTGAACTGTGCTAACCTCTGAGAATATGCATTTACTAAAATTTCCGAGGAATTAGTTGCATTTTTAGGTTCTAATAACAAAAAATCCCTTTTTGTTCATGTTGAATACATTCTTTTAAGCTTTTTGAAAGAAGGAGTATTATAATTTGCGTGCAATAAACAATTCAGAATTTAGTATCTTGGACTCCGCAATAAATTTACACTTGCCTACAATGCCTATGTACAGTGGAGTGCCATAATCTAGTATGTTCGAATTTTGTCATACCTAAATAATGAAAAAAGTTTTGAACCATTTTCATATACTTAATTAAAACTATATCATGAAAAGTGACGAAGGCCAATAGAATCGATCTTTTTTGACGAAAAAAATTAAGACATTGGCTCTCACTATTTTATTAAAAATTCGTAATTGAATAACCAAAGAGTTAACAATTCACATTATTTATTCTATAACATATTTGTAACGTTGTTATTTGTACGTTGAGGATATGTTTGCAGAAGAAAGGTTGTATTCCACAATTTATAATTCCTGGAAACTAAAATAATAATTTTTAGAATTTTCGTTTACAGGTTCTGGCATCGCGCAAAACAATTGCGACGGCGTTTTCACAGTATGAAATATTAGGAGCTGACTTAAAATGCTAGATATATATCACTTCGCCAAAGAATCTGGGGACAAAGAAGAAAATTAAAATTTGAAGAAAACATAGCGCGTGTCTGAACTACTTCTTATGTTTTCTGGTCAGTGTGAACCAAGTCTAAAGTGAAATCTAGTCTATTACTAACGCAGTAACAACATTGTTACAAGGCTGCCTGTATACCAGGTCATTTGCTACGAAATCGTAATGATTTTCATATCATCAGTGGAAATTTCATTCATCTTCTTTTTAATTTTTTTTGCAATTTTTCCACATAAAAGTTTCAATCTCTAATTTTGCATGTAAATAAATTTGAAAACATGAGCATAATAACTAATGTATAAAGATTTGATACGTACAATACTTCTTTATCAGCGAAACCAGTACCTATACCTAAACAATTTTCATTCAAAAATCCGTTTTATCTGACTTTTACAAACTATCCAAGTGGCGTAAAATATTTCTGATCGGCAGTCGAATATGATTTTTTAACATCACCTCCTTAAGTACTTTTATCGGCGTATAGTGATACATAGCTTGAATTATATCATCACAATAGTAGCATTACCACTGGCAGATATTTAGTAGCGGTTACTATAAAAATGTTTAAGCTATCAGTATTTATATCATTGGTTCTATCCAGTTCCAATTATTTGCAATATTTGTTAAGCTGCTTAGTGGAATGTTAGAAAAAAATACTGTCAAAATTTCTGGAGATATTTCATGTGAAATTATGTAATATTAATTTCATACATATTTTTCTAAGGGAATTATTTCTTTAAAATTTTCTGTTCTAAATTAAATTCGGGAATGGATGTATAATACAGCAGATTATTGATGTACAAAATGCCGAAAATGGCTTATATGGTCGAATAAATCAAAATTCTATGTAGTATATGTGATTACTAGTGCTTTACATATAATTAAACTTAAAATGTTTCGTTTCAGAAAATTTTATTTTCAATGAACCTTAAACACTGCATATTAGTATACAATTATTCCTTGCCTCGAGCGTTACAAGTTCCAATCATGTTACACTCGCTTTTAAGGATTTGATAAGTCAAGGGCTTGCCAGCATGCAATAGTGAATACTTATTAATTTATTGGAAGCAGAGAAAGCCAATGTAATAATTTCTAATAAAATAACATTCCTTTATAATGAATTAATTACAAGTGGACTAATTTGCTTGAAAGAATTATCAAAATGTTTCTTTCAGCTGGGCGGAGTCTATCTGCTAACATTTTCCTAATTTCCTATTTTTGGGCAGTGCATTTTAATTCTCACGCCTACACGATTTCAGTTAGATCGGGTTTAATACACTGTACCTGCTACTGAAGCCTTGTAACTTGTTTAGCGCTTAGGTTCTACTGATACTGCCGGCCCCTTGATATTTAATGTTCTGGTGGGTAGTATTGTTGCGCAAAACATGCAAAAATTATTCGGACCACGTGCCCACATTGCCTGTTAAGATACATTATATTACAATAAAAGAGGTTTCCAGATAAAAAAATAAAATTGTAAGCAGAATTTTTAATTATAAGATCAACCCAAACGAAAAATGATGGCATACGTCAGCTGAGTTTAATAATGTTAAAGTGTTGCGTTAGTCATAAGAAAAGTTGGAGAAATGATGATCGGTACTCCAAATAATTATCTTTACGGCGTTATAGCATTACCGATCAAGATAAGAGAATTTTCCGTCGAATATTTCAAGATCTTTATGACTGATTTCTTTGGAAAAGCTATGCAATAGTAATTCAATTTGCCTAACTTCCTCGTATGCCGCAGAACATCTAATGGAATGCTGATTGACTTTTAACTTATGTCACACTCATAGACACAAAAAACTCCCTAAGATTAGCGTTAGAGTACAAAATATACCCTAAAGTATCAGCCCATAACATTCATGCAACTTCCACTTACTTTATTAATTGTTTGTTGTTGTTTTTAATACTATCTTTTGAAGTTTAGAGCTAAAAAAACCTTCGCTTGTTTACAGATGTTAACGTTTCCAAAGGTCAGTTAGACTACACAACACATAACGGAGAACTTCAGTTTGTATTAATCAGTGCATTCAGTACTAAACACATCTTGTCCGAATTTGATTCGGCAAATATTAATTCCGGAAAAAAAAATCAGTTAACGGTATTATAAAAGGTATAACATAAATCTAGGGAGATTCTATTGTGAATTTGCGAACATACTTAAGCAGGTGTCAAATTCATTCTTCATGGAGAAATTCAGATTGCTGTTTTTATATCAGATACAGTTATCTTTTTTCCCAGCGTTGATGTCGTATGAATCATGAAAATCAATAAGAATATGAATCAAATACGACAGTTATGATATGATTTTAATACAACATAATAAACGTCGGCTATTAATCAAATTGATTAATAACATATCGGAATTCATTAGAAGTTTCGTTAAAACTGGACGATTATTTCCTACAACTGTAAAATTAGCTACAACGAAAGAAATTATATTTTTCTTTTAAAACTTGAAAGATATTGTTGATATGCTTTATCTAAATTTACGAGATGCGAAGACAGATACTAGCAGCAGGTGCAGAGCAACGGGACACAAATAAAGCAGCGGAACAGCTTCATAGAATTATTTCTCAATTGAATTTTCATTCTCTGCAATGTTGTGCCTGTAGAACGAAACAGCCAAGAGCTTGATCAAAATAAAAACCGTCATCTCCATTCGTGATTGCTTACGTATATTATGCTGATATTGTCTGCCAGACAGATGACATAGGTTTCGTTTGAATTTATTGGCAAACATGCAAATAATTTCCTTTTCCTTGCTTCGTCCACGAATTTATTTGGGTTGCACTAATAGGCGATATAATTTGAGAGAAAATGGGTGCTATTCGCGAATGAAATGCACAGAGTTTTTTTGCCAAACACCCTCTGCGAACCTCAATTTCTGAGTATAGATGTAGATGTAAAAGCAGAACTGCGTGTATTGACACTATTCGGAGCACCATATTTTTTCTAAAGAGCGAAGAACTGTGTGATAGTTAGCAATGGGAACCAGAATGCACTTAAAACGTACGACTAGAACGATGTAGTAAGAGCGATACAACAGCTTTGTTGGTTTTCGTGTGTTTTAAATTAATGCAATTTTGAATTACTGTCTAAATTCATGAAATCTAGCTACGTCAGTACAGACGTGACTGACAAAGATTCAATACGGTTGCCGCAAAAGAAAAATATCGGGTATGTTGAGTATAATGAACTATCCACGCAGCTGCAATAGACAGTGCAAAAAAAAAAGTGGTAGTACGTTAAATAGGATTACATTATACCAAGTCCTGGATATCTCGATGCCGACTTGTGCTCATGTATAGAAAGAGGACGCAGAAATAAGCAATAATTCAATCATTGAATCAACTTCTCCGAATTATGTCCATAACGTGCTTATTACATCGCTTAACGTAGCTGAAAAATAGGAATTGCAAATTCAGGGGCAACACAGTTATTTCAATGGTTCACGTTTTACTTACATTTTGTTTACAATGAACCATTTAATAAGTATACAAAATATACGAACTGCTCGTCATGGCTATTCTACCGCTACGAAATAATTAACATATTTTGTGAACACGCGAACGTACTAACATTACCCGCAACTTCGTGCGCATGGACTATTTTTTTTCTAGAATTGGCTGTAGAAAGCCGTAAGTTACGTAAAAGATGTCCAAAAAACACGGAGTGGGGATAATACGAATGGGAAGCCATTACCACAACACTCTACCACAGAACCTGTCTCATGAAGAGAACAAGTTTGCAACATGTTTAAAAATAGCAACAAACTAAAGGGGGGAGGGGGTTAATTCTGAGAGACAAACTACCATAATTCCTCCGGCAGTTTTTTGTTTGTGATTTAAATTAATTTTCTGGGGACATGTTACATCAGTAGACTATCGTTTTGTAGATAGCTATTCCTTGCTAAGATATATTGCCTATTGGAGTTGGAAGCCCATGGGCTAGCTGCCCAACGGAGAACACGTCTGTTTGAACTGTACTCCTGCTACTCACAGTGTCTGTCAGACACACACACACGCTATCCATCTGTCAGCGTTCGGTTAGTTTTCAAAATTTCGTGAGAAAATGTGTTATTTACCAGAAAAAGTACTCTGCTCCCTTCCTAACAATACATAGTATATCGTTCTCAACTTTCATCAAGATGGGTTTAGCCATTCGGTTGTGAAAACGTAAAAAAAAGGACAGAGAAACGGAATTTCTTTCACATTTATAATAGTGTAGATTAATTCAAAGCCACTTTATTACTGCGCTCTCCAAAATGCACAGTTTAAATGTGAAACCTTTGTACTTAACATTGAACTTAATAATTTTTCAACATTAGTGTTGAAAATATGACCAAAGCTGGGAAATAAAGTTTTTTTAATTAAATAAGAAATTTTGTTATAAACCGTTTTCACTCTTATTCCATCAACTGTGGTATACTTTTTCTTTTCTATCGTTGTCCGTGTTAGGTATTAATCACCGTAAAATAATTGTAGAACTAAAAAAAACAAAGTTTGAATTACGAGCCAAATAACGAGTAACTACAGGACATTGAAGGCGACTAATTCACCAAAACAGAAGCCTGGCAAATTGTTGAATTTCGCGAAAATGGCATTTTTATTGCAGGGGGCGTCCATTAATTACGTGAGGTGAAATAGGGTGGGGGTGGGGGAGGTTCCGACGTAACCTCACGAAAGGAGAGGGGATGGGGGGGGGGGTCGACGGAAAGTTTAGAAATTCTTGAAGGACAGCACAGCTAAAAAAAACAAAACAAAGGTCCACAAACGGTATGGAGTATAAGATCTACAAACGACGCAGATATCGTCTTCGTTATGGGTATAACAGCCCTCGGAAGCAACAGAGTTAAAAAAAGGTCTAAAAAAACTATGAGGTCGATCAGCAGTGGGGGGGATGTGTCCCGTCAAAATCTCGTTATCTTAGGGGGGGGGGAGACCAACCAGATCTCACCAAATCTCACCAGTGGGGGGAAAGGGGGGGGGGTTGTCCCGAATTCCGGAAAAACACCTCACGTGATTAATGGATGCCCCAGCTAGTCAGTGAGTTTAACCTACAATGAATCAGAAACGTGAAACCACAGCAAGTAAATAAAGAAATCATCACTGAGTATGTCCGCCACTACCATTAGTAAACTAATACAGAAATGTGAAAGAAGTGGTGTCGTTTACAATACGTGTGGTAGGTTTTCTTGACAGAGAGATGCCGCTTTAAGATAACTGGCTGTCGGGACGAGTGCACGTGGTCGATGGCTTTGTTTTAGTTGTGTTGGCAGGCCTGGACATGACAGCACGATAGATAATCAGCGCTTGTGGATCTTGGACGGCAGAGTGTTGTCGTTCCGCCGCCTCCCAACTACCTGCTGATTTCACAGCACTTTAGGCCGTAAACTGTCCTGCAGTCATCAGACTTCCCGTAAACCTTATCTGGGAAACTAGAACCACAATCAACTATTTAGGATTCAATTAATAAGGAGACTGCTGATTACATTTTATTTTACTCTGCGAGAATGAAAGGTTTTACATTATCTACTTCTGAAAATGTATTTAAGAAACTCTCAGTAAAGATATATTTTCTGAAAGGAACCTGAAGGGAAAATCTGTGTTACATTAACAATAAAGTCACGTAATTTTATCCGTATATTGAAAGAAAGATCCATATTCCGTTTATCCTATTTCCATTATTAACTTTAGAGAGTTTGAACAGCAGTTGTTGCTAATTCTATTTATTTGGAGAGATTAATAAATATGTCATACCTTTTGACTGGTCAATAGCGTTCGTATTCCTTCGCTCTTACGTAACAAAACAAAGTATCTACTTTCTGAGGTGACTTAAAAGATATCACTTTCATCCACTTAACACATTTATGAAATTCAATATTGTGTTTGAATTAACGGAAGGATTACTATACAAATCGTAGAACTTCCGTTGATAAAGTTGGTATTTAAATAACCTTCTAAACGACATACGTGAATCAGATAGCTACCATCAGTTGCAGTACACATAATAGCAAATAACAACTATATCCTTCGTCTTTAAGGCATAAAATAGTGATTTTCTTTGTGTTTATCAGATTTCTGCTGAGTAACGAAAGAGTCATTATAAAACTAAATAGTGAAAATTACAGATTACCTAATTATATTAATCGAAATCTAGTGCAATACAGAGGCCAATATTAAACGATATCTTAAGATACGTACGTTGGCGATGATTGCTGTGTTTTTTTTGCTGTCATCCATTTTTCTACTGGCTGGATGCAATCGTCCATCCCTTCCTATCCTGTGCTAACCTCTTTATCTCTACATATCCCTTACAACCCACGTCCTCAATTATCTGCTGCTCTAATCTCTGTCTTCCTCTACAGTTCTTACCTTCGACTGTTCCCTCCACTAACAAATTAACCAATCCAGCATGTCTCAGAATATGACCTACCAGCCTGTCTCTTCTTTCTGTAAGCTTCTTCCATAAACTTCTTTCCTCACTCATCATTTCCAAAACTGGTTAATTTCTTACTTTGTCTGTCCACTTAATTTTCAGCATTCTTCTGTAGCATCACATTTCAAATGCTTTCCTTCTTTCCGGTGAGTATGATGGAGAAATATTAGAAGTAATCATGAAAAGCGTATCATGACTACACGTAGATTAGCTCTTAATTTCAAGCATAAGGGATCGGAAAGATTTGATTTGTAGTTAAAGGCGTCACAAGTTTCCGAGAGAAGTTAAATGGTTGACTAATTTCAATTAAAATGCTCATCAAGTGTGAATTGTGTATAGTAACTATCACGGTACATAATATCGGCTTATTATATCTATTCCGCTAGTTAGGAAGTAAAATTAAAACTGATGGCCGAAGCAGGAATGATGTTAAAAACAGAATAGCAATAGTGAAATGATCTTTCATGAAAAAGAGAAGTCTTTTAGTGTCAAATATCGATCTATGCTCATAAAAAAACTTTTTAAAACTTTATTTCCGGAACACAGCACTTTATGGTAGCGAAGCACGGACGATAGGTATACAAGAAATAAAGGAAAATTGAAGCATTTGAAGTGTGGTGCTATTGAAGGATGCTGAAAATTAAATGGACAGATAAAGTACGCAATAAACGTGTTTTTGAGATGATGGGTGAGAAAAGAAGATTGTGGAAGAGTCTTACAGAAAGAAGAGACAGGCTGGTGGGTCATATTTTAAGACATGCGGTATTTGTTAATTTATTTATGAAGGGAACAGTTGAAGGAAAGAAGTGTAGAAGTAGGTATTGACTAAACATGAAGCAGATAACGGAAGATGTAAGGAGTATGTTGAGATGAAGAGGTTAGCGCAAAATAGGAAGTCAAAAGACTAATGACAGCAAAAAAATGGAAAACAGGGCTTTTACAAAGTTTAGCGCAATTACTAAATAATAATGATAAGATGAACAACACTTGCTACTCCTCTAGCTAAGTTTTTGCGCGGATAGAGTACCTTCTTTTTTTTATAGTGTCACTCGGTGGTATGGATGTAGCAAAAAGAACAACTATTTTTACTGAGTTTAGCACCAATTTATAACTTGTCAACTCACGAGGAATACAAAAATAAAAATTTACCAGCTATTACACGTCAATTTTTGGATTAAAACTGTCAGAAGTATTCAAACAAAAATGTTGAAATTTTTTATGGGTGACGCTAATTATATTTGTCTGTATACTTTCGCTCTCATATCGGTGCACATTACTACTTCAGTTTATGCTGAACAAATTCCTCTGGCCCATCTCTTACCTCCTACGGCGAAGAATTTACACTCCAAAAATCAATTTTCAATGTTTGAACAAGTATGAGTTAGACAACGGCAGTGTGCTTGTTTCCATATAACGTTTTGGTTCCACAAAATACTTTAGAAAATCATAAATGTGCAGCTTCGAAATTTTGCTAACAGCATTTTAAATAATTTATCGCTGTGATACCTCGAAGAGAGACGACAGTAAAACATAAAAATCAGTTCATTGATGGTTACGTATTATTAATTAAACATTTGCAGGTATGTAGCTTGCAATAACATTGGATTACTTCAGGCTATTTGTTTGAAGATTGACCTCAATTGATATCGTTAAATTATGCTGATTATTCGGTATACTGTTTTAATAAAACTGCGCGTTCTGATCTTCTGAAACTCGTGGAAGTTTGGTCGTAATACGCAACAGTGTAAGAACAGAGGCTATAATAACAGTCAGGAACAGTGAATCTAATTTGCTTGAGACGAACTATGGATATTTCTTATAAGCAATACATTTCGTTTAGTAATGCAATAGCATTTACAGCAAAATGCGTCAGTATCACATTCAGGAAAATATACAGATATACGAACGAAAACAGAAAAGTGGTGTTGAAGGGAAACACAGGTGAATTAGATAAGATTAGATGTGTTTACTTTGATCGTATGTGAGAGCAGTCTCGGGGATTTGTAAGAGTACATATCGTTATTAAAACCAATATTGGAATAGCTACTTAGAATCACCAAAAGCACACAACTTCCAGAATTAACTACAGATCTTACATAATTTCACGTTTCAGTAACAGTTTATCTCTTTTTCTGACATCATTCTCCCTACTGGTTTGACGCAATACTGCATCTCTTCCTACCTTGAGCTAACCTCGTTATCTCAGCATACGCCTTAAAACAGTAGTCCTCAATCATCTGCTTCTGTGAGACTCTTCCGCAAACTTTCCTCGTTCATCATTTCCAAATTACTTTTCTTTAACTTATCATCTTTAAGAAGTAAATCTTTTTAATAATTCCTGCCATCAATATTAAAGACGTAGTGTTGAAAGAGGTATGATAATCCCCCCCAAAAAAATTCGATCTCTAATTTTAAAACTTTTTACAATACATCATCTGTTATAACATAAACAAGAGGAGAGAAGCTAATCGAAGAATTGTTGTAATGATTCCACGTAAATTTGAAGAATTCTTATAAAATAAATTTATATAATGATCCTTGCTGCATTAATTAGGACAGCAATATCTGATGATTTTACAGGGTAATGTTGAAAATTTGAAGAATCAATTAATTAAAAATTGAACATGTTTTGTAAATATTGGGGGAAGAAAGCACTACATGAAAAAATATTGCAACCAGAAGAATTAGGATTGTAGGTCACATTTTGAAATGTACACAAACAGTTAATTTTTTTATTATGAAGCAAGTTAAAGGGAACCACTGATGTTGATTATAATGTGGAATTGAGAAGATTAATGCAAAGAAAGACGAATGTATGCAATGCTTCAAATCTATCTACATACTGATCGAAGAATGAAGTCGTTGAAAGGAAAGTTGTATTTCGTTACTGATTATTGAATTTATTCTTTCCCTTTCTATCGCATTAAATTAGGTACAGTTTTGTGTCCGCCTTAGGAAAATACCATAAATTAACGATTAACTTATTCAAACACTTATCTTTCATCACTACAGAAACATTAATGACTGCTCATCGAAGTGTGTATAGTTATCGCAGATATTCCTGGCCTTGACGTGTGCATAAATTAGATAACGATTCTCGGACACTTACATCCTTCGTGTGCTTCTTTCAGTTTATTGTTTAGTCTCAGGAACTGACCATCACCAGATTAACAGTGTTACAAAGTCAACAGATAACATCAAGCAATACTCACGTATAGTATAACAGTAAATAATGACACGTTTTCACAACGACCGTAATGTTAGGAAATGAGGTATTTTTTCTTCTTTAGAAATATCATGTAGTATCGGTTGAAATAGTAAAAAATTGACGAGACTTGTTTTATTTTCTAAGATTGTTCTAAATTATAATACACAATCCGGGGAAGACGACTTCAATTCGTATACAGTTAAACCGTGTTTCGTGACTAAATAATAAACCAATTATCGACCATTTTAAATATTTAATGGGAAATCAGGAAATAGTAAATGAAGTTTAATGATTTCATAAATTCGTATATTCACTCTTTAGTTTCATACTGGGGAAGGTATGAGGCTACTGGAAGAAAACGTGAATGTGAATTCGCAGAGAAAGTAGGTAAATAGTTATAGGTTTATGTTTTTATGAAAGCGTCCTCTAGTATGGGTGAAACTTCATTCTGACAACAATGCAAAACAAAATCTGTTGGCTACGCATTTTCGAGTTATTTCTTTCGTTATTTATAAATACACAGTTCTAGTGCAATGCCGTTCTATTAACGTAAGGTGAAAAATCAAAGAAGTCAAACCTGTTAAAACTGAATGAACAAATTCGAGTTATGTCATATTACTAAGCCACTATGTAATTTATATATAACTTTTTCCGTGTGCTCTGCTGTATGTCAAGCAACCTAACACATGGCCGAAGTGAGAGAAAAAAAGCAGCAAAGACAGAATTATGACAGATTCGTTTTCTGTTTTTACCGAGTTCTATAAACATGTTCTATCTCACTTACGGAAAACGTTACAAGTTTTAGATACCGTGAATATTCATAGATATTCTTTTGCTCTTCCTTCCTTTCACTTTTTTCCCCCCAAGTCCATTATGGTTTAATTCAAATGTATTTGCCCTTTAGGCGTATTTAATGAGTATATCTGTACTGTATTATTCGGGTTGAATTTTATTGCGGCACCCACAATACAAACAATTACTTCTGTCATTGAATTCCCTAATGAGGAAGAAAAGGTAATAATTAAACAGTTCAATGCGTCACTTTTCTGTTGCTGTTTACGTTTGATTCTTTTTCGCTTGTGAACGAGCAAAATAATTGGTCACCACAGATGTCTCTCATTGTATTTTTCCAAATTAGTTTATTCTAACTCTCCTAATACAACCGTTGTAATGACTATACCCATTACACTAGTAGTGCGCTGAGTCTAATTTTTCTCGCTAATTCGCTTTGTTCACGATATCTCACGTGGCTGCATTATTCTTATAAATTTATGGAGATTGCTGCTTCGTACGTTCTTTCTTTGCAGTTTCTTAAATACTGGACCACAATATGCAGTTATCCGCTCAAGTTATATGCTGGTTCCTTTTCATATTCTATTTCCATGTAAGTCCACTTCTTTAACCGTTTTCCCGGCTTGCGGTAATTGCCTACGCCTATGTAACCAATTAATGATGGAAACTTTTGGTTACTATTTACTATTATTGCTATTACTTCGCGAATCACTAAAAGTGGATGGTGGAGGGTGTTTTGTACATATCTCAATGTGTAATCATTTATGCTTGGGAAGTGATATACTGGATATGGCAGGGAACACCCATGGGTAATATTGAGAAACTTTCCAGGCGTTTGCCTGGAATGATCCAGGAAAACCATCAAAAACCCAGATCAGGATGACTGGGGTGTTTTCTCAAAACCCTACTCCCGTCGGAATCTACGATTTTTCACTCGATAAATCCTGCCTATTCCTTCCTAATCGCTTGTAGAAAAAATGAGTTTAGAAAAGAATCAGTTCTGGCCCTGATTTCGCTTATTTTCTTGAGACTTCCTAGATATGAATGTTACTGGTTGTAAAATGTGCTCTCTGTCATCCTCAAATAGGTCTGTCATGAAATTTACAATTAGCTTCAGACGGGAGCAACGTCTATGGTGTTCCAGATCTTCCCAACCCAACTCCATCAGCATCACACCTACGCTTTCTCTCCAGCTATATACACCTGTCACGAATTGGGCGCACATTTCTCGGTGTTCTTGTTGCCGAAAGTATCACAATTTATTGTAATTTGGTCGCATCATTTGGTTGAATTATAACTAGTGATTTATTATATGTTTACGTTATATTTATGGCGGTATTTTACTTGATTTTAATTTCATATGAACATCAGTTACACGTAGAAAAGCTGTTATTTCGATAATTCCGGTATTTCAGCCGTTATTCAGTTGTAAATGTTTATGTAAATTTCAAGTCTCCTAAATCATTCAACAGAAACAACAATGCAATTAAAAGATGATAGAATTGTAAATTAGTAAGCAATATGGCACTCAGCTTATTTGTACTAAGAATGAAGTCTTTTATTTGATTCTTTTTTCATCTTTTTTTTTTGTTCTACACCACGGCATCAACCATAAGAGTGACTGGATATATTGGTTACGATAAACTTGTTTCTTCTGAACACCAGGATGAGATTTTCTAGATAATGTGGCTACCTTTTAATCCAACTTTTAAGGTCATCCCGATTTGATACATAAAAGGACGACGCGACGGTTTAATCCACTCGTGATTTTCTCAGTATCAGCATCAAGAAGTTTATGTATGTTACTTTTCATAGGAGCGCTGAAATAATTTACGTCGACGAGCTACAGCCCAAAATGATTCGTAAATCTACTGCCACCGAACCGATAAAGCAAACTTTTTGTCTTCATCCGACCATCCGCGTGTTCTTAAAACTTTTTGTATTGTTTGCGTAAATTGAAACAGTTACTAAAAACAGAAAAATCAAATTTCCGCACTGAGCACCGACAGCATAAAACATTTCTGTTGTTCCACTACCATGTAATTATAGACACGTATATTTTTCATTTAAGACCACTGCAGATATGAGTTCCTATTAGCACTGGGGACAAAGTTATTGCGCGAATCATCATAAATGACTGCTGCTTCACACAGTCTCATCAAAATCTATATCCATTTAGATAGAAAGTCTGAAGCGAAAATATTAATCTTTAAACCAGATTATTATAATCTAGGTTCAAGAGCTTTAGAGCTTTCGAAAATCTCATTAGATCTGAATGAGTATGTTTCAAAATATAATTTTATTAAACTAATAACTATTTTTACTCAAAGGCATTAACTATGAGATATCGCTGGCTTTCTTATAAGTTTTTTTATATGTAGGAAAACTTATTAAGTAAATACTACTACATTGTGTTTTTTAATGTTGATTGGAAGTGAACTAAAATCAAATCGGGAATAAGTCTCATAACAGGGTAGGTTCATCACAATTGTCACCAGATTCGGTTAACTTCGAACAAATATGTCACAGATCCAAAAATATAAAAAATCTTGAGATTTTATTTAGGTTTTACCTTGTTATAATGATTTGACCAATCCTTGTTAAAGGGAAAAGTAACTGTTAACTATCTCATCGTTTTAGACTTCAACGTTTGGTTTTGGTTTGGTTGGGTTTGATGATAAAAAGATTATTGGTATATTTGAATTCTGATTTAATGCAAATTTCATACATATGTGGGATCCTATGATACTGAACTCAAAAAGTAATGATATTGGCCAAATGAAGTGTTCCTAAAAGACTAAACAAATTTTCTGCTCAGCCCTCTTACCTAGACTGTATTTTTTGAAAGAATAGATTTTAAATGAAAATTGTAACGAGACGTAAATACCTTAAGGAACGCTGCTCTTAGATGGTAGTGGGACTTGGAACCTGGCGATAAAAGTACTAAAGAAGCAACGCGCCAGGAAGATGCAACATCGAGGGTGACGTCACTGCCAAGGGTCCGCTTACCATCTACCTAGGGACGCCGAAACAAACACAAACTATGCCATCTAGTTGAAAATAAGGACCCTTAATGGTTCCAGGAATGCGATATTTTTGCGTGGCTGGAAACTCCAAAACATTAGTTTGTTCCAATAGGCAGCCACTTTGTGATTTGAAATTCGCCAGCGATTTTCTTTTCATAGAAGTTTAAATACTGTAGAAACACATAAAAATTTATTTGATTTATAGGAATAGTTTATTGGAGGGATTAAGACTAAAGACTAAAATATTGTTTTTTTTGTTTTTTGTTTTTACAGTTTTTATCGGCGAGAAAGAATCAATAAATCTAATCTCCTGTTACGATCTCATGCACCAGAAATCGGCCGTGGTTTACATTTGTTCTGTTTCCTAACAGCGTTTATTATGTTTAATTTACAGCCCATGTGATTCAGCTTTTTGTAAGTATTTGACATTTGACCTAATGAATACCCTGGAATGTGGTTCGGTGTTATGGAGCGTAGTGTTTCCATCGGTATATTAAATAGAAGGTGTGGAGTACGACTAGTAGATTAGCTGCAAAGGCCCTAAATCATCCCATCCTCCATGCTCCACCTGGCAGGACTGAAACGAAAAATAAGTTCATTCTAATGTAGTTCTTGATTTCGAAGAAATCAGGAGGAAACAACTGATTCCACTGCGGAAGGATTACTAGTAATCATTCTTAACACCAAAGTAGAATATGGATCAGATCAGTGTCAGTCAGCTTTCGGAAGCTGAATATTCACGCCAAGGAAAAAAAGCTATATTATCATATGTTATTTAGTATCAGATGTTTACAGTAGTTACCAGTGAAACTAAAATTTCTTTTTTCGTACAGCAATAGTGCTGACAAACATTTTTTTTAAGAGACACATTGTCTTTAGCTGTATTTTCCTACTTCCGGCAGGAATTTTACCCGAGTTACAGTGTGTATGTGAAAATTATATATTTAGCAATACTTATTTTGTGATAATTTTGTTCGCTGAAAGTACCAGTAGAAGTATGCAGGAGATTACAGTCTATTTTAGGTCACGGAAGAGCATCTACAAAGGTTAATTCATAAAATCGTAAACTAATAACATAAATGTAGGATCAAATAGAAACTTCTGATAAAAGTTTACCAATTTAAGAGAAAATTTTTCAGTCAATCGCGATTACAGATTTCTGCACTACATTTCAGAATGTCAGAGAATCTCACTGTATGCTATTTCTTTTTTGTCACTGGTCACTGGTCACTGGTCAGTGGTTAATGCAAAGCTTAAGGCGTTTCAATCATAAAGTAATCTCTTCATTTCAACATACCCATTTCAATCTATGTCCTTAATTTATTGCTTTTCATCGTTTAATATATGTCTCCCTCTACAAGTAATCCATTGTACTAACCGAACAACCAAGATAACAAATTCTTTGTACGGTTCATTCTACTGACACAGTGGTTCCCAATCTATGGGTCGCCCACTGGTGGGTCGCAGAACAATCGAGGTTTTTGCCACAAAAATATATCTTTTAATTCATCTATTTAAAAAATAAAACACGATATTTTACAAGTGTAATAATCATGAAATCCTTAATTTTCTTGAATGAATGAACGAGCAGAATATCCAGAAATCTCTAAATTAGCTGTGAAGTTATTGATGCCGTTCAACACGTTCTACTTTATTGTTTTTGAAAAACAAATTCAGAAATAAACTATGTGTAGAAAGTGACTTAAGGTTAAAATTAACCAGTGTTAATCCTGATACCGATGCTCTCATCAGTAAACACCAGTGCCAGAAATCTCACTGATTGTGTTTTTACAATAATTAAATGTATTTTTCATTATGTTTGTAATAAAGCGGGAGGCGGCTGCACAAAGCATCACTTCATCGAGTTGATGGCAGAAATTCTAGGATTAGTTAAAACTAGATTTGAAAATTAATATGCCACTGATCATATTTTGGTGGAAAACACCTACAAATCCCATATTAGTTGTTGACCGGTAAGTTTACCATTGTGTTTTCCTGCTCCCAGTCTTCCATATTTTCATATATTTGGGTGCTGTAAAACACAATGATAAACCTACCAATCAACCACTGAAATCGGGTCTGCAGGTGGTTTCCACCAAAAAGCGACTTGGCAGACCAGTTGCATTTTTATATGCTGATCGTCGAATTTCAGCAGTCAACTTAATGAGGTGATGGTCTTTGCAGCCGCCTCCCGGTCTATAATATGTTTTATGTATTATCAATTCTTGTTTTTGTTGATAGTATATCCTTTGTATGAAAATTTGCCTTTTCGGAGGCTAGGTTAGTCGATAGCTTATCGATGTCATACAACAGTTCCCATTCTGATATTAGATAGACTCGCGAAAAATTTCTTTACTTAAAAGTGGGTCGTGTACCAACAAAGGTTGGGAACCGCTGATGACTAATAGATTAACCATTAACACATATTTTAAAACTCGGGGCTTTTACATTTGTCAGATTGCTCCTCATATTCCCTTCGCCATGTATAGTTTTAAGAACATTTCTTGCGTTATACGTCGATTTCATTTTTAGCATCCTTCTATAACACTTCGTTTAGAAACGTTGTTCACCTCCTTTCCAGTATTGTTGAAGTAAGAGATCCACTCCCGTAATGCACTATTTCCAAAAATGATTCCAAACTTTTTCCCTGCGCACTGTGTCGTCGTATTGCGAATGACAGTTGGTGTTAGCATCCTCCTGGTAAATTAGTTTCGTTCAACGGTTGTAATTTTACATCACATCTGTCTATATCCTACTTCCTTTCATCAGTTCCTCCACAATTTTATATCCTAAGAAATAAAATTATCTTGCTTTTTCCAACACAGCTGTTCTTATTTTGATTCTGATTCTACTGTTAGCAGCGCTAAAATTCAGAAGCTTTCTCTTGAGTCTTAAACTATTTCAAATTTCTCCTCCAACATTTTTATTAAATAACTTTTGTGCATCCTCACTCTTTTCTGCGAGTACGGCAACATCACGATTTAATAACAATATAAACCTCCCCTATATTCAAGATTAATAGTAATGTGAATACAGTATAACCTCTGCTCATCCGCTTCTAACTGTAATTTTTCGCGATTCCTTACTTTTATTGCAGCCACCTGATTCGTACGCTGATCATAAAATATGTTCTTATCTCTGTATTTTAGACCTGAGTTCTATAAGATTCTGAACGTCCAGAACCATTTGATATTATGAAAATTTGTTATTGAGCCCAAATTAACAAAACACCTTTTTCTCCTTTAACTTGTTCTTCCAACAATAATCGCAACGCCAGAATGATACTTTTGTATCCAAATGATCCTTAATTATTGTCCTATTCGTTTTATATTGCTCTGCATACTATTCTACTAGGTAATTTAAAATCATGTAGTGTCAAAGTAACTGTGCCATGCATTCACATCGATTAGCTAGTACTTTCTAAGAAACTGTGAAGATCACACTTTTATGAACATATGTAGAAACTTTTCAGTGTTTTTATAATTATAGTGCCTTAGTCTCTTATTCATTTATAGCAATTCTAAGGGAGTCTTACAAATGTATTGTTTAATTTAAAGTTTTTCAAACCGCCGTAAAATCCTGTACTGGGTGTCAGTATTAACATTTTACTCTTTTTCAAATTACCAGAAGCTTAAAATAAAGATAATAGCTCAAGCTCTCACCGTTATTCTATAGGGATCCGGCTGCCTTGATGAGTTTCCTCCACCTTTTTCCGTTCATCAGTGCCCTCTTCACTACATTCTTCCACCCTATCCTTGGTCTCACTTTGGATCTCTTTCCTCCCGCAGACATCTCCCATGCTTTCCTGATTGCCTCTTCCTTACCTCTTCTCATGACATGACGATAACACCTTAATCATCCCTCTCTGATGACTTCTCCAATACTAGCCACTCCAGCTATTTTTCTTATCTCTTCATTTCAAAGCCTGTCCCTCAGAGAAAAACCCAACAACCACCTTAGGGTCCTCTCCAGAAGGGCTACGTAAAGCCCGTGTTTCTGACCCGTAAGGATAAACGGTCTTACTGTAGTCGATAAGCTCAATTTTATTCCACGTTTATTTAGCCATAATGTTGTACTATATGTTTTCAACTGAATTGACGTATTAAATTTTAAAAGATTTGTTGCAAAAAGTCAACTCAACGAAATATTTTGGCAATTAGTTTCTTCGCTGTTGCTTGGTAGTAAATTGTGGCTCATAACCTCGATTTTCTAGTAACAATTTTGGCCGCTGTTAATTTTCCAATGAAGTCCACGAGTATGACGTCAGCTCCATCAAATAGCCATCAAGGTGAGTGCGGAATGAGACTGCGAAATTATTTAGTAGAGCGTGACCTTTTTTTTTTTTTTTTTTTTTTTTTTTTTTTTTTTTTTTTTTTTTTTTTGCGTATCGTCACGGGTCTAGAATAATTCTAGTTTTTTGGGTCAAAGATTATGATCTGACCGAATATGGGCTTGAGCTGTGATTCCGCCTCAGCGTAAATAAAATCTTTTGAGCTTGAAGAACTCAGAAGTGTTGATAAACGAAGGTATTAAACACGGACAGGGATGATTGCGCTATAGATCAATTGTTTCAAAGGTCGTATACTCGAATTTGCTTAAATACATACTCGTATTTGACCCTTAAAGTTCACTCTGCAAAATTTAAATAAAAAAAATCCTGTTTGCTTCGAAAGTATCACGTTGTTTGTTATTGAGACTGTGAAAACATTCATAATGTAATCATTGGTCATAGTATCTGTAACGGACAGATAATTTAATTCCCATTTTGCATTATTAAACAGTTGAGCAACTCCGAAGAAATGAATTGTGAAAATACTCGATTTCGTATCATATTTGCTCTGATTTCCACTTTAGATAACCTAATAACTCACGTAGAGCGAATATGAACAAAGACGATTAACGAAATTCGTCAATAAAATATGTAAAAAGCAAAAAAATCTTAATGTATAAACTTTGGTCAAGCAACAACATTAGCAATAGTTTTAATTAAATTGAAATTTACCCTAGGCCGGAATGACAATTATCATTCGTGGTTACAGCAGAGACCATTAGTAATTTAAGTTTTTAAAAGTTTTTTTATGCTGCTTTCATTAGCAACATATTACTAAAAAACAGTTCCCAGTTTTTCAGCCGTAAAGTTTATAGATATTTTTTAACTATAAAATGGTACGAAAAGCAAACACGATGATTGTATTATGGCAATTAATTTGGTGGCATTTGCTTAACAATTAAAATGTGTACATAACTTCAATTTTCTTCTAATGGTAGATATCTCTGGTCGCTGTTAATTTGCGAGCGAAGGCTGACACGTGACACTGTTCTCCAGCCAATGGTTATCGAGGTGTGTGAGTGAGCTTGGCAAATTATATAGTAGATTGTGTCGTTTTAGTCGATATCGGTGTCACGATAAAACTAAACTTACATTTTACAGCTGGGATGAAAAATCGTGAAAGTGTTGGAGTGCAGACAGCGGAATTCCGGCTGCGTGGCGGTGATATTTCGTGGGCGGCTGTTAGTGTCGGACAAATTGAGGCCCGCCTCGCCGCTACCTGCGGGCAGAGCCATTAGCGGGCCGTTAATGTCGCCCTCACTGAATAAATGCCTCGTAAATCTGCGCCCTGCGCCAGCCACAGTCCCTACGGCGCGATGTGTACTCTCGCATTTCCGCTAAGGTCGACGAGAGACCAGGAACGCAGTGACGCTGGTTCGAACCTCTGTCCCTCCGTTCCGTGTTCCAAGGTGTTGCAGAAATTATTTTTGTGGAATTTCTCAACGCAGTATGTTGTCCCTGTCACAACCAATTTCATTCGTAAATGAATGTACTAGATACTATCGGTTACCCGCGATTTCGTACGGGTGGACTTGGAATTTTAAGGCCAGAATTGGATATAGGATCAATGCAAGATACATAAAAGGTGTCCCAGAAATCACGGTGTTGGGGTAATATGACGCGCAAGCCATCATCATATCATTCTATGATTGAACCTGTCTCATGAAGAGAACCAGTTTACAACATGTTTTAGAAAGCAACTATCAAAAGGGGGAGACTACCTACCACAGTTCCTCCGGCAGATTTTTGTTTGTGGATGAAAATTATGTCACTATCAGGTGATAACTTTTTTCAATATCGTTTTGTACTCAGCATTTTTAGTTTTGCTGTTGTTTGATAAGATATATAGCATTTGAAGGACGAAAAAACAAAATAATAGTCTGCTGCAGCGCGAATCCACATCTATACTACATAATAAGTTGTATCTGAGGATCAACAGATCAGACACAAAGTGACTGCGAGAGAAACAAAGCCTTAGTGACCGATATAACATTACAGAGACTTACACACGCTATCCGTCTGTCTGTCACCGCTTGATTAATTTTCAAGATTTCGTGACAAAATGCGATATTTATCCCGAAAAAGTATCATACGTTATTCCTAATGATACACAGAATTTCTTTGTCAAATTTCTTCAAGATTGGTTTAGCCGTTTAGTCGTGAAAACAAAAAAACAAAAACAAAACAGACAGAGTTACTTTCGTATTTATAATATTAGTATAGATAGTAACAGTAACAGTAACAGTACATACAATCCTTAACAAACCAATAACTTTACTAACAAGTGATAACTGTTTACATACTTAAATCAATTTCCATTGTAAACTGCAAATAAATATTATCTCATGTTAGTTACTATATATGAATGCAACTTTCAGATAATGTAATTGATGCATTTGTAAACTGTTTCAACACAAAGAAAGGCCATACACCGTAACATTCCCCTGTAGCAGAAAATAAAATACAGGGTAATTTAATTTAATTGATTTAATGCAACTGTGATGGGACGCACGCTTGGGTGGAAATTTTCCCTTTCTTGTACCCGCCTGTTTTGCCCTCTTTCCACGCCTCTACGCCAGTATAAACCTTGAACACTCTAAGCACTCTCTTCGTCGTACTCCTATCTTCCAATGAATCCCATTCCAGCTTCTTGAGAACAATAAGTGGGCAATGTGCAACATGATCATGCAAGCGAATAAATTAACTTTGTTAGACGAGAAAGTAATGAGTTACTGGATAGTCCAGTCATCAGTATGTCATTACGATGTGTTATAGTTGCTCGATATTACAGGCAAAGCATCAGAATAAATTCCGTAATGCTTGCTGTCCCGTATTGCAAGTATGTTATTAATGTACAAGGACGTACAACAGACGTAAGACTAGAAATATATTTATTACAAAGTATCCACTTATTTCCAGAATGGCCGCTTCGATTGTTTTTCTATAAATAGGGCAGATAAAATATGTTTAATTCTATTTAATTGCAGTAAAAATAATTTTAAATATACTAATATTGATAATAGTTAATTGATGGTTAGCAAATCAACTTGTCTCAGATTTAAATCATCCATATATAACTACTTGTGTTACTTTCTGTAAAATTTAAACAATGTTAGAAAATACCGTATCAGTATTTTTAAGTCTGAATCTTTAGCTTCTAATATTACGAACGTACAATTTTCTCTGTCGTAAGTTAGATCACTTTACGGGATACAAGTTTTTTTTTTTTCTATCGTAAAATGTGTTACGAAAAAGAAAAGATAAAGTTGTTTGTAATCAAAGCGGTGGGAATTCAGTAGTATACTTTTAATTTTTTGTGAAAGGACTTTGAATTTAGAAGCTCATATTCTGAGCAATTAACAGTGACCGGTCCTAGAATATTGTTATACTTATCCCTGATGTCTATGTACGTCGGCATTAAAAATGAATATTTTATATTAATTCGATGATTTTGAGGATGTATTTTCTGTAATTCTTTAATATTTCTTAATTTAACTCATTTTATATAATAAGAAAGACTGGAATGAATATAGCTGTACTTTATCTGACAATGTGATTTCATATATTAATAAATATATTAAATTATTAATCCATATTGACTAAATATTCTGTTTTATTTTCGTTTAAGAAAATGAATATGGATTTATATAAAACCCTATTGAAGTTTAGTATTTGTTTTCCATATCATGTACATAGTCGTAGTCGATTTTCTTTATTTTGATGAGATGGTAGCAGCGGTAGAAGACGTGTATAACATTGAATTTTCTTTATTCAGCATGAAGTTCTAGTTGTTAATTTACTGGCGAAGTAAAAGAGAAATGTGAATACACCTAACGTTTGATAGTAAAATAATTTTACTGAGTATACTAATTCATTGTTATTAACCAGTGCATACAGTCATGTATATATTTAAACGTGTTTGGGTTTGTTGTTTTATGCTTGTAATATTTGTTGCATTGTGTAGTTTTCTGATCACAATAACGTAAGACATGCTTTAGGTTCTGAACTCAGTCACTTGAAAAGATCACTGAAAATTAGTTGTAATTACTATGAGGTAAGATGAAACGACATTAATTCATTTACGCCGTTATTATGAAACTCACACGGGCAAAAGTTAAGTGGGACATTGAACAGTAGTACAGTACAATGAATTGTAGCTACCAGCTTCAATAGTTCAAATGAAATATTTTGCTATTTCATGGAGAGGCTTGAATGGGACTTTACAGAGAGATCAGGTAATCAAAGAATAAACTAAATTACGAGAGTGAAATCACCTGCATTAATGGTGTAATATAGCGAATTGTCGTTTTAAGTTCGTATATAAAGTGCAACAAAAGCTAAATGAAATCTCTCAGATTCAATTTCTCTGTGTTAAGGCGGAAAAATGTATGTAACAGTATTTCCTATCAAACGTGAACTGAAGAGTTTAGTTGTAGATTTTGGCAGCAAACCGATTTATTAAACTATAATCTTTTATTTTCGATGAGGGATAATTTAACTATTCATACTTCAGTCCAAAAGCGATGTTGAAAAAACATTACCTGTAATGCAGTATGATGATTTTTATCCTGAACATCTGAGTGTTTGCGGAAAATTTTACCATATATAAACAAACTAAAGCTAAGCATGCTCCTCGACCTGACGTTTGGACGGACTCTCCCGAACGAGGAATACTAAGCCCGGTATCAGAGCAAGGACGACTTATCTAACCCAACCCGGTAATCCTACCGGGTGTAAGGGACCTACAGTTTAAAGTAGAATTCAAACCACGGAAGCGTGCTAACGTACTTCACATTACACGGTAAGCAGTGCCAGAGGTGAAGGTCGGGTTGAGTGCCTTTGAAAATCCCTGCCATGACAGGGATTCGAACCGGGGTTTTCCATCTCCAATCAGAGGCATTAGCCGATCAACCACCAGACCGCTCATTAACAAAACTGTAATCTCGAAAATATGATTTCTCGATGAGTTATTATAGTATTTGCTTGTCAAAGGGATTTAATATATAAGCTTGGACATAATTGTTTATTACATACATTGATTTGACTTTTTTTTTAAATTTCAATCTAATTGCTACGGATCATATTTCTCTATTCATCTGCCTTGCACTTTTAGATTTTCATTTTATACTCATTTAATATTTCTGGTAAAATGTTCAGCATATTTCTTGGCAATTTGTTTCAATCTCCCTTACATATGAAAGAAAAATCAAGTGCCAGCTTATGGTCACGGTCATCTCTTTCCTTCCATGTACTCCGATTAATCCTTTTATAAAATGTCTTTTATACCCCCAATACTGGTTCCACCCGGATCCGTTCTTCTGGTGACTCTTAACTCAGCTCCTTTACCATATCAGCTATTGATTGTGTTCCGCAGTAGTTTTCACAAACAAATATTGCTGCTCTTCTTTGTAACCCCTTCAACTTGAGAATTTGATACCAAAAAGATGGATCCCATACCACCAAATTCCTTCACTTCCCTGGCATATCTTCTTATCATCGTCGCCAATAAATGAAGGATTTTGAAATATCTCTCTACCACCTAAACAATGTATCTTACCCATTTGAGTCTGCTATCTCATCACATCATTTAGATATCTTCCAAGCTGGGATTGATTTCTCATCATGCCTGACAAATTTCTTGAACAATAGGGACGAGTCTTAAAGATCAAGGGAAACCTTTCAACAGAATCTAAAACGTTTCATGGATATTATCGTGTAACTCGTAAATTCACTTTGAACATCTATGTGAAATGGTGGAAGCTCTATTCGCTTGCGTTAAGCAACTGGAAAACAGATGTTATTTCGACATTCAAAGTGATGCAGGCTGTTTGCTTTAAACGTTCCTAACTCCGTCACAAATCAGGGTGCGCTATGAGCTGATGCATTTTATGTGGCGTGTTGTCGGCGCCAGTGTTTTACACGTGTTGTATGTTGGTAGCGAGTGAAATAGCACCTGCCGACACGGACCATGTGACTAATAGCCGGCCAGCTATTTCTGTGAACCGTGACATATATAAATAGGGCGGGCAACGTCACAAGCCAGCACCTATTGTCTGTCTCTCCACCCACGCTAATCGGCTGTACAGCTCGACGATGAAGTTATTAGTCTGCAACACAGATTTCGTTTCTCTTAATTCTGTTTGTTGACAAAGTGAATGGAATAATGAATGCAGGAGAAAACATTTCACAATCTCTGGTCAGTGTGTGACCTGTGGTCTAAATGGAATCGTACGAAATTTTATGGAAAAAACTGTATCAAAAAGTAAATTACTAATGGTCAAAATGGTACAAAAATTCATCAAAGCAAACTGCAAAGGTAAACTGTTAATTGCCAGACTTATACTAAAATTAATCACAACGATTGTACCATAATTTTTAACGGTCAGAATCGTACGAAATTACATGAAAACAACTGTACCAAAAAGTAAACTGTTAATGGTCAGAATCGTATGAAATTACATGAAGACAACTGTGCTGCAAAGCAAACTGCTCATTGTGAGAATCACACGAAATTTCATGACAACGACTGCACTAAAAGTTAAGCTGATAATTGTCGGAATCGTATGAAATTACATGTAAACAACTATACTAAAAGGTAAACTGCGAATTGTCAGAATCATACGAAATATCATGACAATGACTTTAATAAAAATAAAGTGCCAACCGTCAGAATCATCCGAAATTTCATGACAACTACTGTACTAAAAGGTAAACCACTAATTGCCAGAATCGTATAAAATTCATGAAAACCACTGTACTAAAAATTAAACGGCTAATGGTCAGAATCGTATAAATTTTCGTGAAAGCAATTGTACCAAAAAACGTACTGCTAACGGTCAGAATCGTACGAAATTTCATGATAGCAACTATACTATTTAGTTAACTGCTGATAGAATCGTTCGAAATTTTATAAAAACAACTGTACTAAGCAAACTGCCGGGTCAGGTACGGTTTAAATTTTTAGCAGAAGTGTCTTTATTTTTAGACAATTCTAACAAATAATTGAATTTTTCATATTCCAACACATGCGAGACGAGTTTCTTCAGCTTTCAGTTTGAATGTAGTATTTCATATGAATTTGATAATCAGCCATCGATTTTGGATACTCTTGTCGAATTAAAGACATTATGCTGAAAACAGAGCAGAGTGAAATAGGATTCATTGATATCTTTAACGAAAAGTTTTAATACTACCTCACTCTTGGTAAGAAAAATAGCTTAATATAGAACCACAAATGATCGCTAAATAGATAAACTAACAAGAGCGTATTGTATTTCCGTAGTGTTTTTTGTTTATAATTTTCGTGTTTTATGCTTCTTAATAGCTTCGTGATTTCGCTGCGAAGTGGAGCTATTTATTTTATTTTCTGAATGTGCAGCTAAACTAAATAAATGAACTGATAGTTTTTTTTTACATTCAGCACAGTTTAACTTAGTTTTAATAACTCCAAACACATCGCTTCAATTACATAATCGTACTTCTTAATATGCAGGTTCTCCTTAGCGCTAACAACCTAGGCAATCTCCTAGTTATATCTGTCTATCTTGTTGCTCTAGAAACCTCTTAAAAAGAGTGTCATATTAACAGGCCTGATGACATTAAAAATATGTAGGTTCTGGGATATAGGTTCTGGGATAATCTGCCTGTTATCCTACAAGAGTAACCAACTTTGTCAAGTAACTCTTTATATAATTTTACGTTTCGGCTGAAAAAGCTGTAGTTACCATCGGCCAACCAAATGGATCCTGAGTGTAATACGAAGCCAAGCTCTGTTAAAATGTCTTGAATCGGAATAATTACCGTTTAGTTCTAATTTTTGCTCTCAATATTTGCTTCACTACTAGAATTCAGTAAATCATCATACTTGTTACAACTACATGCCATCAACTGAGCTAAAAAAAACCTAACTTAGTCCACAATCCGAAGACATTGTGCCAGAGGAAGGACGGCCAGTTTTCTCTGGGACCAAGAGTTCAGCGTGGAATCCGAACCACGGAGCAATTCCTGCATCCCGCCCGATTTGAACCAGGACCGGAGCAGTGAACTTTTGAAAGCATGCGCCTTAATCACTGAGCCAACTCAATTATAATCCACCACCTGAATAACGTATTACTGAACGTTGTATTATAATTTTATCAGCCAGCAAACTGACGAGAGAAACTACGGAAATAGACCGAAATATTATGCGTTAAATATTCATTTAGCTTCTCATCCTACTTTTCACGATGCAAATAATTTAATAATAGCACCACGCCAACCAAGAAGTTGTAACGGTCCAACTGTCACGAACTTGGCGCTGATATTCCGCTATCCGAGTCTCCCGGAGTTATTGCACTAGCGTGCTCTAAGGGGGGGGACACTGGGCCCACGTTTAAAACTAGGACCTGATTGTTCTCTCTACGCAGCTTTATGAATTCTTGGAGGGGTCACACCATTTTACGTCTCATAAATTATTCGATTCACAAAGAAAATTCCCACTTATCCTATACAACACAAATTAAATGTTTCACAGACGCCTTGTAACAAATTTACTATTCCACAACCCCCTCCGCCAGCCACTAACACTTGCTGGATGTTGAACAGAATTGTTCCAACAACTGGTATCTGGTGAAAGCTGGAAATACTAAGGTAGAAGAGGAATCGCGTCACTTGTGCACGAATTAGTGACAAATTTAGTGGAAACTTTGTAAATGAAAACAACGTCTCTTACAAATATTTAACAAGCACCCTCGGAAGGATGGCAAATAACTTTTTTTTTAACTTATGGCTTTACGCGTCGTCGACGGCTAAGGTCATTAGAGGCGGGATGGGACTGGGAACAAGGTACGGGAAGGAATTTGGCCATGGCCTTTTGAAGGAAGCATCCAGGCATTCGCCTGGAGTGATTTGGGGAAACCATGGAAAACCCAAATCTGGATGCCCATACGGGGATTCGAACCGGCATCCTCCAGAAAGCGAGGCCAGAACGTTAACCATTCAAACACCACGCTCGGTGGCAAATAACCAATTGATCAGTGGAAACTGTTTGCATTCGGCAGAAGCTACTTAAGAAAGATTCACAACAAAAATGGCATGCAAGTGTTGTCATTCGAAATAATGTGCATATATATATACCTCACAGCCATTTTGATGGACCTATCTAAACACAAGTGTTATAATGGAAATAGCCAAAACGGCCTCAGACTAATTGAAATTAAAAATTATCAACTGTTGCAGTTGTTCTTTCTGGTAAAAGTTGTTCTGAGGATAAAAAGAAAACTTGGGAGGTGTCTTTCTTCCACCTCAAACAGCACGATTGCTGAAGATATTTTGCTGGTGGTTTGAACTCCACTCCTCATTAATATAATGAAACACGTGATGTTTTGGAAAGCATTTAATATAAAGGCTTTCAAAATATTTCATTTTATCTTACATTCATTATTCAGGACTACTAATATGTGAAAATGGATGATAGCCAGCAAATTACTATATTTCTTCTAGTAATTTTGTCATTTGATCACAAGACGAAAACATCTACGTTTTTCATCACTAAGACGCAGAGGCGGTTGAGGAGTTTGAGGGTTTAGTATCGAAATGATTGTAACTGGTACTGATAACGGTGCGTTTAGAAAATTTCGTAATTTAGCTTCGGCTGAGCAGTGAGCATACTAAGCGCGTCTCGTCGACAACGTGGTCATTGGGAGCACGAGACTATTTCTGGCGCTAGCTTAAATGTGTACGAGACGACACAGCTTCCCCGAAGGCAAATGAATTTCATATGCATTAATGAACTAGCACCAAATTCGTCAGAATGATTCCTGCATGCATATCACGAATGTCACACATGATTTTAATCTGTGACCGAAACATTAAACCTACTACACTATCAACAAACTCGGTAGTATTGGTTAGATTATGATGTATACATTCTGTATCCCGCGTATTTTATCATCAATGTAACAGATAAGCCATCAGTAAGACTGATAAACGTTTTACATTGTGAAAGACGTTTGATGCTGAGGGAACAGAAAACCAGCAGGATGTGGTAATCTGGATATTCAGGTTCATAGTTTAAAGCTCAATCCTTGCGTTTCTGAAAAGGAGATTCCATTCCGTCCGGCTTTCCCAGTTTCTGTTTCTAAAGTTTACCTTTTGCCGAAATCTCTTCAGCCATATAGGGGGTCATTTCTTCCAAAGGTCAAGGTGAATACCTTCCGACCCTTTATCCCTAATCTTACTTACTTAACACTCGGTGATTATTCATTTTGAAACTTTCTGATTTTATCTGCTGAAACAGAAAAATCAAGTTTAAAATATGAAAAAGAGGCGATATTTGGATTTTCTCTTTTTTTCGGAACTAAGCTGATGATCAACGAATGAAGAATTACCGTATACGGTTGGTTAAATCGCGTGACTGCAACATTGTTGAAATATAATATTTTTATTGCTCCCCACATTGCGCAAAGTAAAATTTGTTTTTACAAACGTTCCAGAGATATCACGGTCCTCTGATTTCATTCGCTGAACCATATCATCTGTTTTGATAAAAACAGCGTTTGGCAAAATTTTGCCGTGAGATTCTTTCCAAAACTAAATACGCACTTAGTTCATGTTTGACATTTTGTTACCCCAGTCTATAAAGATAGCCGTAAGACCAACGTGTGTGCTGTAGTGTAGAGTGGCAAAGCCACTAAACATGACCTTAAATATCTCTGAACGAAAAATTTGACAATTGTTAGCTTTACTCTCGCTCCAGTGGCGCAGAGGGTAAGGCGTCTGACTGAAGACCGAAAGGTCTCCGGTTCGAACACTTGTCTCGGCGGGGATTTTGAAATGTTCTCAACAAGACCATTACATCTGGCACAGCTTGCTGTGGAATGTGAAATATGCCAGAACGCTTCCGTGGTTCGGATTCCACTTTAATCTCTATGTCTCCTTTACCCGATGGGACTACGGTGTTAGTTTAGAAAAGGAGGAATGGAACTGGTCTTCCTATCTCTACTACCAGGCTTAGTATGCATCATTTGGGAGGGTCCCATCAACTTTCGGGTTGAGGATTATGGTTTGCTTTTAAATTTACTCCAGAGTCTACTATTTTTGAATCCGTTGAAATCAATTCCACACTCCGATTAATCCAGAAAATAAGTCTGTGATATTATGTGGGTATCTGTTCTCGCTCCTCGTCGCAGTACATCCCTTCATCTTCCTTTGCTAAGCTCATTTATAGAGCACGCTGGAACTTATGAGGTGGTTTGCTGACTTTTCGCCTTCCTATTCTCCCAAAATATCTTCACGAACTCACCGTGTTTCTTCTTCCGTTTTTCTGACCACTTTGCACCAATCCTGCTACTAGATTTCGTCACAGAAGTGCGCTTATTTACGGAGATTCTGGAAACTTCGCTATTTTCCATGATGTTCCTACCGATGTTCAAATCACTGAGGTGCCCCATTGTTTCCTTTATCCAATATTTCCTTGTAATTTTAGAATTTATTATACTGAATAATCTTTTTGAGAGTCTACTGTAATCCATCCTAAAAATGTGTCCACAATATTTCAAACGTCTCCAGCGTACAGTGTTGATGAAACTATCTGTGACACTACAGAGGATTCGCATCCAAATTCCATTTTCTTGTGTTGGTCAGACTATTTTCCTATGAATTTTGCGCTCTTGCTTTTCTATTTCTGTAATTTTATAATGACCTCTTTAAATCTTAGTCTTTGATGCATTTAGAGGTTTTGGTAGGCTAACTGTTTTGTAATGTTTCAGTTTACTGATACGCGACATCGCTCTTTTACTGCAGCATTTCACGTTATTTAAAATGCCCTCTGAAATTTCCAGGCTCTTTCTGTGTTATCCAAACTGTCCAAACCCAAAGGTAATTAAACTGTTTATAGTTTTTGGTCAGCTGCTACTAGATGTGGTTCCTTGATCTGCACCTGTGGTTGTGATGTAAGGTTGGCATATTTCATAATTTTTAAAAAATAACCCGAACACTTTCATCTTCAAAAATTGTAACCCATCTAATGCCATTTTCAGAAATAAAAACATATTTCAGAAATTGTACAACCCTGTTGCTTCATAAGGGAAATTTATTACTAGATTCTGTCACGATTGTGAGATGCATGTTGAATTTGTCATTTTTTATAGTTTTAAAAGTTTCTCATCTTTCGTAGTTCTGTTTCCAGCAATTATAATGTTTTTAATCGGTTATAAGAAACATGCTTTGTTATGAGATAGTTTGGAAACATGTCTAATTCTTTGCTCGCTGTTCCGTTTACGATTTCTCCCGTCAGAGGGTTACTATAAATACATTATTAGCGATGGGTTATTTATTGATGGAAATGATGTCTTAATTTCGCGTCAGTGGAGGCCAGCATCGATTCACGTATTGTCTGAATGAAGAACTGATGAAAACACAACTCAGGCTTTCTGTCGAAGACAATACCCGCGGGCGAAGTTGCATCCACAAACAAGCTGACTTCATTCCGCCTGGAAAATAAACTTCTGTCGTGCATTCATCCCACGCGTTTCTAAGGCCGAACAGCGAAGATGCCAATCGAAATCGGGGCCGGTAGTAAATCACAGAATGCGCTTGCCCTACGAGTGTTTAATCAACTTCCCACGAATTGTTAAATACAAATATTTAATGAATTGTCCACTGTTTTCATTTTGAACCGCGAGACCTACGAAACATATACCTGTGAACTATACTAATGGAGACAAACGATACGCAGATAATTTTATAAATAATTCCGTCAAAAACAACTTTTGGTGAATTTTGTTTTTATTTATTCCCCAGACGCGTTTCACTCTTGTGTATCATCAGTGGAGATATAGTGGTATTCCTCACATTTCGGTCTGGAAAACCACTATATATCCACTGAAGATGCCCTACACCACAACGGCGAAACGCGTCTGGGAAAAAAATAAAAACAAAATTCACCAAAACAGATGTTTTTGACGGAATTATCTATAAAATTATTGCTCAACAACTGCGGAAATAAGTCCTGTCACCAGATTAATACGGTACGCAGATGTTGGCGAATGGTAAAATTGACTCATATGCTGGTTATACGCTTCATATGGATCCTGAACTACTGATTTTTCAATGTTTGTATCAAATTCTCGCATTGTAATATGATGTGGGAATTATAACTTTTGTCACTGAATTAAGATTTTCCTTATTCCGTATAGCCGGGAGAATATTTAGATTGTATAAGAATTGTTTCTGTATCATATCATCCCTTAGGCGTTTAAATAACATTTAGTTTAGATAGAGCTTATTAACAATGTTGTGCGTCTTAACCTGTGCTGGACGTTACTAACGTTGTCTGTAGCAGGAACAAAAATTGTTCGTAATAAATCTACCTGGTTCATAGCTAATGCCAGTTGAAGGACGTAGAATCTACCTCGCATTGATAGTACGTTAAGAAACACGCAGTATATTAAAAATCTTCTCGTGTCTGATATTTTATTTGAGTCTTAATTCCAAGTACGAAAACAATAGCGTGAAACTTTGTGAAATACAAATTACACACCGACCACGGTTAGTGAGCTGTAACGGTCTGGCCTCTTATTCGGGAGGACGTGGGTTCGAATCCTCGTCTTACCATCCAGATTTTGGTTTTTCATGGTTTCCCAAATCCCTCCAGGCGTATGCGGATGTGGTCCTTTAAAAAGGCCACGGCCGAAATCCTTCCCGTTCCTTGTCCCCAGTCCTTTACCGTCTCTAATGACCACGACGAGGCGTAAAGCAGCGAAAAAATAACAATAATAATAAAAATACATAAATTATAACAAATATTGTGAAATCTGGATTGATTAATATTAGTCGTAATATGATATCCATTAGTTGTTGAATCATGGTTGTAGTAAAATTAGTGGTTCGGCATATAAGTATCTTCCATGCCATCCGTACAGCGAAAAAGTTTAGTTTTGAGACATGAAAAGTATCGATTGTATGGGAAAATTAACTTCTAGTTGAAGAAAATTGCTCAATTAAATTACTGATTCCTTTTACATTGATTGCAATTTAATTTCCAATGTTATTCCGTTATCACACCAAATAAAATCTGGCGAAGAAGACTGGAAAAATTCAGTTTAGAAAAGCATTTTAGAAATACCTGTTATCGCTGTTAGTCGTTATTAAATGACAGCTGTTACTGAATATGAGATGTTAAAGGCATGTTTTCACGTATAACTTTATGACCTCTGGCAAACAATCCAGAAAATGGTGTTCGCCGTATGTAAAAAAAAACGACAGACAAGGAACCGAAGAACGAACAATGTGTTAATATTTCTTTGTTTCCATAAGCTATGAAAAAATAAATCAACATTGTATGAAACGGAACCTGTTTTCGCTCTAACTGTGCGAAAACAGTTGGTCCTGATACCAGTATTTATACATTGATTGGTCTAACACCGAGTAAATTGTATTCAGCTTCGCATCGAGTCCATATTTTCTTTGACTTGGCTGGATGGCCAGACAACGGAATATGTTATCTTTAAAAATAACCTTCTTGTTTATATTCTTTGTTTGTTTTCACGAAATGCCTTTTAAAATATTCATCGCGCAAAGCTGCAGAAACGACTTGACATTTCGGCTGGCGACCGCGTTCAAAACCATTACCTCCGTAACAAACGGCACAGCTTCAGAAAACAGCAGTGTGACGTATGCTGCGGTCGTATGTAAGGCAAAACATTCCATGTGTACCGTTACCTGGTGAATTACAAACATATAAGAGTTCCTCGAATGTTCCTAAGCCAAGAGACGGATGTCGGATGGTTCTCTCAGTATCAGGCAAACGAGAATGAAATATCAAATTCATAGGGCAGGAAATATGCCGTAGCAGAGCTCATACTGACATGCAGTTCAGAATATTTATCTATTTATTATTATTATTTACGCATAAGTCCATCAGGGATACGCAAAGTATTTAGAAACGTTTATTTTCTTTCCTTTGTGCCCATATTTCCTTCATGCGCTTGCGTCGGCTTCTTTTATCTCATGAGACCATGTTATTTCAGTCCTTTTCTTCGGTCTTTCCACCTGATTAACTTGCCACTTGTGAATTTTGGAACATAAAGTCTACCTGTATTCGAAGTCCTTAGGAGTGATTCCTGCTAATCTGAGGTCTAATATATTTGATTGTATTTGATACTATTTTTCTTTTCCTTGTCGACGTCGAGGTCATTAGAGGCGGGATGCGATTGGGACAAGGAACGGGAAGGAATGCGGCCGTTGCCTTTTGATGGAAGCATCCCGACATTCGTCTGGAGTGATTTGGGGAAACTAAAGAAAACCCCCGGTCGGGGATCCGAACCGGCGTCCTCCCGAATGCGAGGTCAGAGCGTTATCCGCTCACCCACCACGCTCGGCGATATAATTTACTTCTATTTGTAGAAACCAGCTATTTGTCTTGAGAGTCTTTCAGGGTACATTCTTTCTATGTGCCCGTAAAATTTTACTCAGCATTTTTGAATATCGCTGTGAATTTCTGTATATTATTTTATAAGATTTCATGATTACTTATGAGTGCATTGAGTTCCTGCGACTTTCGAGTCCAAAATTTTACTGATAACTTCGCATCTTTTTTTCTCTCAAATATTCAATTTCTGTTTGTTGTTCAAAATTAGTGTTTCCTATCCAGAGAGGCATTCTGGTTTAATGACTGTATTGTAATGTTTCAGTTTTGTTTGTTTGGAGGTCCCTTTTGTGTTGTAAATATTTTTTTTCCACCTTTGGGCTTTTCTGTTTTTACTGTTTAGTATTGTACCGAATGTTACTTGCCTTCGCGTATAGCAGCTCAACGCAACTAATTTGAAATGAAGAAACTGGAATGTCTTCTTCAATATCTGAATCTGTGTGAAAGTTGGTGCATTAAAGTACAAAATTTACAGATTTACGCTGAACTGATTTTTGTTTTCTAATGCAGTTAGAAACAACTTCTGAGGAAAATAAACAAAGTCAAGATCAGGCCACCGATAGTAGCGTAAAGAATAGAAGATATTTTCTCAGTTTGTGACTCAAACTTTACATGTGTCAGGGATTTTTCCACTTTGTTTCATATATTATTAACCATAAATTAATTATCAGTGGTCAACTTCAAAGATAATAGAGGCAGCTGATGCAGTAATAGAGTCTTTTTAATTCCTGCAGCTTGATGTAGCGGGGCTAAACTGTAAAGGCAACCCCATATACAGCGACTTCAATTAGGTATATTCTTCGCACTCTGTGCAAAATATTAACGTCTTTCACTGCTATATCATTCTATCCTGGTGAGATGATGTTTTTATATGCTACTTGCTAGCGAACACTGGAAATACCACATGTCGTTCTGAAAATGATTTGTTGGCTGATCAGTGAATGTAAGATATACAGATAAATTTATTTACTACAGGAATGCGTAATGTACGTCTTATATATGATCCGTGACGTACTTAACACTTGATTTACAGCACATATCTGTTGTTAGATTTGTACTGTCATTGGTATTATAGTTATCTGAATAGCTTACAGAAAGAAGAGACGAAATGGTAGGTCATAATTTCTGAGACATGCTGGATTGATTAATTTGTTAGTGGAGTGAACGGTGGAAGGTAAGAACTGTAGAGGAAGACTGAGATTAGAATATATGATGCAGATAACTGAGGATTTCTTGCATGTTTAGAGTTTCCAGTTTTTCAACAGAGATTGTAACTATCAACAAAATATCCAGCTATATCCTTTATTTTAATACGATTAACATACTAGGTTTAATTCAACATGAAATGATGTCATGGGCGTAACGAAATGAAATGTTTGTTTTAACAGTTATTCTTCTCAGAAGTTACCACCGTTAATAAAAATTAATAACTGTTTTTCGTTCATTGGATTGTCGTGAAATTTGTAATTGTTATTTAAAACTGTTAGAAAAGATATACAGTACGGTATCAACCACCGAATGGGGAGCTTAAAGAAAGCGCCTGGAACAAAAGTCAGCAGTTGTAGTGTCTGTGTGATTAGCAACATTCAATGATCTCACAAGTGAGAACAAAAACAAAGCCTTCGCAAACAGAGATCAAAATAATGCAAACGGTTCTGGAGCTTGAAACATTTTGCAATCCGTTAAGAATTTCGCAATAATTTCATACTTATTAAACGAGCAATAACATTTTATTTTTATGGAGCACATCGTCCGATTTCACAATTCCGAAACAGAAATAGACTTTTTTTTTTGGTAATGTTGTCGCAATTATTTAAAGTACCTGAAATTATATCTTGAATAAAAATAATTATGTTAATACAGACGGACGATGGGTGAAAGGGAGTGACCTATCGCACATATCTTCATTTTATGCGTGCAGACAGTTGAAATGCTTATGTGCGCATTGGAGAAATGTTTTCATAATCCAGAAAATTAACATGTACTTTACCATATTTATATGTTTTATTACAGAACCATGTATTATTTGCACCATAACACGTGAGCAGAAATTAATTAATTCATAGTTTAAGCAACTACTGAATATTTAGCATTAAATGAAAGATTAATTAACTTCTGCTATATACTGATGCTCGCTGGATGAGTAGCGGGATTAATTTCCTTGTGGACTTCTCTGTTAATTAAACCGTAATATCCCCGTGCTTGAACGCATGACAATTAGCTTCACATAGATTAAGTAAAATACAAACCAGGCAGACATTTATCAACTATGGTAGTGAAACAGTCCCATAGAAATGAACATAGAGGCACAAGAAACATATGGGATCAATTACTAACAAACATCTCAAGTGGTTATTCATCAAGGAACAGGCAAAAATTAATTCATAACCCGTTTTGAACACTGCATGTTACCATTAAAAACATATAGGCCTACTCGTAGTACTGTCAAATACTGGTTATCTTGCTTCGCAAATTAGATACAATTTCCACTGTTAACAATAATAAAATAGCATCGCCTGTCAGTAACAACATTTGAATGGAATTCCAGAGACTCTGGTAAGTTTCTATTTTTGCAGGTAGTTTCATATCATATTTCAGAAGGGACTAAAGAAACTGAAGCAATAGATATGGTGTCGAGTGTACGGCACAACTTGAATGAACAGTACGAGATTCTAAAAATACAAACCGAGAGAGTGACTTTAAATAAATGTTTATCTCATGTAAGTATTTGCCTAAAGGAAACGACACAGATACAGGAAATGCGACAAGTAGTTGACTTTTGTGGAGATAGCATTTGAATTGGACGCTGAATATATAGTTAATCCGATAATTTACTCAAATACAGTAGGTGACGAAACTATGTTCTGAAATTTCTGGAAAGAGACAAAATTCTATAAAAGAAAATGAAGATGCAAGTTTAAATACTGCTTAATTACTACGAAAAATACATCTATTGTTAACTAAACCATTAGAAAATTATGTACGGCTGCTAAACAGTAACTTATCTGCTTAGATGGATTTAAATACGGTCACTCACGAGTACCACCTCGTATTGTTGCCAATTAACGTATTCCGCAAATAATCCTTAAGTATACGTTTCTGAGATCTAGTGCGTCACTCATGGGTGCCATCAATACGAATTTTAATGCTTAAGATGATTGCTACAATTAAAACTAATCTAACGAAAATCCTATTTTGCTCTTAAAGTGTAGTAATGATTAAAAAGGAGCTCCTGGTTATAAAAGTAAATTCGAATTAACGTATACCTCTAAAGTAAATTATTTTAATATAAAAGTATCAAGCGTTTCTTTGGTCAGGAAATAGTAGCACTAATTGACTGTGTTATAACGTTAAGGCTGCTTTACCAGATTAAAACTGTGTTCGAAGGAAATAAATGAAGGATTATTCTTATTTTGAATTGAAACGAAGAAGATACATGTTTGTAATCTGTCTAAGGTACCGCTCCATTATGTCATCAACTTTTTTTCACTTGACTATTTTTAAAACGTATAGGACTTTACCGTAGCCTCGCTTCAATCTCTTTGACTAATAAATATATTTCACATTATTTTGTCATAACATATTTACCTTCCCTACATTACCACATTATGCGTCATATGTCGTGCAGATATGATTTGGAATTAAATATCGATCTTATATTTTGTATATTTTATTCTAGCCTACATTAAAAGAGATATAATTATCCTTCGTATTGCTTATTTAATTCGTATTTTTCTTCTTGACTAAGACTACTCCATCAATCAGTTTCCAACACATTTTAGTAACAGTACTAATACGTTGAATGACTTCCTTAAATCTTAACACAATTTCATAGACGTCGGTCACAATCGATCACATCCTTATCGAAATTCATGATTCATCTAGTAAGCCTGCCATTTTCTTTCATCTATTTCGCTATCTCGTTATCTTTCAATTAGTTCTTGCTAATCTCTCGAAATCGGCACCGATTACTATAGTTGCTTCAATACAAGTCGTTAGTAATTACAGTTGATATCTTTTTCTCTTTACATTAACAATACCCTTTTCTGTTCTTTATGAGGGATGTCCCTAACAAACACTTTTCAGTACATCCCACATCATTCCACAACCGCGTGCATGTTATATCAGCTATAATCTTTGTTACAGAAAAGAACATGGATCTTAGATACAGCATTAAAGACAGGGAAAATTAATAGCGCTTGCTAACAAGAGGATGGTTACAACAGAGACAAAATCGGAGATTCATTTACGTGCTGGCGTCCGGATGGTCAGCGTTGCAATCAGTGGAAGCAACGTAACGTGGCCAGGAAGCAGCAGTTAGCGTACTTTAATCTGGGCTCAGTGAGGACGCGATGCTTTGACGCGGTGGTGATGAGAGAATTTCCGGCGCCCCAGATACTAAGCAGGCGTTTCGCAAGCATCGACGTCGCTTCTGGAAGAGGTGACGCAAAGCTTCCGGCAGCCCTTCCAGCTCCGGGAAGGACGTCTACTAATTGACACTTGTAATAGGACATCATCAGCTAGTAAACACGAAATAATATACGCAACAATAGTTATCACAAATATCCACATAGTAGCTCGTGTAGCAAGCAAAGATTTGCAATATTTCTTCTATTATTATTATTATTAATTTTGATTGGGATGGAAGTTAACGTTCCGGTGGCAATTCCCCTTGTCATCTAATTACCCCCTTTTATTTTTTAAAAAATTTCCTACATAATTGGAGTGTTAAATTCCTCCCTATTTACTTTTCAGATTAACAAATTTTAATTTTAAATTCCTTAAGCGTTTTTGGTAAATTATTCATCACTTCACTTGTTAACTTGTTCCAATACCTGACACCCTTACCAACAAAAGAAATGCATGAAATCGAACTCCAGCTTGTGGTCATGGTCGTCTTTCCCCTTCCATGCACTAGTTCCTAACTCTTTGACCAATATCCCTCCAAGCCCCATCACCAACATATGCCCAGTACATTCCCTGCACTCTCTTCACCCTCCCCTTTCCTCCAATGACTCCCAATCCAGAATAAATCCTTTAAACAATTACGAAATTTTTTCCGTTGGAAAAAGAACCAGTTACTGGCAGTTAACCTGTAGTGGCATAAGTCTGGCCTCGCATTCGGAAGGACGCGGGGTCGATTCTCCGCCCGGGCATCCAGATTAGGGTTTCCATGCCGTGATGCTTCCCTCAGAATGCCATGGCCAAATTCCTTCTCGTTCCTTGACTTCAGTTCTTTCCCACCTCTAATCTCCTCGACGTCGACGAGGCGTAAAGCTATAAGGGAAAAAAAATAAGGGAAAAAATAATTCGGAACCACTGCTTGAACAATTGAATTAATTGAAATTTTCCAAAATCTTGGTGTTCCCTAAGACGAAGAAGGTCTACAAAAAGCAGTAATCCCGAAACTGCCATTGAACTTGTGAGTATGACGAACATAACAAAAGAACAATAAGTATGTCCTAAGGGGTTGCAAGTACTTGTTTGGTTTGGAATATTTCAGTGATAAAATCTAACACAAAATAGAAAATGTATAACACAATACAGGCTGTAATCGTCAGTTTCTTTGTGTCAGTGTGGGTGGTCTTTTAAAGACAACTTGGAAATATCAAGGTCACCTTGCAGCAACATCCTGTGGGAATAGCCGAGCGCATGTGTTAGGCGAATCTTGAAAGGTTAGCACAATAAACTGCGCTAGTACGCACATGGAGGGGAACAGGCAGCTAGACTTCCTCTACACGAGGTCGCTCCTCACCGCTTCACATTTGTTTCCAAATATTTACTTTCGTATTAAAAAACTAATTTTATTAATGATCCAGCTTGTCTCGTTTAGGTTAGTTATCACATTATGTACTTCGATGATGAGGATAGCAGTAAGAAAATCATCATGAAAAAATGCAAGGAATGCTAATTAGAACCATTTTGTACTCAAAGCAAGGACTGATGTTACGATCATGATCGAAATATGTTCGACTGGTTTCTTGTCTGGCGGTCTAGGTGGTCAAAACATTCGTTGGAATTGTCCAGAATGTGAACGATGTTGGGCCGCTGATATGGCTCTCTGTCATCCATCGTTGTTTGGGGACATAAGGGCCATGAATGGCTGCAAATGGTTTCCAAGTAGCTGAACTTATCTATTTCCAATTTGTTTGACTACAGGTCCCCTGTAAACACACTGCCCATACTAGCATCCACTAGCTTTCGCCGTCCGGGGAAATTGTATTTTTTTTAAAAAAGAAAGGTCACCCATCTAGCCATCTAGCTGTTCTCTAGGAGGCCCACAGCATTTGCTAACTCCTGCTACGTGGCTAATCTGGTATTGTGCTGACCGCCTGGGTCCATGGCCTCGCAACATTTGAAACCTGCCATAAGCTTCTATCAACAGGAATCATAACTTATGTGACCACGTAACATTTTTCCTGTCATCTAGGCCCACCTGGTATGTTCACGAGCCCAGGAGAGGTGCCGTAGCCGATTGCGTTTTTTGAAGCGATAACTTCCATAAGCGCGATACACGATGTTTGGACAGGCGTAAATCTGCGAGTTCGTGACGTCACGTCACCATCACGCCACCTGTTGCGCGTATGATATGCGCGTTGGACACTGTTCGCAAAATTGTTACACAAACACACAGATTTTTTCCAATTTTGATAGAACTCTGCATACGTTCTTTAAAACAAATAGAAAAACACTGTTTACGTTTGATTTAAAGAAACCATAACTCTCTCCTCCTTTCTCTACTCATCTTAATTTCTGCCAACGTTGTTCATACAAACCCACAGTTTTTATCCGTTTTTGATAGTATTTAGCACACATATACTTCAAAACAAGGAGGTCTGGTAGCTCAGCGGTTAAACCGCAACTTCCAAAAGTTCTCTCTCCGTTCGCGGGTTCAAATCCCGCAGTGAGATGGAGTTTTTAGGAGTTGTATTTGATTATACGAGCTACTCCGGGACGTTCCGTGGTTATGATTTCACCTTAAACTCCTGCAGAAAGGAATCAGCCTTCATGCTCCTGAAACAATAGCTTGGTACATCTCCTTCGGGAACATTCAACGAACCGTCGGGTTATGAACTAAATTACATTTCTAGTTTTTGAAATGAAAACTTTTTTAGCGTTGGGCGATTTTTGAATGGGTAAAATCTTATGAGTTCGCATTACCGACATGCTAATGTTAACAGTATATCTGTAGCGGTCTGGTGGCTCAGTGGTTACGGTGTCTGACTGGGGAACAAAGGTCCCCGGTTCGAATCTCTGTGTCGACGGAGATTTTCAGAGGCCATTAATCCGACCATCATCTCTGGCATAGCTTGCTGGATAATGTGAAGTACGCCAGAACGCTTCCGTGGTTCGGATTCCACGTTGAACTGTAGAACCCTGATAACACTACCAGGTTAGGTTAAGGCGCGGAGCCAATAGAACTCCTGTCACCAGGTCATTACGTTCACACGGAATTATTATTATTTAGTATATCTGTAGCTGTAAGTATGACGTGTTGTGCGCATGATATTAATAGTTTGTAAGTTTTCACTTCTGTCGGCAGTCCCCAATGATTGCTGATTGGTGTCTGTCTTCTGCTATCATAACCCATCGACGGCATATTTCGCTGCACTGTCCTCGCGGACACAACTGTCGTACGACCCACATTGAGTGTTGCAGTCTGCCTGTCAACAGTTACACCTCGGCGTATATGAATATTTAAATGACGGTGTTTTGAAAGTCTCATCTCATTTTCTAGCTGATTCCTAACCACTTCCACACTGTAGACGAAACTTCTGCGTCATGACATTGCAAAAAAATTGTAATAAACAATAATTATTGTGTAAATTTAAGAAGCAATTAACGAGTGATATAAAACGCAAATTAACCAGAAAGCCGTTGTACATTACCCTCCCCTAGCTAGGACCACCCTGAATTATATTTTTCCCCCTTGCGGCAGCTTTAGAGTCAGGAAAAGACGGTGGGTAAGGAGCGGGAAGAAATTCGGTAATGGCCTTTCGAAGGAATCATCCCGGCATTGCCTGGAGTGATATGGAAAACAATGAAAAATGGCCCGATGGGAATTCGAACCAACGTCCTTCTGAATGCAAGGCCAGAATGTTACAGCTGCACCCACCACTCTAGGTAATCCGGGATTAACTATGTTATTGACGAAGATTTATGACACAGCAAAAACAATAAAAATTTTACAGAAGGAAACGAAAACTTCCTGCAAATGAGAACTTCTCTTTCTAATTCTTAGGTCAGGAACCACATTTGGTGTATTATAAATACAGATTTAAGTACAGAAAAAACACATTAAATCACATTTAATTGCTATAGACATGGAAAACTATATTCAAAATTAGGTTGTGGTTCATAATAAAACCGCTATTTCTTTAAATTCAAAAGGGAAAACATTATTTTAGTGAGCTTTGAGGCTGTGCCAACCTGAAACCGATAAAAAAATTCTGATTTGTGCAGATTTTATTACTCATCGAAATTGTTTTAATGTTTCTATGAAGAGAATCATTCAGTTTATGAGCTGAAAGTACAATTTAATACAAGCTATGCTATTTTCTTCTGCATCTTAAACATTAGGAGACTTACTTCGAGATATTACCATCAGTTCGGCTCCACAATGGCTACTTCATATATTTGTGATCTGCCCCCTTCCATCTGGCTTTACGCCTCATGTCATTAGAAGAAGGAAAGCACTCGAGGCGAGGAATAGGAAGGAATTCAAGCATGGCCTATTGAAGGAACTATCGCGGCAATGGTCTGGAGTGATTTGGGGAACTCAAATCTGGATGCTATGACGGGGATTCGAAATCACGTCCTCCACATTGCGAAGTCAGAACGTTACCGCTCACCCACAACGCTCGGTACTGCTCTGTCAACTGTGTAGCGCAACACCTGTGGTGAACACAAATTCGTGAAGTGGAATAATGTCATACGTAGAACATGTTTACAGCGACAGTATTCGTTGAGTTGTGAACCTTTCCGAACTTCCATGGGTTCAGAGACAGAAGGGTTAAATTAGTTTCTTCCATCAATATCAACATCTCCAAATCCAGCGCCCCCATCTCTCCTCTCTCCCCCAAAGCCGCCGTTCTAGTAGTTTATTTCAGCCTGGCAGCTGACAGGAAAGCTCTCCACATATCCACGCGACACTTCGTCTTGCTGCTGCGTTCCTCCAGGCTGTAAATTTGTCCGTTTCCCTATTTTCCATTAATCGCTGCCATATAGTCCCGCGACCAGCAAACACATAAGGTGGTAGGTAAAAAAAAAAGAAAAAAAAATGTCGTGTTGTCAGTTAAGAGGCCACATTTGTTTTTAACCTCCTGCTGCCACTATAATTACAAGAGGAATTTGGTGGTTACGTGAAAATGTTCCAAGTGATTCTGACGCCACAGAAATTTCCATATCGAAAAATAGAATGCTAGTCTTGAATCGATGTGGAGAGATGTTCATTATTATAAACAGCTCGCAGAAAAATCCAAAGCAATATGAAGTGGGATGTAGTCTTGTTGGTGGCAAAAGTGAATACTAAACTGAGTTCAGTTAAACAATGGGAAAAGGGCCTATTGTATTGGCAAGAATCAGCTCCTTATTCAAAATGATTCCTTTCACTGCGTAGCGGACTTACATGAAATTAACACATGGTGGTTTCAAATCCTGCGAAATCCATCTAAAATAAATCTTTGCGATAGATATTACGGTATGATTTTATAAGAATGTGGCTACTAATATGTGCCGATCGCAATTTACTTGATCTTTCATAATTTTAATTTCCAAAGATTAATCAGGCAGACATTGTATCCGCTCCAGTTTACACCCTTACATTTCGTCAATGAAGAATCTAAACAAAAACCGAAATGTTACACAAACAATAATACTTCATCTCGCCGTAAAAATTATTTTTGAATAGGAAACGATAGAAATCTTTGCAAGATACAGGTTACACTACCTCTGTTGCTCATCTCCTCTGACTGAATGAAAATTATTACGCCTCAGGTTCCAGTTCTGGGTTCCAATAAATATCTATACCACATCTCACGAAAACATATGCAACGCTAATGGAGATGTCAAAACGTTATTCCTTTTTATGCCGTCATTTGTGGGAGCGTTTTTAGGTACGGTTTCAACATTTTTTCTTCTTAAAAGACTTGAATAATCAAAGCGAGATGATCTCATGTTGCATAAAAGCTGTTCGAACCATCGTTCTTTGTGTCTGATTAAATCGTAAAAGTTTTTCACATATCTGAGTTAATAACATTCTAAGGAGTCGATAACAGCATCCTAAATACAGCAGCAAATTTTCATAGATATAATTTGTAACTGTTAAACTTAAAACAGTTGAGCAACCTCACCCCGAATCGAAAAACGTATCCGGAAAGGAATCTATTAACTTCACCTTTTGAAATCTAATGACAAAATATGCACGATATTATTTAACTGTTTTAGTTATCTTAATAGCTCACCGCTTATATAAATCAAAAATGAATTCACACTTGTATGCCTTTATCTTTGCTTTGAAATCACTTGTTTTTAAACTCTTAGCCCAATATCATTACTGACGATTAAAGGATCTATTTAGGCGTAGGAATGAAGGTAGCAGCCAAATTGTAAACCCCGTAAAGGCATAAACTTTGAACTATATTTGTTGAGTTTTTCCCTTAAGTAATGTGTAGTTTTAGGTGTAAACATCAGACTCACTCAAGAAGTCAATAATCAAACCGCTTTATAAAAAGGGTGAAACCTCAAAGATTGAAAATTACAGACCGACATCACTTCTACCAGCATTTTCAAAAATCTTTGAAAAAGCAATGTACAGAAGGGTATATGCACATCTACAAAAGAATGACCTACTCAGTAAAGTACAGTTTGGTTTTAGACAAGGCGTTTCAACAGATTCAGCAATTTTTGCTTTTGTAAACGACGTACTGGAATCAATGCATAAAAAATTAAATTCCCTAGGTATATTCTGTGATCTTGCTAAGGCTTTTGACTGTGTTGATCATGAGATTCTACTAGGTAAATTAGACCACTATGGAGTTATTGGTAAGCCAGGACATTGGTTTAAATCGTACCTGGAAAATAGAAAGCAATGTGTATCACTGAAAGATGCTAATACAGGAGATGTTATAAACTCAGAATGGGGTATAGTTATATGTGGTGTGCCTCAGGGTTCAATTCTTGGCCCTCTGCTGTTCTTAATCTATATAAATGATCTCCCACATATACTAGGTGATAATGAACAGATGGTGCTTTTTGCAGATGATACTAGCATAACCTTGAAAGACCCATCAGCACAAAACCTCGAAAACACAGCAAATGATGTTATAAAGAAAATTAACAGGTGGTTTAATGCCAACAAACTAATACTTAATGTAGAAAAGACACAGTTACTTCAGTTTGTTACAAAAAATAAAACAAAGGTCAGCTATAATGTGATATCAGAAGGAAAAGCAATCAATGAAAGCAGTTTGACAAAATTCCTGGGTGTATATATAGATAAGAAATTGAACTGGAAACAGCATATTCAACAACTTCTTAAAAAACTGAATTCTGCAACATTTTCACTGAGGGTAATATCTAGAATAGCTAATATAGAAACCAGAAAGTTAGTATATTTTGCATATTTTCATTCCCTGCTCACTTATGGCATCTCATTCTGGGGAAACTCGTCACAAGCACATTGGGTATTTAAATTGCAAAAGCGTGCTATAAGAACTATTTGTGGAGCAAGCCCACAGACGTCGTGCAGAAATCTATTTAAAAACCTGGGTATACTAACAATGCCAGCACAGTACGTATACTCTGTACTATCATTTGTAGTGGAAAATCCTGAACACTTCAATCTTAATGCTGACATACATAGCCATAATACTAGGAATAAATATAATATTCACAAGGATTACAAATCACTGTCAATTGTACAGAAAGGGTTAACATTTACTGGAGCTTCCTTATTCAATGTATTACCAACAGAAATTAAATGTTATCTACAAAAACCCAACTACTTTAAGTCCAAACTGAAAGAGTTTCTGCTTCAGAACCCATTTTACTCTGTGAAAGAATTTTCTTCTTGGAATTTGGTAACTAAGAATGACTGATAAAATAGTAGTATGGAAGGGGAAGGTGACAAAATTATTCACAATTACTAAAATGATATATGAAATAATTACACTGTTTACAAAATTTCACTCATATATAGGAACTAACATGGGATAGCATGCACTCAAAAACTGCTGTGAAAAATTATCATACTAACAGGTTTTACAGTAATTGACTGCTTATGAGTTGTTGGTAATATAATTGATATTGCTAATAGGTTTGTGTAATGTTCCACATAAATAGCAACTAACATAATATAATATGTAGTCACAAATTACATTGAAACATATCATGGTAACTGGTTGGTAAGAAAATAACTGGTTATTAGATGCTGGTAACAAGTGTATACACTGTTCCACATAATAAGTATTAATTAACACGGGATTGTATTTGTAGATTACAGGAGATATTGGTTATACTAATGGGTTGTTGCTAACTTGTTGTCAATATATAATAATATTATCAATTATATAGTAATATTGACATTACTAATAAGTGTATGTACTGTTCCACATCCCCGAGATTATTCTCACATGGGATCAAAGTGAACATATCTATCTATCTATCTATCTATCCACGTAGTCGTCCAGGTATACGCGAACAGAAAATTAAAACTGTAGTGATACTGGATTTGAATCCTCCAACTTTAGCATGACCGCTCGTTGGGGCAGCCGTGTAGGATTCTAAAGGACACAGAACTCGTCTCTTTTACTGTAATAAGACCTTCACTTCCAAGCACTGTGATCCTCTTCAGATATATTATAATCAAACAAAATACCCGAGATGGCTTAGCGCGTATTTTTATTTTTTGTGCAGTTCCTAGTTTTCTGATATTGACTACCGTTGTATGATTTTAGCAATCACTGAATTTGAAATAATAACGAATTTTACAAAACGGGTTTAAATAGAATGGGAAACGAAAAACTTGAGTAGCTTTCCCAGTATCAGTTCTGGAGAATTTTGAAGCATTGGCTAAATATTTCAGAATTCCTTCACAGTCATATATGAATGCTATTACTACCTTCAATCATTTTTGATAATTGTTTTAGCATAATATTATCTTGCCGCTTTTTGTTGTTGTTTATTTGATGCTCTCTAATACTATTGATGTTTTCTCTTCTTTGTCTGTAGGCCTACATTGTACTCCTTTTCTAGATTCTGTTTATTATCTTCAACATTTATAGATGTTTAATTAATTCGAAAAATCTAACAATAGCTGGAAAAATATTACATGTAAAATCATTTTAGCAAAGTTAGAATTAAACTATATTATACTATAGTTACATATCATTTGATTGGGAGAAAGAAATAGGAGGGAAAATATATTAATTCCAGGAAGGGTAATTGTTCAAAACTGTATTCTGGAGAACATTTTATAATTATGTATCTTCATTTAGTCCACTTCTTACGCAATTTCTGGTGAAAGCGACTTGTTTCTTCAAACCATAAACTGAGTGAAACTTGGGGAATGCCGATTACGTGACATCCATTCAAAACATATACCGCAAGAACGCGTTTGACAGAAAGAATTGTGATGAAATGCAAGAAACATCTAAAGAAAAATGGAAATTAAAAGTTTCGCGATGTATCCGAACGACGTTGGCTTATCTCAAACTAAACATGGTGACTGAACTGAGAAAGAATTGCTGCTAGAAGTTATCGTTTAATACACAATTCTTTGCCTCCATCTGAGATAAAACAGATAAGACTAGGCAAATAAGTAGTTACACTGAGTGCTTCAAATATTCAATTTTTCTTCTAGAATTTTGAAGCTCTGAAGATGAAAGTAGCATCAACCTCTGTCCGATACATTACAGAGTAAACAATTCAGGGACAGTCTAAAAAATTCTGGTCCTCAGTTATACGTGGCAAAGTAAATTACTAAACATGGAATAGGTCTCAAATTACAGCCACATGAGTTTTAACAGGCACAACAAGCACTTAAAGGAAATGTTTTTAAGGAACAAGTAGTGTACAAAAAGTTTATTTCTGCAGACGTTATTAATCCATGTTTCCAACTTATTCAGACTTTTACGTCTAAAACCAAGTGTAAAAAACCAAGGAACTTTAAGAATAGTAACAAAAATTGTGACTTACTTCAGGAAGGGAATAGTGTATACTATTCCATTCCTACTATAAAAATAATTTGATTTGCCAGCATTTGCTTCTACTTTTTTAAATTAAATGTTAAGCAAGTAAATAAGTAATACCAAGTCAGGAGATATTTCATTTCGCTGAGGACCTCTTCTCTCTCACTTTTTCCATTTTTTCAATGTGGAACGTAGTTAAGGCTATACGCATTAGGTGTATAAACGCATCTGAACTCCAGGCGATGAACTAAGAGATGAAATTTTATTTTGAACGACGCAGTTTTTTACTAATTAGAGGATTTAATGTTCATCAGATAAGATATTTGCATGAAGACAAGGAATTTGAATTAACAGCTACAAAAATTAAAACAATTGGCTGCTGAAGTCAGTCCTTAATACAGCGAGATATACACGTTTCATTTCTTTCCTCGTGAAATTGTTTGCAAGAAAAACTTCTCCAAATAATTTTTCTTACTCCGGTTTAGGTATGATAATCATTTAAAATCTACTTTGTGGATGAGAAAAGTTGGTAGGAGATTGTATAAACTCTGAACGCTGTGGTTTGGTAACAGATGGATTACTCTAAACGTTTTGTTAATCCTGAGGATGCCAGCTTTGATGTCCTACTGTAGTTACCAAAACCTTTGCTGCTAAGACGGTACAACATTCCTTCTTTTTTTGGATCCCCTCGTTCAGACGGGATATATTTCAGTCTCTAAATGAACTTGGTAGCTGTGTAGCAGTGTTCCGACCATTTCGCATACTGGACAATTTAATTCATCTTAAATAAAACTTTAATAGATTTCGTCGCTTTTCTACCAAGTCCCAAGGCTCATTGGTTTGCTATGGGGGAACTCTGTGTTTCATCCGATTTGATCGGCGATCAGAAATCACAATGTGAATACACCGCATGTTATGTTGTAGCGTCTCTTACGCCATTTTCTGATTCGTTGGTACAAATTAATTTTAAAATGAAGCTTTAAATTAGTTCTATCCCATGTTATCCTTTATGAAAACAATTTGACTTAAAGCATGAAATTACCGATGTAATATTCTGTTTTTTAAAATAATGTATTTTCCCTCTTGTATACTTATAAAAGTGGAGGCTATAGGCCTGCTTCCGCGTTACTAACTTTGATGTCGATCTACTATTACAACGGTTAAGATTTAAAGAAGAGATACCATTCTTTTTTTTTTTTTTGGGTAGTCATGTTAAAGAATAAAGCCGAATATTTCACGAGCAAATCCAAGCTGTTTATTCGATTTAATTTTTCTGTAAACTTTACATCAACTGCAGCAAAATCGTTGGAGGTTTACGGCGCTATGAAATGAATGGAATTTTTAGGTTGTCATATTAGCGACGTCATTTAATAACTCAGTGAAACGTAAAATTAGAATTTTGCAAGCATCACTTAGACAATCATCAATTCTAATAAAAGGCTACTCTGTCATTGTAAGGCTGACGTCGGCACCCAGGCTTCGTTGTGGCTTGAAACAGCCAGAGATGCTGCTAAACATTGAGGTTATGAACGCCGTCTAATAACAATTCTCTTTAGTTAAACATTGCGAAGGAATAAGCTGCCAGAGCACTGAAAGGACAGTATGTATTTCGTTTGAATAAAGTATTAATTATTATTGGTTTTGTTTATTTAGCGTATATGCAGATGCAGTCGTTAAATTCTCTGATCGCTGTTATGGTAAGCTAAGAAATATGGAATCACGTTTATATCGCGATACAATGTATTCTTGTGCTTGCGATAGCTTTCATTTGCAAGCAGAAATATTAACAGTCGTCATTACAGCACAGGAATGTGTTACTTAAGTTTTTAATAAAATAATTGAAGTTACTTTATGAGAGCCTTGTTATCGAAATCGTTACTTCATGCGAATGAAAGTAGTTCCACATGAGGTCTGGATCACTATTATTACGCTGCAAAACGTGAGTTGTATGTCTTTAATCTGCTTTGCTTTTATTGACTTCATTTACGACGCATGTAAGTGGTTTCAACTGTGTCAGCCGTTCGAGTGTTGTTATATGAACCTGAATTATGGGTTGCGAAAAAGAAAGATGTATAAGATTGTGGGTTAAGTTTGTATCGCTAGGCATGGTGTTACTAACATGCAAAGCATTAATGCACGTGTTATTGGAGCTTTAAATTTTTGGGTCAATTTTAGCGGAGTTTAGTGATATTGGTTGAACTGCACCTTCAATCGGGATGACAACTGAAATATTTTGTTACACAATAAAGACCGAAGAATTATATCGAGCGATATTTATAACAAATGTATATAACCAAGCAATTGCGAATAAGCAACTCTTTTCCAGAGCATTCCGTTCAACCAGTCTTTTCGATTGTCTTAGAAGTTAGTTCCCTACAAAAGGTATTTCATAAATGGAATTATACTAGTAAACAGGAGTTTTATGCTTCAAAAATTCCGTTTAAACATTCTGCTTGCATTATAATATGGCGTAAATTAATATTTACACATCCATAATTTCAAATTCTCTTTGATACGTTTCCTGTCAAAACGACTGTAGTATTAGATTTACGTTTTTGATTATAAGTAAAGATCCTACTTCATCAAATTAATAACATTGTGCAGGAGACATATGTTCAGATATTTCACAACGTTTTACGTAAATCATTGCAAAACCTTTCCTGAATCTTATGGAATGGGAATGATATTTTTGACTCCGTTTACACCGTGAATACGCTAATTTAAATTTGTCGATAAGTATACCGTAATTATAAAGTGTATTGAGATAGTAAATTAATGTAAATATATAGTATTGTAATGCTCCATTATATCCAAAACCGTCCGGCATGAGCGCAGACCATTCTGACTGCGGTTTTTAGAGGTTGTCCGTAGTCATCAAGGCGAATGCTAGGACGGTCCAAAATATACTTACCACACACAGAACATAGCTACACATTTCTAAGACAGATGAAACACTTCACTCCCTTCATTAGTACGTGGTAAGACTGGGCAATAGGTATAAAATGCTTATGGCCGTAAAATCAAATCTACAAATTTGATTATGAGTAAAACTCATCAAAGACAGCCTATCCATAATGTCGGGAAAAGGTGGTGAAGGAGAAGATATCCATAACCATATATCCAAAGCTGTGCATTCTGTTTATACCAGATTTCAGATGAGGTAACGATTTTGTTTTTCCGTATGACTTGCTGTGGTCAAGAGGACTCCTAATGGAAGAATTTTCAACTCTTGAGTCTTTTGTCTCTGACGTGATAACTGTCCTAATGGAGTAGCTGTATTGTCACCAATTGTTTGTGTAGTCTGTGTTTTTGATACGCATATTTTTTTTATGAAATGCGAAATCTTCGGTGCGAAGACTGGGGACTGTGCCAACATTCAACCAGGTGATTACTGGAAACCGTTTAAAACCCGAAATAAGGACATCCAGCACACCGGACCCAAAATTAGAACCTGTAACCGTTGTAAATCTCCAGCACATTGTTTTTTACGTGTGAGTTGTATCAGTCCTCTTTCTCCTCAATGGTTAGATGAGCGGGGAAATTTAAGCTGTATGGGTATTCCCTTGCCTTTCACAATTATGGAAGTGTATTTATCTGTTTATTATTTTACGTGGATGACTGTGAAGCGTGTATGTCCATTGCAGTCTGCTGAGAACGAATTGAAGATTGAAGCTGGGATAGGGCGAAAACCGGTGCTGGCCTATTCAGACCTACTTTTCCAAAAGACACCAAGGGGCCTCACTCAATACGCACATATTTGGGATTTAAAAAGAATTTGGTGAACAATCTGGAGATCAGAAATTATGCACCAACACCTCTCCTACCCTGACGTCCAAGTCCTGGACTCGAACCAGGTAACGCCTCTTCAGGCGACGACACATACAACCCAGTCAACGGGGCGTGTGTGAATAATATATAAGAACGCAAACGGGAGGAATGAAACTATTTGTTTAGCCTTTGTGGTGTTCTAATTAGCAAGCTGGCCGATAAGACGAGTTGGCAGTGTGTGACGCGGCAGGTGCTACGCGCTCGGGGCGCTGCGCTCAGCCGTGGCCGCGTGTTTTGCATGGCAAACGCGCTGCCCGCACAGTTTGCATTTCAAATGTCAGAGCTGGAAGGCGAGACATCAGATTAATGGCGGTCCCCGGCGAGCGGCGAAATCTCGAAAAGAGAATGGCAACAGCGCGCTACACCAAAGCGAAAAGGGGGAACCGGCGCGCTCTACGGGAGCTTTTGAAAACGAGTCCCTGTGATAACACAGCTCTCCCCTCACTCACCATCACCTGCTAAACTTTCATTCAGCTCCTTTCGTTAAAGACACTCCGTGTTTCAGTGCGATAACTTCATCTGTCTATCTATACCTATAAAGCGAAAACCGGATATATTTGTCCAAAAAAACTCACAAACTACTGCGCAGATTTCGATGGGTTTTCACCAGTTTTGAAGATTAGAATCTCAACTGAATTGTTTGGTATGTCTTATGCTTCAACGTAACATAACGCCGGAGCAGTAAGTCAAAACATGAACGTATTGCGTGAAACGCCAAAGATGAAATACCAACTAAATGCTTATGTCACATTTCGTTAAAAAATTATGGCCATATTATCACATGTAACGTTTCATTCCTTAACTTTTAGTTTTTATTCTTTAAATTCCATATATGGCCGTATGGAATGTGAAGAGGAAACTACCCAAAGTGTAATATAAAATATGTAAATTAATCTTAATAATATAATGAAAAAATCTTTCGCCAACTTTGTTGGTTCTTGAAACTACGATCTCAAACCGCACAGCTACAATCTCTAATGTTTTGAACTGAAATTAAATTTTATGTTAAGATATCTGATGGGTTTGAACTTTTAGTGTCGGTATTACCGGTATTTTTATAATTTATTCCTGAACGATTTTGTCTTTACCACATTTCCTGAAAAAAATAATTGTTTCTATTGCTGCACGAATCGCTGTGGTTATTCTGATAAAAACTTGGTACAAATATTCCTGATAGTATGGCTAAAAATATTGCAGGGATAAATCACCCCCAACCCCATACTTTTTCTGCTATACCGGGGGTTAGCCGTTTAAATGCGTATAGAAAAAGGAGCGACTGACAAGAAATTTGATTCTCTGTTATGAACTTCAATATTTACTGTGTGGCCAGATCAGCGTAGATCATACCGGGAAACGCCCGGAACCTGCTAATATCCAATTATTAGAACCGTTTATTTTAGCTGGCAATTGGACATGTATTAAACATGTTGGGCCGTCCAGAAAATGACTCAATGAATCTCGTACTTCATTTTCAGACGTGAAATCTGTTAAGTTACACATACGAAAAACAAGTCAAAAGTGATAGTGGTTGATATAACAATCCACATTCGAAAGTTGTTTGGTATATAACGTTTTTGCAACTCAGTAAATATAATATTAATGAAATAAGGTGCTTAGAAATTTACTGTCGTATTTAATATAGTGTAGAACGCATTTTAAGTTCTGTGTTTTTTGTTTTTCGTTTTAGTGGTTTCTGAGCTGTAAGCAAATTCCTTTATTTACCAAGTTTTTTTTTCCCTTCATTTTCTATTTCTCTTTCTCCTTTCTCTCCGTTCAAACAAGTCCGTTACCTTCACGATTATTTGTTTTGGATATTTTAGGTCTTGCTGAGCTGTTTCATCCATCGGACTTGCACCGGTCATCTTGGAAACACTGTGTAATTTACTGTAATTGTTTATATTTTTATAATAATTCGTTTTCAGTTTAAAAGAACATCGTAAGTCAACTATACACTTTTGATCGGCAAGCATGTTATAAATTTCGATAAACTTTACGTGTAGTATCCTGAAAAAGTTAACACAGGAATTATCCAAGGTAAACTAAATTATACACACTTATATCCATACGATGAACCAGTGAAATCTGATTCTCTAATAATTTCGTAAACAAACAAATTCTAATATGTTTGTAAACAAGTTTAAATTGTTTACGTTTGTCCACCTAATTGAGCATGCAAATATTAGCAAATAAAGACGGAAAAACAAAAAATGCTGTATAACTCACATACCCAACATATACTTTGTGGATAAAAATGACTGGTTCGTGGTCTCCGAAGGATCCCCCCCCCTCCCCCCCCCCCCCCCGAAACCAGAATCAAAGGCGGGCACGTTCAGAAGTTTAACGATGTCATTTCAGACGACGATTCAGTCAGCTTCCTAATCACCGAGAAAGTTGTGCACTAATATCAATGCCAATGTGACCCTTTAATCCGATTCACTTGGAGTTCTACACTTCAGTTACAAAACGATTTATCAAATAAAACAACTTGGAGATCAGTCCTCCAACTATTGACGTTATATGATGTAGTACAACAGAATTTTAGACATTTCACGATTATCAACACTTCTTATCAATATTCGTACCCCACGCTCATTCCAGTTGTCACAAATAAAATTTCGCTACTTCGTCACTCTCCCCAATCGCTACAAGTGGTTTTTATTGTAATTTTAGATATTTAATCTCTAAAAGCTGCGTAAAGGGGCAGGCTTACCAGATACGGCGGAATTCAACAATACATGTATTCTCTAATCCCAAAAGGGCGTTTCTGAAATCCTTCCAGGGAACAGTTTGTTTAGTCGAAAGCAAATTAAAGTATCACGTGATTTTTTGTGGTATGTCCCGTACGTTAGATCATAGAATTGAACTGTGCCTGTTCAAATTCTAATAAACCGAAGATTTTCACCCGAAGTTACAAAATCCCGCGCCTAACCTTCAAAAGCTATTATGGTGTTTGAAGCTTAAATTCGAGTTTCATTCTGGTAACTGAGTTTGAAATTAGGGATACATTAGCTTATCTTCCCATAAGTGCTTTGTCCTTGAAAAAAAAAAATCTCTCGTCTTCACCATCTTTTCCTAAAATTTTAAGGTCTGCTGCCTCGGGTGAGTTTCACTCATTTGCACTGTCATATTTGGGTGCCCTTGCTGACGCCAAACATCAGATGCCTGCTGCCAGGTCGTACAATGTACTACTGGAGGAGGTGTAGACATCTGTCTGTGGAACGAGTAATCATATTCTGTGTGTGTGATAAGTGTATTTTTTGTTTGTGAATTGTATAATATATGAGGCACGCATTGGGGACCATTCCAGCATTCGCGCCAATGGCTGCGGAAAACCGCCTATGAGCCGCAGTCAGGAGGGGCCTCTCTTACCCAGTGTGTGGTGCCTCAGTGCACTGAACCACACTGGCAAGTTCTTGACAAAACCCTGTGAAGTGCTTATGTTTGAAGTTAACTGACATGGCGCCAGCCATGTTCCGGAAGATGCGCTGTTGTGTAACCCGGTCCTCGTGTTTGCCTCGCAGTCACCGAGACAATGGCTACCTTTGTGCTTGCCACTTGCGCTCTGCGTTCCATCAAGGTTGTGCACATACTTGGGAAGGCTTTTCTCGAAGCGAAGTCCGAAAACAATGGCCCGCACTTATCACGGCGGAACACGACCGCTCCATTAAGACAGGCACTTCCCGCACTCCCTGCAGCCATGACATGTGGTGTAAGGGAATGTGTGATTTCTGTTGAGACAATATTTCTTTATTTTGAAGAAAAATAGTTGAAACCGTAATACTAACGGGGATTGCTATCCTGTATGCCCGAACTGCCGCCGAAATATACACAACGAGTGTAGAACACCTTACTACGTCAGAGGAACAGTGCAGAAGTTTTCTCGACGAAGGTTTCGTGATCTCTCGACTTTCTTAAAAGCTATTAGATGTGAACCTGCTAATTCTTTTGTTCCCTGAGTATTCCATTGGCCAGTCAAAAACGTTATCGCCGTCGTGTACCGTATAAGTCCAGATCAGACATTCTGAGTGCTTACGAGTGCGAAATAAAATCAATAAAGATTAAATTCAATTCGTTTCCTCGATTTGCTGTACTACGGTTTAGAACTTGACAATATCTGGGTCATTAACGCTGTAAGTTTTCATATTATTCGTTTGTATATGGATTTGCTGCTCCAAAAAAATGTACACCTATTTCTATACATAATACAAACCAGTTTGTCTTTTCTTTTCTCTATGAAACGAAACAAAATTTTATACCAACAAATCTTCTTACCTACATTTAATCATCATTTATTTCAGATTTCGGTAATTAATACGTTTGTCAGTATTGAATTACATTCCTCTTCTATTATTAGCAATAATGCTAGGAGAGTTGGTACATAGAATGAAACTTATATATTGTTACATAAAACTTTATCTTTAAGCCCTTCAGAAAGTTTTTAGTTTCCATTTATGCATGTAGTGACTTTTAATTAAATAGCAATTCAAATAAAAAATTTAAAAATATGCAATTTGATAGAAGGGTTGCAAGGTCTTTGTTTTGTCTTATTAGTTTTTACCAGATTCTGGTTAAATTTCATGTCTGATTTTTAATTTATTGGGGCATTTAATGTTCTTTTTCCCAGTATCATTTATAAATGATTTAATTAGTAACTCTTTTCGGAACTTAAACACTACTGTTAAACATTTATATAGCGATACTAGTAATGACCTGCCCGCCGCCACACTGGAGCGGGGAGGTTCAAAGGGCCTAGGTTCGAGTCCTGATTGCGGTTTTTAGGCGATTTACCGCAATCATTTAGGCCATGCCTGGGACTGACCTCATAAACCAAAAATACACTTATCACACACAGAACATAGTTATACGTTTCGCACATAGATGCCAACACCACATTCCTCCAATACTGTAAATGTTGCGGATCTGACAAATCCGTTTCTATCACGGTTGGGGTAATACAAGCCGGCCGCCTGTACATAGGTGCTGGTTGTCTCACCAGAGCCGACAAAGATAAAATACAAGATATAATTAGAGCAAATAAACAATACAATGCACACTACGTGAATAAAGTAAATGACTGAATACCAACAGGATGTTTCTCACGGAAGATGGATTACAAATTTTTGTGGAGTTTCGATCAGAATTAAGTAGAAGTAACGGAGCTGCATAAAGAGATTGAAAAACTAAATGTTTACAGCATTTGGTTGTACTTATATTCTCCAGTTTAATTATCCCCAACGTAAAACACCACTTGGTATGTTGATGGCATTATGAGAAGAGTTTTATGATGGCTGCAACAGAAAGAGTTTTAGAATAGTTTCAGTGCACTCGCAGCAGAAAATACGCTAAGTGCGGCACATTTAAATCAGTGGTTCCCAAATGGTGGTCCGCGGAACACTGTGGTTCCTTAAAAGAGTCATAAGGGTTCCCTGTTCTGTCCGAGAATTAAATAAAATGTTCTTTGTAAGAGTCTTAACCACGTCGCGAAAAGGCTATAATGGTTCTGCTTCCGTTTGTGACGACTTACAGATGCGAGAGTGTTTTTTTTAGCTTACTCTTATAAAAATGGGGATCCACCAAAAAATGTATGATCAATTAGAGTTCCGAAGCCAAAACAAATTGGGAATCGCTGATTTAAAGTGCTAAAACATAGTAATTTAGATATGCATCAGTATCTTTTGCAATTACTTGAAAAATCTTCAGGCCTGTAAGCGCGAACCAATAATCAATTTTTAGGTACTGACCGAGCGTGGTGGGTGAGTAGTTAACGCTCTGGCCTCAAATTCGGGATGACTTGGGTTCGAATCTCCGTCCGGGCATCCAGATTTTGGTTTTCCATGGTTTCTCCAAATCACTCCAGCCCAATGCCGGGATGCTTACTACAAAAGGCCATGGCCTATTCCTTCGCGTCCTTTGTCCCCCATGCCTTCCTGCCTCTAACGACCTCGACGTTGACGAGGCGTAAAGCCATAATAAAAAAAAATCGATACTGAAATGAATCCTATCGTTATGATGACGTCTTTCTGGGTAGGAAAACTATGTCTGGAAATGTGTTGGAGGTTGGTATCGTATGCTACATTATGACTATAAAACACTTGAGACAACAGGCTTTCCGTGGGCGGTATAGTTTTACGTTTTTTTCTTTTTACCTGTATTTTCTCTGCATGAGCCTATGAAATGTTTGCAGACGGATGTTTTTCTTGTTTTAACGCAACTTAGCCATAGCCCAGGATAAGAAAATGACGACTCATATTGTGTCGTAGGCCTACTCCTTCTAATTTAAGAGGAATGTGAATCAGCATGGAGACAAAAGACAGGTACAATAAAGTAAATAGCAATAAATGTTTGTGTTTAAGTGTCCTCATTCTTCGAAATCCACAACGAAAATGTTACTCTACCTCGTACGGTGCGCTGGTAAACACCAAAGCTGTTGTTTTATAAATTAATGATGGACGCAATACCAGGATGCAGAATTTAGTAGAGTCCCACCCAGATACGTAATATGCTACACAGGGATGGCTGCATCCATGCATTTATATACTTTTTAAAACGAATGTGTTTCGATGGTAAATCTGAACAACTCTTCAAACAGTGTTTCCATTTGATGTATGCCACTGAATAAAAGTAACAAAACAAGCCCTGGATTAAAATCTCTCTACAGGCATTTCTTCACGATGGAGGCAGACGGTTGGTTTGTTATTAGTACTAAGTTTTCCCTCCAGCAACTGTTCTTTCATAGATTTGAGTCTTTATCACTGTGTTATGCCAATATTATTTCTGTGGGACCACGCAAAGTGGGTATTTTTATTTTCGATTAATTTTATTGCAACTTAAAGGGCCGAGACTTGCGATATGTATTTGTTTCGTTTGATGTAGTTAATTTGTTTCGATAGACATTTTTTCTTTCCAGTATGGCTATACCCTGTTCACTCCAAACTGACGACTCAAGGTCATGTCCCCCAGACTCCGCTCCTCACCTCACCACCCCCTCCATTCCCACCTCTCCGTGCTGAACGCTGTGTCCTCGTAGATCTTAAATATTGGGGTAAGGGTAACAACTTGGGGCAGAGCAGTCTGACCATGGGCAACTGAATAGGTCATAGTCATTGGAACAATGAAACTGATTGTTATAAACATCTGTTGCATTGAAAACGAATAATATCCAGGGGATGAAATTGATAGACAGCACCATTATGAATAACATTACAGCTGACTTTAGTTTGGCTAAAACAGACAAGTAGAACTACACTACCGAGGACTTCTGTAGGCAGGGTGATTGTTCCGTTTATGTCCACTACCTGGATGGTTCTGATCATTCCGCGAGATGGTGTTTGGAGCAGTGGAAACATAAGAAAACACACACACGGCGGGAAGGCACTGGCGGACGAGGTAAAACCATTTGAAGGAAGGGCCGTTTCATCGTCTGACAACCTCAAGATCAACAAACGGTGCCAGAAATTTGCACATCGTAACAGGCGCCTGATTCCTCCCGCGCTATTCCGAGGCTTGTTGCAGGACAAAATTTGTATTACGGTGTCGTTTAACGCTGTCTTCCACTGAAGTCCCAACATCTGCGTCTTCTTTTGAAATTTTGTCTTCAGTGGTGTCACGGATGGCTATGCATTGTTTCTAGTAATTAATCCTGATTTTGTCTGGACCCAGAAGATAATTATAGTAGATAAGGAGAAGTTAGGACTTGACGCTTAAGCGACACATTGCCAGCAATGGTGTCGCCATGTCGTAAGGAGTGAACGTTGACCGTAAAGCGGTAATGACAATTTTAATTTCCTGTGGAGATTCTTCTTGTAACTTGCTTATAGGAACCTGCATTGGCCACACATTTAATTTAAGAATTTTGCACTCATGGAGTTGTCCACCCTGATGTTTGATTCATGGAAATATTTTATTGAAAGGCAGCTAGGTGACTGAAATGTTGAACATCATCTGTCAAAATAAAAAAAATCTTTCGGTTTTCATAAATGTTTTGTTTAAGTCCACATTATTTTTATGTGCTGGCTTCTATGAGGGTATAATTAGAGCAGCTGAAAATATAATGAATAGATAAAATTATACTAAAGGTTAAAAAATTATATAAATGTTTATGAACTAAAAAATATAATCACAGTGCAGATAATTTAATTGCCTCCTTCAGTTGGTATCTATGTCAAAATCATGCACAAAATACAGTGGAATTGGGCAACAGTGCTGAATACTTTACACTTGCTCTGTAGCATGCCTTCCCAAGATCGTCCACAGCAACGAACTAAAATCTGATAATGCATTGAATATGAGGTACTGGTTCGGCAAATTAGTCAGGTTAGATCAATAGTGTTGCAGGTACGGGAGTGAGCTCAACGTCACATTCACCGTTGTTGCAGAAAGTTTAGTTGTACACGTTTCATCCATATAGAGACAATGTTACAATGTGGAAACATTCTCGTTAAGACTAGGTTGTGATGTTTATAAAGAGTGCAGAGTGGTGCAACTGTCTCCTCTTGGATGCCGTGTGTTTAGTAGCTCAAATTCCAAGGATCTGCAATATTGATGACGGGCACAAAGTACTTGTTGTTTCTTCACTTGCCTGCAAACGTGTGGAAGTCTGTCTAAGTAAATACCCTCCGTTCCTCTTCTTTAAGTAGCCTTATACCCGTGTAAAGGATCAAACGCCAGGCGGCTTCTTGCTGCTTATGCGGAGGGTGTTACAGATTGTATTTCCTAACGACTGAGCTGAGCAGATCTGGTATCCGCACGCTGAGTGGCTGCTGACTCCGGGATGCAGGTTGCGTTTGGAAGGCTTCGAGGCGTGAAGGAAGAAGAACTTCCATTTGTCACGGGGAGGGCTCAACAAATGGGAAACAAAGCCGCCCATAAATCTCGCTGCTGAGCACTCGCAGGCGGTGCGTCGAGTCTGGAGTGATTAACGGGCGACTGCGTCACAGCCGCAGTGTAACCAGCGCTACATAAGGCAAGACTCTCTATATTCAAACCGAGCGTGCTGGCTGAGCATTACAATCCCCATCCGGGCATCCAGATTTGAGTTTTCCATGGTTTGCCCAAATCATCCTGGCGAATGTGGGGACGGTTCTTCAAAAAGTCATGGCCGAATTCCTTGCTGTTCCTTGCCCGTGGTCCTTTCCCACTTCTGATGACCTCGATGTCGACGACTATTTAAAACCATACAAAAACTTCTTTCGAAAGACGTCTACTTACACAACTGTGCAAAATATGTCTACATATGCAAACATTGACGAAATTACACATTACAGTATTTATCTTAGGTATACCATTACTCATGTATTACAGATTTAGATTCTTGCTTTTTAATTATGATGTCTCTCCATGATTAGTCGACAGGTCCCAAAGCGGTAGCTGACGTTGGACCGGAAATTTTGCGTTGAAACCAAGAACACAGAACACCTGCCAGCCAGTGTGGCTCAGCTCGGGGAGGTACAACGGGGTCGGGCACGATCCCAGGCAGTCCTGACTGCGGTTTTTAGGTGGTTTTCCACAGCCATCAAGCTGAACGCCCGGACGATCCACAATCTCTGCCTCATAAACCACACATTACACAGACAACAAATACACTCAATGTAAGCTTCACGGGTGAGCAGCCGGATAGCGTCATGAAAACACAACGTCTCTGCTGTCGAAACGTTGTGTTTTTATGACGCTATCCGGCTGCTCACCCGTGAAGCTTACATTGAATCAGTACGTCGGGAAAGTCTCCACTCACACAAAAAATATACTTATCACACACCGAACATTTCACTGACTACTGGCAACACTTCATTTCCCCCATTTGTGCGTGGTACACCTTGCAGTAGGTATAAAATCCTTGGCGTCAGCAAGAACACGCGGCCATAAAACCAAAGCTCCAAATCTCACTAAGCCAAGAATGAGTAAAACTCATCAAAGGCAGACGACCTAAAATCTTTTGGAAAAGATGATGATGAAGAAGAAGGATACATTGGAACTAGTGATGTGCCGGATCGTTAAAAATGTATATCCGCGGATACGGATACAGATACGGATCATTATTGTCTAGATCCGCGAATACGGATACGGATCTCAAATTTTTCAATTTGGACCGACAGTGGAAAAGTCGTCAACTACGATCTATTATTGACGAACGTCTAGCTTACGCGACGTGTTTTGACCTTGAACTGTGCGTGTTTATGTTTATATTTTAGGATGACATAGGATTGCGTAGATTATATACGTTTCTGTTTTTTGGGAAGTTATAAGTTAAATTAAAATAAAAACAATTTATACAAAATGTATTGTAATATGGAAATATTTTACGATAATAAATGAGGAATCTGCTAAATACAAACTCTGTGAAGGAATGTAATCCCATGAATGTAAACTATCTTAAAAATTCATCTTCAGACGAAACACTCACAAAAATATGAGTTATTCTTAAAAGAAGAGTCCGCTAAGAAGATTGCCGGCGTACACATTCGGCAGGGAACGTCTTTAAAAACGGTAAAAAGAGAATTTAGAAAAACATTTTTTACGAATACATAGAAAAAGTCAAAATGTGGGATAATAAAAAAAAAAATTATTCAAAACTATTTAATTGCAGAAATGATAGCTTTACCTGGATTGCCTTTTCAACACGTAGAAAATTTTGGATTCCGACGATTGCTGGATAATGTTACTGGAAATTATGTTCTAAAAGGCAGGAAATATTTTACGGAACTTATCTGCAGCGAACTTTAGGATCGAAAATAAAGACGTGTTAAAGGATTTTTAGAGAATTTCCTTCACATCCTATATCTGGTAGGCTTTTTGGTAAGGTGTTTCATTAGTATTAAGAACATTACAAAAGATTTTATAAGGGAAAATATCGTTTTACTTGAAGAACGCCAAACGGGAAATTACATTTCGGAAATATTTCAAAATATGTTTGAAGGGTGAGGAATCCCAAACAGAATGTGCACTGCATTGTAAGAGATGGAGGATCCAACATGCACTTTATCTGACGTAGATAATTTTGATTGTGCAGCACATCAGCTGCACCTGATTCTTAAAAAAAACTGTTAACAATAATAGTAAAAAATTTGGAGTTCTGTGACACATGGGTCGCACATATTTATCATCACCTGTAACAAGCGTTCCAAGTGAGCAGTTTTTCAGTGCAGCAGGAATAATTTATGATGCTCATGGTAATAGACTTTTGGGTGACAAAACTGCCAATTTACGCTTTTTGAGGTACAATTTACCAAACTTAATGTTAGACATAACATTTATTTTTTTAAGTTTCTATAAAAGTGATTATTTTATCTGATGTAAACACTTTACCAGTACCTTAAAAATAATTTCAGCAAGCAAATAACAAAGATTAGAGGCCTGATCTCACTATAAATATAGTTAAAATAATACCTTAATCTTACTACAGTGGTAAGTTACCAGTTACCTTTGGTAAACTAATAAAATAAATGTAAGAACGAAGACTTTTCCGGCTTACGACTGCAATGAAGTCTTCCCGGGTGTATCGTCGTAAGGTGTGAAAACACGATATTTCGGACTAGCTCCGCCATCTTCGCAGATAGGGTATCTATGGGTCAGCCGATCAGTGCAGATGTCTCCATACCTGAAGACGTCGTAGTTAGTCGTCGAAATATCGTGTTTTCACAACACAATCCGGCGGTACACCCCTGAAGACTTCATTGTAGTAAAAATCTATGTTTAAATAATTAAGTTTTGCAATATAAATGTGCCAGATATGAGATTTTAAGAAATATGAAGTAATTGGAATTGAAGTTAATAGTATTTCTTTGCTAGATATCTTTAAAATTTTATAAACGTGCTTAGTGAAATTCTTTACAAAAGATCCGCTAAAAAAGTAATGGATACGAATACGGATACAGATCTTTTTTCCTCCTCGGATATCCGCGGATACGGATACGGATATCCGGCACATCACTAATTAGAACAATTAATCCATAGTTTCCCTATATTTTCGTTAGGGAGAATTTGTGTCGCCTCTCGATATTTTGTTAATCTATCTGTCACAATTTTTTTCGTTGATAACTTTCGAACAGTAACTATTTAACGATGTTCGATTTTCGTTGCGAGAACAATTACTTCCGGTTTCTTCTGGGAAACTATACAGAAGTTCAGTTCAAGTTAATTTATTTTTTTACATGTTTTCCTAAGGAAATATGAAACCATAATGATGTTTTCATTCCGCATTGCCTAGCAGCACCCATGGCTTGGATTCGACTTAAAGCATATTTCTGTCAGCTATCTTAAATACAGTATTTTTTTAATTTTTAAATCACAATCTTTTTCGTATTAGTAAAAAAATAATCATTGCTGCTATTAGGCAGAGAGTATTAATATTTCATCATTAATTAATATATGATGAAAATTTCCCAGTGGATAAACGTTATTTCGGTGTGTGAGACGAAGACAGTTTTCAAGCAGGAGCTAGAGAGACTTTGTCTTAAACTGTGCGGACTTGTGTGAACCTTAGACACAAGAAAACGTCAAGGCTGAGAATATGATAACGAAGATATGGACTGTCATAACAGAGGAATTGCGTTGTTGTTGGTGCTCTAACCACACGGAGTTAACATTGGATACCATTTCGTCGACAGAAACTTTCGTGGGGAGTGGCGCCATCCGACGTGAGGGGTTTTTAAATGTGTAAATGAGAGAATTTTCACCGAGCGTGGTTCTGGCCTCGAATTCGGGAGTACGGCGGTTCGAATCCCCTCCGGGCATCCAGATTTGGGTCTTCCATGGTTTCCCAGATCACTCCAGGCAAATGCCAGGATGCTTCCTTCAAAAGGCCATGGTCGAATTCCTTCCCATTCCTTGCCCCCCATTTTTTCCCGTCTCTAAAGACCACGCAGTTTTTTTTATTTTATTTTTTTATTTTTTTTTTTTAAAAGAGAGAATTTTCCATCTTGTATTTACGAATTAAGTCGTGATCTGGTCGGAATCCATGGACTTGTCGATGGAAACCACAAACGTTCAGAGACGCGATGCATTTGCGATTATGTAGGCCTACGTCGTGTTTTCTCATTCGAATATTATAGAAAAATATTTTACAGATAACACAGATCATATCAATCTCAACTCCTAACATGGTTTCAAGTCCCCGAGCCACAGAAATTCAGACAAGTGCAGTGATTTTGGGAAACCATGGAAAACTGATATCTGGATGGCCGCACAGGGAATCGAATAGGCATCTTTCCGAATGCGAGGCCGCAGTGTTACCGCTCACCCATCACGCTCGGTCACAGGTAAGCAGTAATGAGGCTCTTCCAGAATATCTGTAGTTCATCCGTTAGTGCTGGGGTATGTCAGACCACTTGTTTGTTCCACAGATGGTTCGAATTCGTTTTGATCCTGCAGAGATGATGTTACGCAGTTGGCAGGTGTCAGGAATGGTAACAGGGTGGCCTAGTGAGGATTTGAAGAACTGCCGAAGTTGACTGCTGTTGGTTGCGGGTATCATGCCGTGTGACGCGAGCAGCACCTGTATCTCTCACTATGTTTATTATGTTTATGACCTTACTTTGGTACGGCCGCAGAATGATTGCGTTTACAATGACACGGGTCTGTTTACCGGGGGGTAAACACTGCCCTCAAGGGAGCAGGGGAGACATAGAGCCGCCGGTGTCAGGGGAATGCGAACACTACACGTTTGATTCATCCCCGCGATCTACGGCTGGAAGTATACACAAAAGTAGTCGTTTACTGTTAATAAGTATAAGCCAAGTCGGAGAAATGAAATGATCAATATATTAACAACAGGATGTTTTGGGCCAATAACTCAATTGGAAGATAATCAATTCGTATATCGATTCATAATAGGCCAGTAGAACCGATTTTTTTTTTTTTTTTTTTGTCGTACGCGTTTCACTCCATTTCTTTCACTTTTACTCGACATTGAGGTCATTAGAGGAGGAATGGGACTGGGGACAAGGAACGGGAAGGAATTCGGCAATGGCCTTTGAAGGAAGCATCCCGGCATTCACCTGGAGTGATTTGGGGAAACCATTGAAAACCCAAATCTGGATGTCCGGACGGGGATTCGAACCGACTTCCTCCCGAATGCACTCCATTTTTAGGACATCTTCAGCGGCTTTAGTGCGATACTTGTAAATTTTGTAAGTTACATTTCATTATCGAAACAATAAGAAGTACAGTGGAAATTTATTATACTCGCATGTGATTCTGTTTCGTGTTGTATACGTATCACAGTCTGGGTTTGCTTTGTCGTGCAATTTTAACTAGAACATTATGAATCTTTTTCATTTAAAATTACACGACAAAGCGAACCCAGACTCTGAAACGAAACGAACATGAAATAGAATCACATATAAGAAAAATTGATTTCCACTGTACTCAATATTGTTTCCAGAATGAAATGTGACGGAAAAAATGTACAAATATCACACAGACGCCGCTGAAAAATGTTCTAAAAATAAAATGAATCGCGTACTGCGAAAAAATAAATCCAGTTGCTGCATTGGCGTATTATTAATCGCTATGCAAATTGATCACTATATTAAACGTGATTGTTTATCAGCATACAGATTTCGAATTTTCACAGTTTCAAGAAATTTCTCCAGAAGAATGTCGGGATTGTTCTGTAACATTACAATATTTTCGACTAGCTACTGTTATTAGTATTATAGTTATATAAAGGTGTATATGTAGTAGTAATGGCTTGAGAGATCAGATAGGAGACTGGAAGTTACAGACAGAATGCAGACATTTTGCCCAGCTGGTGTAAACCCCAGATCTATGGTGTTGAGGTGCCCTTGACGCAAGAAACCTAGAACGAATCACATTCCAGGTAGCAGCAGAAGTTAAAGCTAATCGCTGACTTCTCCACAAGAGCTCCCATAAGGCAAGGATATTGCTTGTGACACTCTGGAGTCACAAGATATCTGAACTATGACTAAAGCCACGATAGGCGAGTAAAGCTGAGGTCCCTTTAACTTGGTGAGTGTGAAACCCCATCATGGACAAAGAACCTGCTATTTTATTTACTTCAGTCCAGCTGTTCATGTTGCATCAGTGTTTCGCGATTATTGCTAGGCGGCTGCCGTTACTTCATAAAATGCAGAAGTCATGCAAATTTCTCTCTTTCCCTCATTAGTGGATAAAATAATATTTAATTGGCAATATCATTTGTAAAAACTGCCAGTGTTAATGTGCATTGTGCTGAGAAAGAGTAAAGCAATTGACTTATTTGGTGATAGAGTAATAATGTCCGGGACCGTGATTTACCGAAAAAAGAAAATCTTTTGTATACATTTAAGACGCGTCTGGATGTTAAATGAATATACTGAAACAGACTTGTTTCACATGTGACTCTGAAACTAGTTTTATTAAGTAAATTTTAAACTTCGGCCTCTTTAAATGAGCGTACACGTAACGTCTCTGACGGTATATTAATTAACATTACTCAGTAAAAGACTATTAATTAGACCAGGTTAGAGAGAGTCCAAAAAACTACGTGGCTTGGTCTAAGGGGAGGAGGGGCTTGAGTAAAAAGCTACGCTGGTAAACGTGGGGGGGGGGGGGGGGAATGTTCCGAGCCAAGCCACGTAGCTTTTCTTTTATATTATTTGTCATAGTTAAAAAAAAAGGAACAGAACACACAACAGTCATGCCAGTATTTCCGTCATTTAATTATCTCCGTACGTAATTTACTATAGTATCACAAGAGAATACAAAATATCCTCTGGAATCAATAGGGAAAAGGAGCCACGTAGTTTATGGACGCTCCTTACATTTGGTGAGTTGGGAGATTAAAATCGGAGCACACTGCTTTTAAACAGTTACACCTGGCTAGGTAGTTAGTTAGACAGAGAACATAAAAATTACAGCTCCCCCATAAAGTGTGTCCACAGTCGTCTCCCAGCTATAATAATTTCGAGGTTGACGGACCGTAGGGCCCCTATCCAAAAAAGGAATGATGCACGCTAGAAATCTGATATTGGAAGAATGAACTTGCAGAAATGAACGATTCCTTTATCATCAAAAGAGAGAGGACATAGAATCACTGTAAGGATTTTTGGTTTATTTTGTTGTTATGAGTGACAGTAATGCTTGTCTGTTCTAGAGAACACTATTGCTCTCATAATTTAAAATGTGTAGAAAGACAGTGCACGGAACTTTCAGAACACAAAACCAAACATAGCCGTAGGCAACAATAGCGTCGAATTAATGTTCAGTGGTAACGTAATAGGCACTATGAGTGGGAAAATCGTAATTCTCTGAATATAAATTTCTAAAACCGTGGGAATCATTCGTACTAGGAACAAGTAACTGAAATTCAAAACTACGTACGAAATAGAATAAGCATGAAAATATTTCCAAAAATAAGGATTCTGGATTGTCGCTACTAGACGAGGGCAGCAGTGTGGTGAGGAGTCTCGTGTTGGCGTGGCGGTGTGGTCTATAAATACAGGGCCCCAGTCATTAGCAGGTGTCTCCCGTCGCGGCACGACCCTCCAAAGGCCACGTCTCTGAAGGGCTCTGTTTGACGGCTTGTCCCCAACCGAAACGGTTGCATCTGTCCCATCACGCGATTAGAAGTTACGGCTGGAGTCTACAGATCGTGCAGGGTGTGGCTGGAAGGTATGACGGTATCGCGACCACGAGGCTAGCGTTTCTCTGCAGCGTGAGCCACTCCACTTCAGGTGCCATCGTGATGTGGAGGAAACATAATCGTGCTTTTGTAACGAAGGTCTGGTTAAAGACTGCTCTCACTTTTAATATGAGTTATGATCTGTGACATCTTGTTAAATCTTTCCTATCATGCACAAATAATACTCACTGCAGTTAAATGCAGCCATAAAAAATGTATCCAACATACCTGTACACTGAACTATGCCAACAGCGGTACTTGTCTGTAGAAAATTTATTGTTTTCGTCTAAAAACACCGTTAGCCTTTTTCCTGTAGGCTTCCGTGACTGTTGCTTTGATGCCGGCTGAGTCTCGTCCACAATATCACCAGCCTGTTCACGTCCTTTGTTCTGCTGTGAATGGTTTAGGCAGCCAACGGGCGGTGACCTTACTAATTTTACCCTCTCAGATATCTTCAGTCTGCAGAACTGTTAACATTCTGACGGCCGTCACAAACTCATGCACCTTGTCACTTTTCTCCCAGTGATTGTCGCTGAACTGGCCGCGCGGATACCATTTTCGGTGTTGGTTCTCTCTGCTTTCAATTCACTGTGTTGTAAACAGGGACAACGTATCCCAATATCGCCGAGTGTACTCTTATGACGTCTCTTTCTTTAATTACAGCACGAACTTCTTTCTTCTCCGTTTAAGGGCGAAAGTTTACGTCATCTTCTTTCTGTGGCAGTAACAAGATTAAGGTCCCTTATAGAATGTTGTAACAGTGGAAAATATTCCAGAAAGAATTGAAGAATTATACTAAAGTAACTACGAGTAGTGAGTTTTGGTTTCTTACCTTCCTTGTCAGAGCAAAAATGTGTGCAATTATGACGTCATTACTTAGAATTAATAGTGATAGGATAGAAGGAGTCAACAAATAAATGTTATTGGACAGTTCTACTCTTTGTTTCAAAGAGATGCAGAATGTATGCGACGAAACTGATTACTTTGCGAAGCCAGATCGTTACTTGTAGCAGTCCAGACCGTTTTATATTTCATGACCGAAGATACGGCAATTTAGTTCCGTTTTATTATGACCTATTTCGGAGCGCTTTGGCTGTGAAACGGATCAAGAAACGCTTTCAGTATATCCATGCATACCAAATGAGATTGACGTTCTTTGAAACAGTTCTAACAATACCTATTACTTTGCAGCAGTGAATATTCCCCTAGAAGACTGATAAACTCTAAAATCAAACTGATAACGCAAATAAATAATTTTAATGAGTTACTCGCTGTATTGAAATTGAGCTACGCCTGACGTAATGTTACCTGCGATCAAGCAAAATCAATACTCCCAAATAATGTGACAGAGCAATCCCACATACGGCAAACTTATTAGGTCTGTATAAGCTAAATAGCGCCGCCCCTTTTGCTCATGTCCAGGGATAGCTGGTTGGAGTGCGGGTAATGGAAGAGATTTTCATCATCACGTCGGCAGGGCACGAGAGGTAGATGTTGGCGCACAGTTCCTAATCTCCAGGTTCTTTACCAAAGACGTGTTTTAAATGTCACACCTCTCCGTATACGACACTGTTTGTAGTGATTCGTACATCAGATGGAGACTTTAAGCCCGACAGTCCCAATGGTCTCCTTCGGAAGAGTATTCTTGCTTCCTGCTTTCATTCATTATCACCACATTACACTAAATATACACACATTACAGACACCAACACAAAAATAATAAACGCGTAAAAACATTTCCATCACTGGATTAGGCAAAGGGATACTACTCCAATATAAACTTCCCAACAAATAGTGTCCACCAATCTAATGTCTTACACTCATCTGTGAATGTAGATGCTAGTGTGATCGTGGGTTGTGATTGGCTGGGCAATCCGCCCCCGTCGTAGCAGCCTTAACATAACCCGGTAAAAGTAACGGGTGTATGGGACCTACAGCTTAACGTCGAATCCGAACCACGGAAGCGTTCTGGCGTATTTCACATTACACAGCAAGCTGTGTCAGATGTGAAGGTCGGGTTAAGGGGTTTTGCAAATCCCGCCGAGACCGGAATTCAAACCGAAACTCTTCCTATCTCCAGTCAGACGCCTTAACCACTGAGCCACCAGACCTGTGATTTTTTGATGTAGGACTGACTCCCTCACATTTACAAAGCATGGCAGTAATTTGTTGGAAAGTTTTAGTTGGCAAAATGCTTTTACTTACGACATAGTATTAAAATACTGTTCTCAATATTCTTTAAAGGAGGATCGAAGGAAACAAACGTAAAAATAAAGTACTGAGAAACTCTAAATATTCCAACCAAAGTGTATGGTGAAAGTTCTGCAATAAAGCAAAACAACTCTGCCAAAGCCAGTACTGTGAATTTGAAGGAGTGCTGTGATTGTGTAGTCTATGCAGGATTTCTGTGGCCTAAAGACTGTGTGAAATCTACGTTAGAATATATAGTATTTCATTTTAAGCGTGCGCCTTTGCATAGTAATATCTGTACTGGGGGGTAGTTAACAGAAACGTGTACTCGATAGTGTTACGTCAATCGTTGTCAAAAATTATCTTAACGCAGTAGGTGAAGATTGATGACTGCTGTTCTTCGATCCAGTGGAAGCGGTCACTCGCCCTCGCTTGTATGGAAGAATGTTGTCTGTTCAACTCCGGCCTTTGACATTGATCGCTTTCCTTTCTCAAATCATCCATCAGTCTCGCAGCTAATTATTAAGGTCTCGTTGGAATCTTTGCCGGGTCTGTAATTTTCACGGACACTCGGCACGATGTTTTCGTGTGAATTAAGTTCGCTGTTATCTTAAGATTCTACAGTGACAGACGAGGGATGCGCAGAAAGTCAAAACTGTATCGCTCAGCGATCCAGGTGGACCTGGGAGGACGTGGCTTCGAATACCTGCCAGTCATCTAGATTTCGGTTTTTCCATGATTTTCCAAAATCACTTACTTCGAAAAAGGAAATGGCCGAGTCCCTTTCCGTTCCGTACCTCCCGTTCTTTCCAGCCTCTAATGACGTTGGTGTCAGAAGCGTAAAGCCCTAACAGAAAAAACCGCAATTACCCTTCGCAGTCTTTCGGCCGTCAGTGGCATGCACAGTTTCAGTTAAATATTGAATACGTAAAGAAGGTATGGATGTATTAAGGGGGGAAAAAAGTTAAAAAGTTTGGGAAGACCTACCTATAAGAACGAGGGATACGAGGTTCATTGCCAAATAATGACGATGCTATAAACTGATTGATGTTTCGATTTTGTTTCCAATTTGCTGTGACAAGTTGTCAATAGAGTTGGATGTAAAGACCGGGAAACGTGCGTGCAAGTAGAAAACATTCCCGCATCACCCGAAACAATTTCGACTAATCATGGAGTGGATGGTCCAGGAATGAAAGCTGTATCCAGCCAGATGACATGACAGAACGTTACCACTCATCCACCAGTGCGCTAGTTGAAGTGTAAATAATACTGTTCTATAAAGAAAAATTGTCTGATATGGGAATATGTGGCTCTGTGGCATTTTTGCATGGTCAATTCAAATCTGAAATCAGAAATTATCCGTCAGGTTCAGTTTTTTATCTATATAAAAAAATTTACATTTTAAATTGCAGGTAATTTTATATATATGCAAAGGGAAGTTTAGGGAAAAAAAAAAACAAAAAAAAAAACAGCTTCGTTTCACTTGTTTTTATATACAAATGATGATACATCATTTTTATGTACTTCTGCTACATTTTGAAATTTGCAACTCATTGATAGAGATTAATAATTGAGTTAGTGTTAGACTGATGACACAGCACTGGAGACTTTTATAGATATATCCAAAATTCGTTTAAAGGTGGTTCTACTCCACAGTGGGAACGTAATTTTTTCCATCCTAGTTTCCTATGCTAGTATAAGTAAATAGTCATCTGAAATGTTGGAATATTTGATGGCATGTATTAAATACAACGAACATAAATGGAAGATATATGACGACCTCAAAAATTATTTCCATAGTATTGAGTATGAAACAAGGCTACACCAAATACGGGTGTTTCATATGAGCATGGAATGTCGTAACAGAAATTCCCATTATATATATAAAAAAAACGGGTTTGCCTCGTCGAAAATGGAAACTGGGAGAAAAAAATTGTCAGCGTAAGAAACTGGTAGCTAGTGAAGATATGCTTCTTCCTCCACTTCAAATCAAATTAGGTTGAAGCAATTTGTTAAGGCAATGGATAACTAATGAAGAGGATTTATGTACCTCTTAAACGAATTTCCTCTTCTTACAGAAGCAAAAGTAAAGAAAAGTTTCTTTATTAGCCACCAGAATAGAAAAATTAAAAAAGACCCAAATTTTGAAGAAACAATGACGGCGGAAGAAAAACGAGCATAGATGTTTCAAGAATGTCAGCAATATTTTTCTGGAAGAACTAATATCTCATAACTATAAAAATGTGGTAAATGAGGTGATTGCTGCATACAAAACATTTGAATGCAATATGTTGCTGAAGGTGAATTCTCTGCACTCTCATATGGATTACTTCCCGGGAAGCTGCAGTGGTGAAAGGTTCCATAAGAACATTCTGAATTTAGAACAGCAGTACGAAGGGAAGTGGATGCCCGCCATCTTGCATGATTAGTGCTGGAATATTATTGGGGTCTGCAGAGACATTCACCATAAAAAGAAGAGAAAAGACTATCAATAGTAGCAAAATACACATTTTTTAATTTTATTTTTTACCTTTCAGAATGACTAGAGTTTAACGTTTTTTAGTAAGTTACCCGCAATGGCCAACGCGAAAGCAGGGACAGTCCCCAATCTCCACGTTATCAGCCACACACTACACAAACAAAAATACACTTAGCGCACACAGGACATAGTCACATGTTTCGTAGATAGATGGCTCCACAACTTTTCTCCCCGTGAGGCGTCATGCTCAGCACCGGCCAAATCCCAACAAGTCGCATCCTGCAATAGCGGGATAAGTGCAACGAAGAAGAAGAAGGTATGGCGGACAGTCAACGTAATTTTTTGCATAAAATATACCACATTTACACGTCTAGGCCTTTTCACATACTGTACATGCTGTCTGTGAGCAGTCGTTGAGTACTGAGAATGAAGAAGTGATGCATAAGTTTTAACTCCAATGCACAGGCGCAAATCGTGTCTTTCTGTGTGCAGCATTGTCTTATCCACAAGGCAAGAGGAGAAGGGAGGGACTCACATCTCGTTGCATTAGAGCAATGTGCCTTCTGCATCATTTTTTTTTGTAAAATATTTAATGTAACATAACCAGATGACTCGAACAATTGTCAGGGGTAAGTTTATTTGCTAAATTTTTGTCCTGTTCAATTTAATTTTGCATCTGATTTAACATGCTATGTTTAATACAAAAATTTCTGCACTTATGTAGGAGGGTATATAGAGGAGCTCATAAAAAAACTTTAATTTTCAATGACGTGACTTTACGTTAAACTAACAGTTTTAAATTTGGTGGGGATCGTTAGTCAGGACGCTGTATAAAATCATACACTCGCTCTCAAAGTATTTTGATATAAAATTTGTCACAAGTAGTGTTGGTCACACGTCGAAAAATCCATAACGTACAAAAATCATGATTTGTTCGTCGTTTCATCTGACAGTCAAAATAAAATCATCGTATAGCATTGTTGGTCGGGAGGTCCCAAAGGATTCGGCCGCCTTATGACAGGGTTTTCGATTCGCCGCGCATGGCTAATAAACTAACCCGGTAGTCCTACCGGGTGTAGTGGACCTACAGCTTGACGTGGAATCTGAACTGTGGAAGTGTTCTGGCGTACTTCACATTACACAGCAAGCTGTTGCGGAAGATCGGGATTCGAACCGCGACCTTACTATTGTAAGTCAAACGCTTTAACCCCTTAGTTTCCAGAATGCTCCGTATAACAGTAATGAATGAGTATATTACCACTGCGTGTCGTTTGTTTTCTACCTTTAATAAAACGTAAATGCTTGGGATGGAAACAGGGCAGCATCACATCCAAAATTGTTGTAGGAACGCGGGTTGGTATTTTAAATTCAAATTTGTATAATCCTGTGGTTTGTTGTTATCCATTGTTTTCGTTAATATAAAATGTTATTGGCAAAAAAACAGGGATTCAACAAAAGCACCCTTAACTGGTTGAACGTTGGATGTTGATTACTGTGTTGAGGATGATACTGGAGAGTGAGTTACCTGTGGCCAAGGCTTAACAAGCTACGAGCAGCGTCTGGGGAGAGCAGGATGTGCAAATATACAGCACCGACGGCTTCGGCAGCTTGACAGACGGTTTATTTCCGTCGGTGATGGCCGCTGCGGATATTAATCTGGGTTATGAACTTACTGAGGTCTTAAAACGTCCCTCATCTCCGCTACAGAGACGCAGTATCTGGTTAGCGTATTCTAACTGGGCCCAGTATGACGAAACACTTTGCGTTCAATAGATTATTCACATCTAGTAGCAATAACAATGGCCACAGCTGGACACATCTAGTCGGGAGTCTCATTGCAAACTCCGTGAGGCAAAACAAATTGAATTTAAGAGTAAATTTACTCTCGAAATTTCAGTTATTATGAAGACATACGCTAACAGTAATTGACATTCTCTTCATCATCATCACCCAGTTCGATCATTTACTGATGCTTACAGTCATGATTTCAGATATAATTTGAGCAGTCTTCTTCAGGTCGCACGATCTTGGGTGATCCTCTGCCAGTTAACTCCAACAACCCTGCGAAGTCCTTGTCTCATCTGTACAGTGGTCTTCCTCTCGGTCTGTGGTGATCTCTTGGGCTCCTCTCTGACATTGTTTTTGTCCATATTTGTTCCCTTCTCCGCGCAATGTGGCCGACCCATTACAACTTCAAGAAGGTTGCTGTCTTTCCTAAGATGTCTGTGACCTTCGTAACTGACCTAATGTCGGTTGCTCTTTTTTTTGTCTTTTCTCGTTAAGCCTTAGATCTTTGGTCAATCCTTAGTTTACCTTTTGTAAATTCATTTAGAGTCCACGTATGTCAGGACAGGAAGAATCCACTGGTCATAAAATATTTTCTTTAGACTTGTGGGAATATTAGATTTGATGATAGCTGAATGCCTCCCAAATGCTTGCCATCTCAGCTTAATGCGACGGAAAATTTCTATGGTTCGATTATTCTTCTACATGAAATTATGCTTCAAGATTGCTCATTAGAGATCTTTATGCTTTTTCCAAGAAATAGGTGGGACATTTACAGATTTCTAAAATAAAAATATCAACAATCCTTATTAACTTTATCTATCATATTTCTTTACGTCTTCTGTTTCATGCCATCCAAGGATCCTTGCAGGCAGACAATTCCTGGCAGTTTGATTTTATATAGCCCGTTGTCCAATAGTAGAAAGTAAACTATTCCCTAAAATATTTCGGTGTTACACTATAAAGCATCACAAATTGGGACTTGCGCATAACTTAGGCCTTAGGTGAAGCTAATTGTAGACTGCGATTCATAGTTCAAATATTACATAATTGTAAAGCACATAGAAAGGAGTTAGCACTCAAAAGTTTGGTGCGTCCACATTTGTATTAATGTTGCGCCGCTTAGGATCCGTATTGCAAAGGATTAATTGACAGTATAGAGAAAGTAGAGAAAAGAGTCGCTCATTCTGTGACTGTTTATCACATCACTTACTGAAGCGTTACAGAATTGATACAAAGATTAAGCTGGTATTGTCTGGCAGAAAGACGACGTATGTTTTGTTTGAATTTATTGGCTAATATGTAAACACCCACTTTAATCTACGAGAGCGATGAAATACTTAGTCTACCAACTTACTTGCGTCGCTAGGACAAGAGAGATAAGATGGGAGAAACTGATGCTTGTTTGTGTTCTGTCTTTCCTCGTGTTATTCGAAATTGGAATACAGATCAGAGATGAGTTTCTATGAGAGTATCCTCTGCTACCCACAGTTTCGTTAACTGCAGGGTAGAGATGCAGACCTTGGACTCTATCTTGCAGCAGAGGTCTGATTGAATGTATCATGCATCTATGAAATTCCTCAAAAATCAATAAATTCCTTTGAAATGAACGTTTAACGCACAGAATAATGCAATGAATTGGTAACAAAAATTTAAAACTTTACCTGCATAATTCTACCTCCTTTTGTCGGCTCCGTTAAAACGAAGAGAGAAAAAAAGTATTACGTTTAAATCGAAAGTGGTCAAGGGAGATCACTGCTTTGATGCAAGTTTCCATCTGTGATTGGTGCTGCCGTTGCACTAAGGTGTATGGGCCACATTAGTAATCGTGTGCATTATTTCGGAAAATAATCATAATTGCTGCCGGGGAATATGAAGCCATATCGGCAATGCCTCCGCAAATCGAGTGTTGCTGACTCTTAAGACGCACGTGCAACTTCTGGATTCTTGAATAATTTTGAATATTGCCATTTGATATAATGTCAATTGATCGTACTTCCCCTCACAGATGTTACAAATTACCTTCTGAAACCAGTTACATGATCCGCTGCTTGTAATGTTTACTGTGGCTTTTAGCTACCATTTTAGTGCTTAGCCTCGTGTGTAGTTCGTTAAAATGCCAATAGTGAAGGTGACCAAACAAGGGGAACAGATAATGAGCTTTTAACAGTTCTTTGCGGTCATTATTGAGTGGTGTATTCTGAGGCCACAGTATTGTTTGCAGAGTAAAGTGTGTGGATTTGAAGCAGCTGTTCAAAGTGTAAGAAACTCCTATGACAACCATTTCTCACCTGATGGCATCTTAAAAGCAATCATGCGCCGGAGATTGCGGGAGTCGAATTACCTGTGAGTGTTGTCCACGGTACGTGACCGCACAACTCACTGCCACTAAACAAGAAGCCCTGCGATATGTACGCTCATTTGACTCCTCTTCGCGTTGTGAGAGGTAGTGAAGGCGATTCAGAGCTGCGGGAAATTTGTCTAACTCTCGTTTCGTGTGCATGAACTTGAGTTAACGGCGAAAAATTTATTTTTACTAAAGTGTCGAATTTCCTTTACCACTTTCCTCACTGCATTATACCCAGGTGCGGTGTCCTACCCAAAATATCGACTTCACCTGCTTTCAACAAACAAAGAGTTGGCGACCCCGTGACTCACGGGATAAGGAGTCTCCCAGTATGGTTCCCCAGGGAGCGGATGAGCTGGAAGTGGTTTAGGGCACCCTCTTGCCCTTGGGACGGGAAATTGCCCTAAAGACGGATGGGCCATCTGTGGCCAATGGCATAGAATGTCCTCAACGGTGGAGCAGTATAGGAAAAGTCAGCTTCATCACGACTGAGATGGAGGACGAAGGATGCAACGACTAGAAACCCTTCAATAGTCTTGCATTCGTTGGCCATTGGAGATCGTTCACAAATCTCCAGCCAATGATGATTCTTTTGAAGTGCAACAACACCATCACCTTGAAAGAATTCACGCACAGCTGTTTTCCAACTATTGAACAAGCCCAGTCCTCCAACATAGAATCCACGACAGCTGCGAGTGTCCAATAACCACACTGACCATGAAAATTGGAAAACCTCTTCCATTGAATGCTCATCCTGGAGATCACTTGTTCATCATGGGACTATGATATCTGAAGCCAAAGAGAATAGACAGCCCAGGGAAGAAAATGAACAGATCAGCAAAAATAGTAAGACGAAAGCTTTCCCTCCCGGGAGTGCCTGACACCGTTGCGGTGCGCTTCCCGTATTGGACTTTACAGTTACCTTCGGAGCCATAGACGAAGAGGGGTTTACTTGGAAGATCAACCTACTCGAGTTTGGAGATTTTCTATAATGATAGCTAGGTGTTTTGCATAACTGTTCAAATTCTACTCGTTCCCAGCTCTACCGTCATTTCGAATAGCATTATAAATAAGGAAAAGGAACAGTGCTATGAATGGAACATCAGCCCATTCTTTCAGCCAATCAGCAACCGAGGATGTCATTTATATTATCTTTTAGAGATATTCTGAGAAAAATGGTGGAAGAAACAGGATGCTAACAGTCTCTAGTTAGTTATCACTCGTCTCGTAGCAGCAAAAAATAGTTTCTGAATTGACGATTCTTCTTGGAATCGCGCAAGTGTGTTGGACGGATCTGAAATAAAAATACGTGCCTAAAACATAATCACGTTGTAAACATCATTTCAACAAATGAATAATAATAATAATAATGCCTTGTGGTCGTAACGACCTGGTGATTGGGTTTTATTGGCTGCGCATTCCGCCGCTGTCGTAACCGCCTTAAACTAAGCCGGTGGTACTACCAGGTGCAGGGGACCTACAGTTTAACGTGGAATCAGAACCACGGAAGCGTTTTGGCGTACTTCACATTACACAACAGGTTGTGCCAGAGGGGAAGGTCGGGTTAGAGGCCTACGAAAATCTGAGCCAAGACAGAGATTCAAAGCTGGTACCTTTCGATCCTTAGACAACTTACAGACTCCTCCATGAAAGATAAATGGCTCAAAATTATTAGTGATAAGAAACTTTTCGACTATAGATTTCCTCACCGGTTCTTCTGTAAAAGCCTTCCATGCTGAAGTAACTTTACCATTCCTAAATGCTCAATTATCAATTTCCTTTCACCTATAATAAATGCGATCTGTGGTCTGGAGACTACATGGACGAGAGAATTCGAATGTCAAATGTAGTACTGAGTTAACGGAATTAACATTAATGAGCAATGATGGCGGAGAAAATTTTAAAGAGGATACTTTTAACTTATGCGAAGAACTGAATGAAAATGATCTACTGAATCTACGATTTACTATGGTGGCTTCAGTGTTCAGCCTCAAACAAAACTATGCTTGTTCTCTAAGGGCTTCAAACTCACTAATGTTTTTGTCCATCTGTTGCCATATTTTTCAGGTTATGTACGTCTCAATGTACGTAGAATGACATAACATCTAAGTCCATGAGTGGAATTCCAACAAGGAGGATAATATTGTAGGTAATATTGACTGACCAACGCGTCATCTAACAGATAACTACAACTACTCTATCTCACACTGTTGCTCTGCATATTACGTTTTTTTCTGTTTTTCTTATGACTAGATGACGTTTGGATATTCAGGGTAAGGGAGTCAGTGACTGGAATAAATTACCAAGGGAACTGATAGATAATTTACCAAATACGCTGAAGAGATTAAAAATGAAAATTCGTAAATGGCAAAAGTAGATTGTTGGCGAAATTTAACACTGAGAGTATATAAGATAATAATAAATAAATAAAAATAAATATGTAATTAAGTTACTTGGAGAAATGACACCAGACCATCTGCTCCATCGCAATTACATTCAAATCAGTTCAACAACTTCACGTTTCAATCTCGCATGCGGTATCCAGAGATGCCCAGAAATTAATTCCGTGAAAAGTCTGGCCCGCTGTGTACCACGAGGCCAAGTTTCTAGTTTATTCATCGAACTGATCATCTAAAATCCGACGATTATTAAGTCACAATGTTTTGTGTCCTATTTATTTATAACTAGCAGAATGCCCAGCGTTGTCCAGTATAGTTGGGGTTGATTTACCCGTTCACTATATTTACATACACAATGAGAAACATCTGTATCAAGTTTTATTAAATTCGCGCCAGCACCATTTCCGGAAATAAAGCAAACCTAGATTCACCTGCACCCTACCCAGTAAGGGGTGACTGGAGTTGATTTACTCCTAGACTATTTATATTCCTCCTAAGAGATTCATGAGTACCAAGCTTCGTTATTTGGTACCAGCCATTTCCTGTATTAAACTAAATGTCGATTTACCCTCACAGTTCCCAGAACAGGTGGATTTTATGCCATGCCGTAGCTATCGGAGGGCTTGGCGGTCCCGTGCACCGGGGACCCTAAGTTCAGGGGGCCCATAAGCTCAGCTCAGGGGGCCCCCACAAAAAAGTTGACCATCTTGCCTGAGGGCTCCAATGTTGCTTCTCGAAAATCTATACATGTACCACTTACATAAAAATGCATCTAGGATGTGTCTGTTTGTTCCGGCATCACCCAGAAAATGCAGATTTTGAATGAGTTTTCAGAATTTGAAAGCTTGGGATCAAAGTTAAAATCTGACTTATGCCTTAAGACGTTACGACACATTTATTTTAAGAATAATCTTACATTATCTGCTGATCGATTTTGACTGGGTTTTCACAGTATCACACATTAGGTTTGTTTCATGAAGCTGCCTCATCTGCCGCTAGAGCTGACAGTTTTCTCACTAGACGTTGGAACTTAAAATTAAAATCATTTCCTTACCTGTACAGTTGAATATCAAGTATTCAGAATTACTTTTTAAATTGCTTATTTGTTAACACGAAGAGCCTTTTACATAAAAAGCAGTAGCTACGCATAGGTTCTGTTACTAGTCAGAGATTGTAGCTTCGTTGCCTGAAATAACTTCAACGGAAACGACGTTCTCAGGCGTTTATTTCATAATGATTAAAATACGTATTTTTCTCCTTACGCACTCTTCGCTTTCAGTATGGAGTTTAAAGAATGCATAAGAGAAATGTAAAGAAGGAACAGGTAGATGCCATAATACGACTATTATTATTATGAAGTATGACGTATGCAACATTCAGTTGGTATTGAATATTTGCTGTTCCATGCCATCCGCTCAGAATTTCATTTTCCGCTCCGACGTCATATAACGTTGAAACATAAAACATACCAAACAATTCAACTCTGATCCGAAGTTCTAAAACGGTGAAAAAGCCATCGAAATCTCCTAAGTAGTTTTTGAGTTTTTATAAAAAATATGTACACGGTTTTCGTTTTAAAGATATATATTTTTAACTTATAATAACGGATTTGTTTATATTCCTAAAAGTTTGCACGTTATGTTGACTACTGCGAGGCAGGCTGAAGCCGATCACAGTGGCAGACATCTTGCTGTGAGTGTCGGTCGGGGGGGGGGGGGGGGCCAATGCGGAGCGCAGCCCACATCCAATTATTTGCGGCAGATACGAGGGGAGCTCGGGGCACTTAATTAATATTTTGCGCGCACCACGCAGCCCCAAAACAAAATGGAGCGTTAAAGGGGAACGGCGCCGTCCGTAATGACTGGAATAATAACATCGACCAGTCCACACTACACTACTCCGATTACGAAATTCCAACGACTAGCAGAACCGTCTAATAATAATATCCCTGAATATCCCTCTTTCTTTGAAGAGATTTCGCACTGTTATAAACAAACATGCAAAAAATTTTTCGATAAAAGTGATCACTTCTGTACTCTTCATCTCATTATATATGCAACATGTATGGTTTTTTCGACTTACGTCCGATAGATTTAAATATTTTATTTAATGCCTCTGCCAATTTTTCGGATATGCTTACCCTACTTTGGACCAAATATGTCTGTCTGAAAGTACCAACACTGGTGTATTTTGGGACGATTTTTCAGTACAACTTAGTTTTTACAAATGTTAATTAATCATAAGATATGATGCATGTTTTTTTTAAAAAGCATGAACTTCCTCGATCATAAAATTTTGATAAATCTTCATATATAATATTTAATGTTCTGACTGAAGGCGATGTTTTGATGTCTGCATCTTAAGCAAACATTTGTCTTTTATTTGAGAACCAACGAACATAAGTGCAATAACAGTTAAGTTCTTAATAAATTCTAATTTTTTTTAACTACCCAGGTGTTTCTGCCGAAGCACGTTTTGAAGATCAACATGGAGCTTAATATGAAAACGTTTCTCGGAATCAGGAGTCAAGGTAGATTTCGCACCGTTGAAAACGTTGATATATTAAGAATTCTCATTTTTCTTTTGTCGCTAACTTCTGGCCCAACGTAGTTACTTTACTTTAAATATGGTATTTGTTTTGAACAATAACAGGCTGGAAATGATTTATGAGAAAACAGTTATGGATTTGCCAGTGGTCGGACTAATGTTATTGTATAGTTTTGAACTACGATAAATAATTTAGTAATCTGGAAGGCTACCATATCGTAATGCGTTTACTGCAGTGTTGCCTATGCCAAGGTTCCATCGGTAATCATTGCATTAGCACGAGTACAACGGGCTAGATATTCCTGTCTACCTGAGCAAAAGTATCGGTTCGTCTATAATTTTTAGTGATGTGGTTGAAGACCCTGTGAAACCCATTGTACAATGACAGAAAATAGAATTTCGATGTTTCCTACATCGGGTGTTAGTGATTCAGTAGTATGGTACAGTGTCGGGTACCTCGTGTCATTTATTTCGCTGTCTGTACGTTCCGTTGTCAGACAAACTAGTACATTGACGAACGCTTTGTCTGTTGTGTACGTGGAACTTAAAGCAATACAGAAGTGAAATAACGAAGAAGTATTGTAAAACATCGAGTTCTAGTCTCCTCGTCAATCTTTCTATAAGCAATCGTTTCTGCTTTATAACTGATATCACACGCTTTGAAGTTTAATAATATCAAGGAAAAAGGAAACGGCTTTTAGGAATATAATTAACAAAGAATGGGGAAAACGACTCATCAGTCCCCAAAGCTGGAGGCTGCGACGAGTGAAACACATATACAACGAACAAAAACATATACAATATTTCAGTAAATGTGTGACGAACAGAAACATATACAATATTTCAGTAAATGTGTGATGAACAGATTTTTCAGTAAATGTGTGATGAACAAAAACATATACAATATTTCAGTAAATGTGTGATGAACAGAAACATATACAATATTTCAGTAAATGCGTGACGAACAGAAACTTATACAATATTTCAGTAAATGTGTGATGAACAGAAACATATACAATATTTCAGTAAATGTGAGACGAACAGGAAACATATACAATATTTCAGTAAATGTGTGACGTACAGAAACATATACAATATTTCAGTAAATGTGTGATGAACAGAAACATATACAGTATTTGAGTAAATGTGTGACGAACAGAAACATATGCAATATTTTAGTAAACGTGCGATGAACTGAAACATATAGTAATTGCACCTGCTACTGTCATTTCAGGGTTATTTTCTTTGTTCACACACGTTTAGTTAATAAATTACTCGACTAAATTTCTAGCCTAGTGGAACGAGTTTCAAGGGAATGGGAAGATTTTCTTCCGCAGGTAAGAGAATCAGAGATTGGAATAAATTACCAAGGGAAGTGAATAATTTACCAAAAACGCTGAAAGAATTTGAAATATCTGGAGGGCAAAGTAAGCGGGTACAAGAAACGGGAAAAATTGGTGTGTAGTGAAATTGCAACCGGAGCGTAAACTCCATCGTAATTAAATTAAACTTATTGAAAAAATTACGCTTTTTATAGATCACGTAATTAGTACCAATTGTTACTAAATTAATGATGATAATTTACAAATCGACACAAACAAGACAGAGAGGTTCTCAGAGCTGCTGGTACTGGATACAAATTGTAATTGTTGGTATACGGTCTTTGGTAACTATAAATATGGTACACACGTTCTCCTTAACTGACTGGTTTCAGACGGTCCTCCCTGTTTATTCCAAGCATTTTGTCACTTGTTGTAACCGTTCTGAGACCTAACCACGCGGAATATTGTTTAGAGTCTGCACAACGCACCCGAAACGCTGCAAGCAATGCTTCCCTCGCGAAAACAAAATCTGGTTGCACGGACGGGGATTCGAACCGGCGTCCTCCCGAATGCAAGGCCAGAACGTTAACCGCTCACCAACCACGCTCTGTCCGCACGACTAAGACTAACATACCACGCTGATAATGTATTCACGTTCGCTGAAATATTTTAAGCAAATGCAGATTGTAGTCATTGTAATTAACGCTAGTCGACCTGTTTGATATTACGTCTACCCTACACATTACAGTTACAGAGGCTATTGGATTACCGTTAAACCAAACATGTCTCAATCGGTTAGGTTGGTGACAATTTTTTGTTACCTGAAAGTGGTAGCTTCTTTTTCATGTTGACTCCTGCCCGAAATTTTTTTCTGATAAATTAAAATAAATGACTTATTCATTTCTGGTCTTGACCAAATGATAGTAAACAATTTAATAAATGTTCGGTAAGAGTAAGAGAATCAAACAATTGAATTTCATTTTATATTATTTCGGCTACTCTTACCTCAGCAATGAAAAATCATAATGAGTAAGACAATGATTTTGGTGCATTCATTTCCACTCCACCATCGGACATGAGTGGTTTTAATCAAACAATTTACTCGTTTTGTAACTCCTAAACAATGTCAAAAACAATAGTCTCAATACCAAAACTCCCTTAAAGAAGTTTTTAAACCACGTTCTTCGTGAGGAAATGCAAAAACTGAGACTTGATTGTTTTGTCGGTGGTAAACATTTTGCATAGTAAACACAGATTTAAAGGTAACTGCAGTTCAAATTGGTATAAATTAAAATTCGCTGCCGAGCCCGTTCTGTGGTTGACAAAGAACTGAAGCACAAAAATACTTTCCCATCGTTTAATTTCTGTTGGGCTGTGTAACATATTACTCTTACCCGCATTATATATTTTGAGTTTACAAAACACATCCGTGATGTTTAGGACTGCTTTTTCAATGGGCGGAAGCTATATGCTAAGACGATTATAGAGACATTTAAGGTATGGCAGATTATAATATAACAAATATTTCACAGACGCAAATTAATTTTTTCTGTACTAATATAAATTTTATAAAGTGAATCGAAATTATTAATAATTTGTTTGTTTTTGATCATAATAGATTAAAAATTATTTTTTACAATTCCACTTCGAGAAAAACTAATGAATTGTCATCTACCATCCAGAGAATCATTAACCGCTTGAGAGCATAGGACCGAGCGTGGTGGGTGAACGGTAGCGCTCTGGCCTGCATTCGAGAGGACGCGGGTTCGAATCCCAATTCGGGCATGCAGATTTGGGTTTTCCACGGTTTCCCCAAATCACTCCAGGCGAATACCGGATGATTCTTTCAAAATGCCATGGCAGAATTCCTCCCCGTTCCTTGCACCCAATCCCTTCCCGCCTCTGATGACCTCATCGTCCACGAGGGGTAAAGCCATAATAATAATAAAAAAAGAAAATAGAGCAAAGATCTCAAAGTGCAATACTAAATGTGGAAATGGACACATAGATATGGCCCTCTCCTCTGTCCAAACACTGAAATGGAATATGCAAAGCAAAACCTGATAATAGAGAATTTTGAAAAAAAAAAAAACCTCGTGTTGCGGGAGGGAAAGATGAATTGGAAGTAAGTGTGACAACAGATCTGATACATGCATGTAAGCGTCATCCCAGACATTTTTCAAACATTTGCTGCAGCGTTCAAAATTTTTAGTGGCAGGTCCTCAACAGAGTCAGGTGGAGTCTTGTACATTTCTCCTCCTACACGCATTATGTTTGCTAATTTGGAGTGAGCTCGTTTCGTAACGCTGTAAGTTGCTGTCGTCTGTCGGGATATGGCTCATGAAACAACCTTGGCTCCTCTTACTGTCCCCATGTGCGGGAACATGCATATAAGCTTTCTTCGAATTAATAAATTGGTTTATCGTGCCGGAATATCGTGTTACGAATCACGTTTTCTAGTGACGGGGACCTTTTAAGGACGGCAACTGTAGTATTTCCAATTAGCAGCAAACATGAATAACAACATTGTATCAACTTGTCGCAATTTTGAAAAACTGTTCAGGTAAATAATTGTAAATACGTAATTGCTAAAATAAAGGTAATAAATAAATTTTATCATTTCCTGATGAATTATTGCATTTGCCTCAAAACGAGTTACGGGAAGTGGTTATGCTCATCTACTTGAAGGTAATTTGCAGCCATTAATAGCCGTCACGTTCCCAAACAACCACGGACGGCAATGCTATCCTAAAACTTTTGTTGGCCCCTACCATTAAATATCCTCATGATTTAATCAGCTTTGGGTATGAAATGGGGACACAGTTTAATAAATCCGTAGCCATCTGAGTATGTAAAATCTATTTAGGGACTCAAAGAAAGTTAAAATTAACATGTACCTAGGATTAGGTGTTTGACAAGTAATTCATAATTTCATCTCGCATAGGTTTAAGGAATCGAAACAAATTATATGTTACATTTATTATTATTTTTGCTTATGTCTTTACGCCTCGTCAACGTCGAGGTCATTAGAGGTGGGAAAGGATTAGGAGGGGGGGGGGGGAGCAAGGAACGGGATGGAATTCGGCTATGGCCTTTCTGAAGGAATCATCACAGCATTCGTCTGGAGTGATTTTGGGAAAACATGGAAAGCCCAAATCTGGTTGCCCGGACAGGGATTCGAACCTGCGTTCTCCTTAATGCGAGGCCAGAGAATTACTGCTCTCCCACCACGCTCGGTGCTATTATTATGTGCGAATGAGTCCTATCAGATCACTTAAAGCCTCGATTCTAAATGTGGCTTGTAATTAACAAAAATTCCTGGAGAAGTGGGAAATGCTAAAGTGTTGCCATGTTCTCTGTGATAAGCGTTTTTTTTTTTTTTTTTTTTTTTTTTTTTTTTTTTTTTTTCTGAAATGTGTAGTTTAAGAGTCGGAGTTTGGTATCAGTCCCGACATTTGCCTAATTGACTACGGATATCCACCTAAAAAAATCATTCTGGACGGGGCGATCAGTAATATAAATCGGTCCCCTTGCACCTCCCCGATTAACATATGCAACCACTCTGGAGGGTCTACACATGCTAATTATTAATATTAGCGAGTTTCAGCTGCGATTACAAAACCTCCTTCCTTGTTAACGTTCCTAGATTTTTCGCCAGTACTCCTTCATTGTCTGGCTCATGTTTTCTCGTTCCTCGGCTGACAAAACACTCCTTCTTCTTCTTGGTTTCTTAACAGACAGGTCCATCATATTCGCAATTTTCTTTCTGAACCCTTTCCTGTTAGAAATATCATCCCGAATCCCACATTTCTTTAGATCATGATGAACTTCTTTAAGCCGTGGGTGTAGAGTCTCTCTTTTACAGGAAGTAGAGGTTCTTATTTGCCATCCGTTCAATTCGACTGTTCATCACCATGACAATCATCAGCTAGTTCAATCATTTAATGATGTTATGAGTTCAGGTAGGTCATGAGCAGTCTTCTCCAGGTCGCACGATCTTGGGCGATCTTCTGCCAGTTAACTGAGTGTGTCCTTGTCCCATCGGTCTGGTGGTCTCCTTCTTGGTCTGTGGTGATCTCTTGGGCTCCACTCTAACACTGTTTTTGTCCATCTTTCATCTTTCGCGCGAGCAACATGGCGACTTCAAGGAGACTATCTGTCACAGATGTCTATGACTTTTGCAACTGTTCAAATGTCGGGTGTTCTCTTCTTGTCTTTTCTTTCCATAGCTCTGTGAGCAGTTCTAAGTGTTCCATTCGTAAACTGGTTTAGTATCTAGCTCTCACAGCCGTAAGTGAACTCGGGAAGAATGTATTGGTTTTCATTAGATTTTCTCGACATATTAGATTTCAGGATAATGGAATGCCTCCGAAAAACTTGACATTCCTGCTTGATTTGACAGAAAATTTCTGATCTTATATCTCCTCTCATTTTTACAATCTGGCCACGGTAAATGCACTCACGTTTTCTGAAAATATATTGTTTCGTTGTACATTCCCCTCTGTCCCATTTCTTAGGTATTCACATCTCCCAGCAATGCTTGCAGTCAACTAAATTCAGCTCTGATGTCTGTAAGTAAGATACTGGTAGATAAATAATTACTAAAATAGTATTTTAAGTACGGACCGTTAGATCTGAAATACTTCACCAATGTCAACCCGTGTCAGCTGATGAGTTAATTAAGAAGAAATTAGTATTTATGGAATTCAAATTACTTCGTTTCTCAGCGAGCATGGAACCTCGTCCAGATGTAATGTCCCGTGTAAAAACACACAGCCGAATTGAATGCACTCGACATTGTTTGTGAAAAATGAGTTTTTTAATTGTCAATTAAGACCTCCAGAAATTGAATTTCACTCGGTGATTGATTCGACAGAGTAATTACAGCGTCGTACGACCCAATACCTCCTCGCGGCTCCCTTCCCCACTGCAAAATATCTCTTCACCCGCAGTGATACCAACTGCACACATTTTGTGACACATTGCTACACATTTGCTCTTCCCAATGCGAGTTCTTATGAGATAAAGATTTATTGAAGATACCTTCACCTTTCGAATACATTCCTTTTGCAAACCTGGAAGGGAATTTTCAATACACCAAGTAATGATACTTTTGTTCAGAATCATTCCACATACACTAAATTAAAAAAAAAAAAAAAATGTAAAAGTAAAAAACCCGATCTACTCCATGTACTGACACATAGTTTTGTCTGAGCAGGCCTATCGATATATTGCTTTCATTCACTACTGTAATCAGAGTTGACTTCTTTACTTTCATCAGCTCTACAGGAATTTTCAATATGCCTTTACGAACAATCTCTTACGTTACCACTTGTCTACAATCCATAATTAAGCCAGGCCTTCCTTTTAAAATTATGACCGAAATCCAAATCTTATTCACAGTTTTTTTTTTCTCTCTCTCCCCTTTTTTTTGTTACTTATTGCTTTACGCGTTGCCGACGTCAAGGTCATTGCAGGCAGATGGGATTAGTGACAAGGAACGGGAAGGAATTCGACTATGGCCTTTTGAAGGAATCATCCCGGCATCACCTGAAGTGATTTGGGGAAACCATTCAAAACCCAAATCTGGATGCCCGGGCGGAGATTCGAACCCGCATTCTCTTGAATGACAAACCTGAGTATTAGCGCTCTGCCACCAGCCTCGCTACTTTAATTGTAACCACAGAACCAACGACACCTATGATTACACCAAAGAGTACATTTATTGAGCAAGAACCTTAGATTATGAAAATGCTAACTACTACAACTCAATTAACATTTTAATACTCGATGAAATACATTGTTAACAGGCATATATCCATTACACCTCACAACTTAAATGCTTGTATGCTGACATTATTGGCCCATAGGTCGACGCATGTTGTGACAATCAAAGAGGGATCAAGACTGAATTTTTCTACTTTTATCATATCCGTTTTTTACGTAGACATATGTTGAAGTTGCAGGACCTGCTCAAAATTATGTTTTTAAGATTTGAAAGAAATTTTGTTTTATTTCGATGACAGAAACTTGTCTTCCGGAGTAGAATCTTTTTAGTTTAGAGTTTTCGGAAATTCTGTCGTCATGAGGTCACTATCCTTTAAAATGTGTACGTAAAATCGATTTTATTTAAGTTTTAGACAGTGAATTTTCTATTATAGTTCAAATTTGAAACATGATCCTTAATTTGTACAGTAATAGATCCGTTATGTAAACGTATTAAGAAAAAAATTTAATGAAAAAAAGATAGGAATGTATACAAAATTGCTCTTGCTGTCTAAGTAAAGCTAAGCACATGCAAATCATCTGACATTCAAAATTTCAAGTTCAATAATGATTATTAAATTTACACAGAATTTCGTAAAGGGCAGGTTAGATAAGTTTAGTTGTGTGTATAACTTTATATTTGAGAACAGAAAGTAACTTACACAAGTCAAATCTAGTGCGTTTTTTATTTTAATATCATTGAAACGTTATTTTAATATACTGTATGATATAGGAATTACAGTTGCGCACTTCTTTCACTATATATCACATTACACGATGTTTTAACGATCACAAAATAATCTCAATGGTGCGCAACAATTTAATACATTTACTTGAATGTGACAGCGTCAGATTGACATAAACTGTAAATACACACCAGAACAATAACAGGGAAAAGTTCAAGATAAATCACCAGATATCATGTCGTACGAATTGATAAATACAGAGAGTGTGCTATAAATAAAATGGCCGCCCCTTGTGATTTAATGCGTCTCTGACAGAGGATAAACAGATAAATGAATTATGAAAACATGCTAGTAAAATAAATAAACAGTTCGCTACACGGTTACACGAGAATAAATTCGCTGCTAATATATAAATATACAGCAATGTTGAGGTAATTAAGTAGATTTGTGTTCAAATGTTGTCAAAAAGCTGCGCTGGTTTAAACGTGGACTGCAAAGGTTCTGCTTTCATGACTGACTGGTTAATAGCCGACAAGTAAGGCGTGTGAGTGTAGTAGTGAATGTCTTCAACACATGCATCGCAGTACATCAGGTGAATGTCATATTCCACGAGTAGCTTTATACGCCAAATTTTGAATGATTTCAGTTAAAATTCAGCCCAAATGTGAGTAGATTTTTGTACAGTTAACAGATTTGGAAGTTTTATGTTCACTTGACGAAAAGATCAACGATATAATTTCAGGTTAGGTGACGGATTCAACACCCTCCAACTCCGCGCCACTCGAGCAATTTTCCAATTATAATAAAATGTATTACTTTATTAGGTAGGGAATTACCTGCACAGCCCATTAGAATACGCTATGATTAATAGCACTTTTTATGGAATAGTTTTATTATACATGGTGATTCAGGAGGAATGGTAAATATTGAAGGAGGTGAAGGTATGAACAGTATTAAGTAAAAAAATTCGTATAAACATGTGACCAATTACCATTCGTTTTGGAGATACAGGTGCTGGAATATTATGCATAAAATAAACCTCAAAAAATGATCAAGAGTGCACAAGCAACTTTTTGAAGTACTTTATTCTTGCACAATCATCGCGCATCGGCACTGTAAGTATCAAGCATCAATAAATGCTTCAATTTACGTATTGGAGTCGGTGGTTTCATTTTCGAAACATTTAAGTTAAACTTTTGTAAAACATGCCTGTGTTTTTGCCTGAATAAAGTAATTCAATAAATTATTTGTATGTTCTTGATCATTTGCTGAGGTTTATTTTATGCATAACATTACAGCAAAAGGAATGGAAATTAAACACATGTTTATGTGAACTTTTTCTCTCAATACTGTTGATACTACCACCTCCTTCAATATTTACCATACCCCCTGAATCACCCTGTACGGCAAAGTAATCAAAAAATAAAAACTTTTGCCTTTACATAACCCTAACGCGTGTCCATTTAAATTGTCTCTTCAGAAGCTACCTCTGGAGATGTGGTATACTACAGAATCTACTATTTCAGCTGATGAAGACAGAAGAGACGCTAAAAAAATTCTGTGCTCGGCTGGACACTCGTCTAGATTTTTTTAGGAGCAATACCTGCACCGCGAAATGCTCAATTGTCACAAAATCTTTGCTTGTTTCCCCACAACTCACGAAGTACCTTACATACAAGTAGTTCTAGTATTTGTAGTTTAAATGTAGGATATAGTCGTGGAACATGTGAAGATGGATTGTTTAAAAGTATTAGGGTCTTAGTTTTGAGTAGAGATGTGCCGTAAGAGACTTAGGACATAATCCCTAACCTTGTGCCGATTTTTACATGGATGGATCGGAAGGATAGGGACAGAACGAAGTTTCAGAGGAGTAGGGTAGGGGTAACGAAATGGGACAGAATGAGAAACAAGAAAATCGGGAAAATTGTCAAGGAGGAACCGTTACAATAAATAATAGAGGAATTAAGGTTACAAGGGTTGGTCATGTGAAAAGAATGGGATAGAAAAAGATATCAAAGGAGATGCTGGACATGGAGCTGAAAGAGAAGAGCCCCAAAGGAAGACCGAGGGACAGATGAATGAAAGTGCGTTGAGGAAAGCGGAGGGAAAGGATTGCAGTAGAAGAAGAGAGATGGTGGATGGACAGGAAGCGTGACCCGGCCAGTGGTAGGAGGCTGCTCCAGGTGATGATGATGATGATGATATGGTGTATATTGGAGACAAATTGCTAGTTCCTAAGTAACAGCGTTTTTGAGACAGACCTGCTAACAGAAAAGATCTAGACTGACAAATTTGATGCTCGCTCACATCTTTATCTGAAAAATATCAAACTCGTTTATATTATACTACTCACACTGGGGTGCAAAACATTTCTTGTCGACCCCGTTCCATGAAACCCAGAATATAATTTTTATAACATGCGACAGCAAATAAGTTAAATTTGATCTTCTTAGGTGTCTCTTCACCCTCCAAGTTGCCGTGGAGGAAGCATAGGTCGTTGTTGTGAGTTAACTAGAGTGGTGTAGTTGATGTGTTCTCCACGTGGAGGCTCGTCCTCGGCGCATGCGGAATATGACATTATGATTGAAATTTAGTAACATTCAATGAACATAAGCAACAGAATGAAGGCCTAGAGGACACACGTACTGTTGAAACAAGGCTAACGCAACAATTAATTAAAAGGCCGGACTGGAACCGCGTGCGAGAGATAGATTAAACATATCGTGGTCTTCGGTACATTAAAGTAATGGTATCTGTATGTCTTACGATTTTAATTGCTTCCACTTTGCATCATTATAAATAGGAAAAAGTAATTGAAGTAAGGTGCTAAGACAGAGCGATGATTAACAGAAACCAACCTGTAAGTCTCTTATCAGAAGTACCATAGAAAAAAAAGGCTTTTCTAATAAACCCCATAATCGTGTATTCCTCATATAACAACATTAGACGGTACCTGGTGCAAGTCGATACGACAGTTACATAAAATCTGATTAACACGAGAACTGTTGACCTTTTCTGCACCCGATTAGCATTAGGCACTGTTCGTATGTTCAGATATTACTTATAACAGTATATAGATATAATTTGATATTATGATTATACTTGATTGACTCTAAACTTACTTATTTATTCTTGCAATAAAGTCTTTACAAGAGACTTAAGTAGCGTTTTATTCTATTTCAAATGTATTGTACGTTTTGCCTGTGCTGTTATATGTTAAATAACTTGTTTAAATCATGGCGTGATTTGAGGGCAATCCAAAGTGAAAATTTCTTAGGTCATTACGACAAACAAAATCTGGGAAACATTTTGTATGTGCTGATCGATTTAGCAAAAAATAAAAGTTTTAAATTGATAACTGAACGCCACACATTACGTAATATCACCTCACGTGTTATCGCAACGGAAGATTATTCATGGTAGCATGTTGATAACAGAAACTGTAGTATCGTAGCTTATGTGGTCTTTTTTCATTCTGTTTCGCAGTTTTCTACGAATCCACTTAACTTCTATTCCAATCTGACACTTAACTGAACACAAAGAAACTTTGCCATCCAATGTGTGATGAAATCAGTACAGTTTTTGATATAATAGTTTTCTCTTGATAGTAATTGTCCATTCGTAATTCTTGTCTAAGTTTTCTCAACGCCTAGTGAATACGCTACACTACCTTTGTACGATTCAGTCCACAGCCTTCATCATCTTAATCAGTCGCCAAATGATTATTCTTTAGTAGCGAAATGGGTCAGAGATTGAAATATATTACCGAGGAAAATGCTAAGCAATTTATCTGAAACAGTGAAAGAATTTTAGATAAAGTTTTGTGAAATACTGAAGTGTGGGCGTGGTACAGGGTGTCCAGAAAAGGACTCCCTGATTTCAAAATTAAATATCTCGAAAACAAATATCGATAGAGGAATGCAGTAAACGGTATTTTTATCGTGACAGCTGTAAGAAGTGTATACAGCAGTTTGAGGAATACTTCGGGAATCGAGTCATTGCTTTGGGATATCCCGAATTTACTGGTGCAGGCATGGATTGGCCTCCATATTCGCCGGATGTGACTCCCTGTGACTTTTTTTTTTGTGGGGCACAGTGAAAGACATGGTCTACCCGAAGCATCCCGCCACGCTGGACGAGTTGGAATCGGCGATCTCTGCGGCATGTGAATCCATTTCGGTCGAGACACTACGAAATGTGATGGCGAATTTCATTCTTCGTTTGCGCCACCTCTGTAATGCCAATGGTGAACATTTTGAAAACATTGTGATGTGATTGTTTGCAAACAGGCCCGCCACTAGCTGTTAGAGCGCCCGCGTGCAATCCCGATTATGCCGCCCCCTGTCTAACTACAGCCAGTGGTGGATCTAGGAAATTTCCGAACCGGGTCAAAAAACTGTGAGATTGCCGCCCCTTCGAACATTATTTGGTCACCTGCTACATAATACGTGGCGACAATGGAATGGCAACTATCGCGGGGCGGCGACTGTCGATCACTCGTTTTGCCGCCCCCCTTGATGTGCCGCCCGCGTGCGGTGCACGCCTTGCACGCCCGCTTACGGCGGGCCTGTTTGCAAAGATTGTTTTCATACAATTATTTCACTTATGTATGCTGATATGAGCTGTACAGCGTACATCTGTTAGCAGCTTTTGTAACTATTATTTCACACTGCTGTATACACTTCTTACAGCTGTCACAATAAACATACCGTTTACTGCATTCCTCTATCGATCTTTGTTTTCGAGATATTTAATTTTGAAATCAGGGAGTCCTTTTCTAGACACCCTGTAGAAAGCCAACGGAGCGAGAATGCTCCATCGAAATAGAGTGTAATAAACTTAGGAATGAAGCTGAAATACACCAGAACTTAATTATGCTATTAAATTTGTGGTAGGAAAATTTGAGATTTACAACACTTCTATGTAGTAGCATATACGGAAAATAAAAATTTACTAAGAGGCTTGCGGGTATACATCTGTCGCTGAAACTAAGCGAACTGTAAATATGAATTGTAGTCACACGTTAGACATAAATTAAGTGATTATGCGTTTAGCAGAAAGTAAAATCGTTTGCCAGGGCGAGTTTTAACTTGAATGATTCACAGTAAACGTTTCTTGTGGTCCGGGCACTGCGAGTTGTATTTTGGTCTGCACACGGTGCCGAGGGCTGCAAAGGCGATAAAATATAAACCACAACAGCAACAACAACACCACGCGTACACATTTTTTGTACGTTTCGTTACAACAATTATCTGATTGCGATACTAAAACACGCCATGCGACGGCTTAAAAGATACAACACAAAAAGATCTGTTTTTGTGTTGCCGCGGAGAAATGCGATTGTGAAACTGAAACAAAACTGTGTACGCATCGTTATTTTGTCCTGCGCATAGGTAGTAGTTATTTCTCAATTGAATGTTAACTCGTTTCCCCGAACCAGCGATAAATACTGATGATTTTGGTAATAAATACAAAAGCGCTTCGAACGATGTCAGATTTTTACTGACGTGTTCCAGAAAACAGGATAACTGATTTAATTGGTTAGCAATATTTCGCTGCGTTTTATGATATGTAGATTACAACTGAACTGTAACGAATTTATGATGTTTATTTCACCGTAGAACGAGACTCATTTGGTTTTTACACAAATATTTCAAAATTTTTTAAATATAAAACCCAATTGAATATAGTGATAAAACTGCTATGTTTCCGCAAAAAATTAATCACAGCAAATATAGTTATATGGCGCGTATTTAGTACAGATCATGCTTGTTCATCCAGTAACTTATTGTATATAACTTAAAAATAACTAAGTAAATGTTATAAATCGAACTTAAATGCAGTAAAATAACAGACTTAAGTTTAATAATGATATAATAGATCGGTGGGCTATGGTAAAAAAGAAACTGAGTAAGAATTTGATATCGGAGGTAAAAAAGGATAAATTCAAACTGAAAATTTTAATAAAATTAATAATTATTTGTTTGTAAAATTTAAAATTGCAGCAAACACCAATTCTTCCGAATATGTTAATTTTCAGAGCAATATTTACGACATTTTATTTTTAAATGCTTCCATGCAATAACCTTCGTAACTCACTTCCGCCGTAAACAGTAGAGTAGACAAAACACTGTGTTATTGTAAAATTTATTTCGGAAATTTCAATGTATTCTTTCGTTTGAAAATCATTTTAATACGTTTTTCGCATATATGTTTATTTTGATTTTAATGCTTACTTGTTTGTGTTTGAATGTTTATGAACCAGTCAATTTTTCACATTTAGATTCACAGAGCTATACTGCAGACGTGATTACATATTTTATACTAAACTTATTAGTTCAAAAGAGGGCGCAAATATGACAAATAAGTACGGATGTTCTTGAAACGCGTGCCTAATATCGGTCAACAGCGATGTAAGAAAGTTGGTTTACTGCGAAAAAGAAAATGTGATATATCATAATGGGTTAACAATAAAAATAGGTGCTTAGAAATTACTTCTAACATTATTACTTCGTGCAATTTAGGCTCTACAGGGTGTTGTGTGTTTGATGATATTCTCTAATAAATCTGGCCGTAATTTGATGTTGAATCTCGTAGGTAATTAATTACTTTTGTGTGGTGCAGATTCCGAAAGCTGTATTTTGACTGCGGATATTAGTTTGACGCTTTTTGTTAATGATTGTAAAGAATTAACGCCAAGGCGAACGTTTTCATGATCAGTTATATACTTAATTGCCTCCGTTAACACTTGGACAATCGATTTAGGATCTACAAATCTATTCACTAGAAAAAAATGTATATCAGTGCTATAATTATCCATGAATACAGTTTAATTATTAGGTGATTCCTATTTTTTACCTTCTTTCTTTTACATAATTTTAATCAGCCCCTCTTCCATAAAGTCATATTAGGAGTAAACCAATTTTTAGAGCAACTAATAGTTACTGGTATAAACAAACTATATAATTTAAGATATATCTGTGAAAATAGATGTTGAACTGGCGTGCATGGCGATTTCGCATCACAATACAACTCCTTCACTGTCTGCCATGTTGAGTTAACAGTTGAAATTTTCGGCTCCCGGTTCAGCGTACACTGTTGAACAGTGTTTCAGATTCTTTTTCGGGTTTCGTTTGGGGCCTTCTGCATCTTTCGTAGCAGAGACGGGGCGCTGAAACACAACTGTTGGCAATAAAATAAAGCATGTAAGTTTTTGGACTGTGGAGATGATGTTTGTTTTAATGAACTCTTTCCACTTAAAGTAAATGCAAGCGATATAACTGTTTTCGTCGTAATGTAATATATATAACAGGGTACCAACTACACTGCTTCACAAAAAAAGTGAAGGACCCAGCAGCGGAGAAAGATACGAAATGAACGAGTTGAGAGAGTATGTTATATTATTCCAGTAATTACGAAAAAGAGTCCAGTTTATGGAAAACTTGGCAGTATAAGCCCACTTATCGGCACGAAGCTGCACTCCTCTGCATGCTGGAAAAGTGTCACCAGGTCGTTCCTCTCCTGAAGCCAGCTCGCCCACAACTGGTGCTCGATATCCTGGATACTGGGAATAGGACAGAGTTGACGTCCGATATGGTCACACACAGGACATTCACACAGACACACACCACTTAAACACCCATGTCCTCGGCCGGACTCGAACTGGCGATCTTCGGCACGCGGGGCGGGGAGTATCTTAAAATCACGCCGACAGTTCATAGAGACAATTCCGTGGTGCACGAAAATTGTTCTGTTGAAAAATGGAAGTCGCGATACTGCCTCATGGGAGGTAACACATGAAGACCCAGGATGTACGTGACGTGCCGTCAGAGTTTCCTCAATCACTCCCAGCCGTGACCTGAAGTTATACCCGAAGACTCCCTGCACCAAGGCACAATGCTGTGTCTCCCCCAAAACATTTGAACAATGGGGCTTCTCTACGGATCACCTCCAAACTCGCCGGCGATGGTCTTCCGAGGTAGTGCAGAGCCGCGATTGATCGCTGAACACAATGCGACGCCATTGTTCAGCGTCGCGTTACCACTGTAGTGTACCCGGGAGTAAGGATTGCCACCAGTTATTATTATTCTCTATCATTAAAATTTTGTATATATAAAATACCTTGTTCAATTTTGCCTGGGCGCCATGGAAGGAGTCCTTCCAGAATTTTCAATATACATTTAGAAATGTAATTATTTGTTTTATTTCAAGGAAAATTATATTAATTTTATCTACTGACACTTGCATTTATTGTTATCAGTATAAGAAAAGATGATTTACATAAAACAAGAATTAAATCTATATAATAAAAATTGATTAAATAAACAACGAAATGACAGATCATGAACAAAGTCGGACTAACTCAAAATAAAATCAGAGAGCACAATTCTCTACAGGTTTTCGCTTTCGGGTACAATGCGCCACACTTTGACTCGGTTTGTTCTGGCGGAATATAAAAATTGTGTAATTACCATCTAGTTGATGTCAATATTGTAGTCAGCGCTGTCCCTTCTTCTGGAATTTCTGTGCACAACACACACAAAACAAATCGTCGCACTGTGATTACGCTTGACGGGCACTTGCTTTGGAACACATTCGATGATTATCCTTTCGAACGGCGTCTCGCTGGCCAGCTGCAATCTACTCCTCAAAACGAGGGTTTTAGCGTGAAACAAGAAACACAAAACTTGTCTGAACTTATTATAAAATAATAGTGTATACTTCCATGCATACACGCACACACACGATCTATACTTCTCGCACCGCTGGCACGGGGCGGACTGTCCCCACTGAATGAATGCGGTCAGTTTATCTCCTTTCCCATCTCCAAACACCAGCACTCAAAGGGCGCCGCGATGGTTGCACTGCGAAATAGTCTCTCCTGCTCACATCGACAAACGCTTGTATGTAAAATATGAAGCTTCCGCGAGCGGACCGCTTCATACTCCAATCGCAGACGTTTGTGTTGTCGGTAGCTTACGCATGGGACGGTAATTTACCGTTTCTTACCTATGATGTGGGATGTTGCAGGGAATCCATTATTTATTATAGGATAGCAGGCGCAGATGTAAAGATGTTATGTTGTGCTTGGTGCACAAAGCTGCGATCCTGGCTGTGGTTGTCTACCGGAACCTTGACGAAGAGTATGCCTACCCCAAGCAGCCCAACTCTGGGCCACTGTCACATCCAAATGTACCACAAATTTGGGTATTGCACGATTCAAGAAGCCGGCCAAATGGAGACCCTGGTGCTGATAACGCTGCTTCAAACGAGTACGCCGCATCTCCGCGTCATTCACAGTTACCATTCATCATCTGACGTGTGGCTATTTGACCTTATGTAAAAACCCCAACTTGGTTTTTCTGCTCAGTTTGATTGTTACGTTAGTATGCTTCTTGGTACTTTATATCTATGCCATGCCTTTGGTTCTACTGTTCCCAGGTTTTTCTTTTTACCTATGTTCGTCAATTCTGCTGTAAAACTCTTGAGTTAATCTTCTGATTTATTCGAAAATTTTTCTTGTTGATGTTACCCCATGGATTTCCTCTGTTGACGCATATATTGGCAAGCTGAGTATTGTTTTAAAACATATATTGTGTACCTGTTGTATGATTTCTATATTTTTTTTTAGATGCAATGTCCCATGTTTAGCGTCCATTCCATAGTGCCGATAAAATGACTGAATGATAGATACTTAATTTCATGGTAAAGTTTCTGCTATTTAGTACGGGATATATATTGGAATAAATAGTGTGTCTATACCTTTTTTCCCTTTTCTCTGGAATGTGATGACTGTAAATATTTACTTCGAGGTAGCTACGTTTGAGAAGTCAGGGAATTTGGCGTCCCGAAATTTCTAGATGGGTTTCGAGGAGCGGTCTTGTCTGGGTTGATACTAATTTTCTTGGCCTGCCATCATTTTGTCTATCATTTTTAAAGTTTGCTGGAATCTGTTGATATTAGCTGAATGGACTCTTCCGGTTGTGTAAATTACTGTATCATCCGCAAATTGAACCAACTTGATGTTGGTTACTGTTGGGAAATCGTTGGCATAAATATTATGTTGGAGTGGAGAAATGACAGAACCTTGTGGGATTCCAGCACGTATTGTATGTTTTGAGGATTTCTAGCCGTCAGTCGCCACGAAGAATCATCTACTCGTCAGGCAGTTATCGATTAATTTAATGTAGGAGTCCGGTATTGTTATTTGTTGTTGCAGTGTCTGTAGTCGTTTCGCGTGCCAAACACGATCATAGGCCTTTTCGACGTCTAGAAAAACTGCTGCAGTGGCAACATATGATGATATTCACACCCCTTATATATCCTGCCAGACCTGGCAATAGCACTGAATATCAACAACACAAATATATTCTGGAGGTCGTTATACCTGTCACAGATAATTGCAGCTCTAATCATTTACACATCAGCCGATAGCGTGCATTGACATCCGACCATTTCTTCTGGGTGATTCAATTTTTTTGTCAGTTGGTTGCTCTGTTTCAAGTCGAATTATATTTTTATTTTCTAATTTTGGCGAATCATATCAGTTTTGTATCAGTCATGCAGCAGACTGGTAAAAACGTATACCAAGAGGTACCATGTTGGCCTTTACAGTATAGAAAATCTTACATAAAACGCAGCTTGTGTTGTTGCAGCTGGAGCGGTGGCCGGTGGAAGTCACGTGACCTCGCGGCTGTCGACAGCTGAGCTCGTCACTCGCCCGTGACGCAGTCCGCCGCTAGGCACCATGGGAAGCAATTTCGGTCGCAGCGGCCGCGCGGTGTGTTTATCAGCCACTCGCCGCAACAGATGGAATACTGCGTAAAACTCGTTACTGTCTGATTGGTTTTTCGTAATTAACGAGTTTAAATGCAACTGGGTTATCTGCCGTGCGCGCTACTGATTATTTTTCCGCTAAAACGCTGCCTCAGCTTCTAAACATATTCTCTCCGTTCTTGCCGCTGAATATTAATTTCACTTCCCTGTGGTATTTACATATCTTCTACGCACGCGAATCATTTAACTATAACTTCAGGTTATGAAATTAACGTCGTCTTAGCTTAAAGAAATCTTGCACTTAATCACAGATCTAGCTCCTAAGCTCGTCAAAAATGACGAATTGAACAGAGTTGTAGCAACTAATTTCTTCGAGCTTGACAGATAATATAGGATAAAACATCTACACCGAATATAAATAGCTTGTAAAACGGTCAAAAACAACAGGCTGAGAGCTGTGTTCCGGCAGTTATCTTCCTCGCAGATGCTTAACCAAACACAATTGTTATTAAACACCGTTCATAACCTTGAAAATGATGCAATGTGTTACGTATTCTTACTTTACTGTGACAGTAATACCTCTGGACAGTGAGTACAACAAAACATCAACGTCGATTCAGTATAAATAAACAAGAAGCAACTAATAATTACGACGTTAAATTAAACGCAATACATACCATTCTTTCAGTTTTCTGGCAATTCATTTCTTCGTGGTCGTTTAACGAAATAGAGTTTTTATTACATACTGCCCATAACCTCGATATTGTAGTAACACCTCTGGTCCCAAATAGTCCGGTAACGAGGGCCGAGCGCGTTACGTAAGTGTTACGCACACGATTCCACAGCGAGCAAAATATCTTTTTATATAAATAGATAATAACAATAATTCTGGATGGTAGTAATGACATGGTGGCAGGGTTTCTATTAGCTGCAAATTCCGCCTCTGTCGTAGCCCCCTTAATCTAACCCGGTAGTCCTACCGGCAACAGGGGACCGACATACAGTCTCACTTGGAATCCGAACCACGGAATCGTTCTGGCGTACTTCACATTACGCATCAAGCTGTACCAGAGGTGAAGGTATTATCCGAGTCAGAGATTCGAATCTTAGACCTTTCGATCCCCAGTCAGACAACCACTGAGCCAGCAGACAGCTTATCTAGATAGAGCGTGAATATAAGTCACGAAAGTACTCGTACATAAACAGTTAGACTTCCTTTACTGACGCACCAAGCTCGCTTCTATTTTGCTTATGGTTTTACGCATCCTCGACGTTGATGTCATTAGAGCCAAGAAAGAATGGGGGGGGGGGGGAGCAAAGGACGGAAAGGAATTAAACCATGGCTTTTTAAAGCAAGCATCCCAGCATTCGCCTGGAATGATTTGTGGAATCCATGGAAAACCGAAATCTGGATGCCTACAGGGTTTCGATCCCATGTCCTCCCAAATGCGAGGTCAGGGCACCACTCACCCACCACGTTCATTTAATCTAAAACTATTGCAACCATTACTATGTTTACTAAATGTCTGTAGTCTCACATTTTTCTTCAATATTGTTCGATTAAAGACGTACATCCCACTTCAGATCCTTCAAACCACTAAAAATAATGGGGCACTAAAGATACTACTCATATCTCTTTTGCTCATAGCCAGAAATCGTCCACATCACCATCTCGATTCACTAGCGGAGATGTTTCTGAAAAATACAACTAATTAATGACTTTCATATATTAATAAGGTTATTTCCATTTTTAACCTTATGCATCTCATTGAATTTCCACATCCATATGCGGCAACATCTAGATAAACTTACTACTATCTACTTGAGTTATGGCTTTCGGAACGAAATGTAAAAGATATAAAACATATAAAGTGACTTTTTTAGTATTCGCACTAAAAATAACTGGCTGGTAGCTAGGAAAACATCTCGTAGATGTATATCAAGCCACTCGCCTTGAAAATCAAAGGTTCCGGTTCCAAACTCCATTAAACATTCAGTTTTTACGAGCACTTAATTTGCCCTTCGGCTCTAGGAAAGCTTTCTTTCTGTATTTTGAACGACACTACGGACGCACCGTAGTTCAGATTCTACGCCCAACTGTTGGTCCAGCAAGTTTGCAAAACGAAGTTAAGAGCTTTATTTAATTTAGTTAAGCACCCGTGAGGAAATTAATTGACATAACACTAACAGGAGAGTAAGTTTTTCATGTAAATCGACATATTATTACTTTTTGTTTATTTATATCCGTACGATGTGGATGTTTTCGTAATATTCTCTGATCGCTGTTATAGTAAGCAAAGAAATATGGGATAAGGTTACATAGTGAGGCAGTGAATATATTAATACGCGTTCTATTAAAGCTTTTTCGAGCAAAAAAAATTCGTTACGGCAAGGGAATGAGTTATTAAAACTTTATCTTTTTAAAAAAGAAATAATTTAAGTTGATTTCATGAGAACCGTGATAAGAATCGTTTTCTGCTTCTGAATGAAAGTAGTTCTACATTGATCGTGATCTATGCTGCCTGGATATGGTTAAAACTAATAATATGTGGCATAACGTAAGTATGCACCTGTGATTGAAGTTTCGATTTTCTAGTGGCAATATTAGCGCAGTGTTTTTGGAAAGGTTAAAACGAAGCATGGAAAAAGATGACGATGGGAACTTTTTGTAAAAGCGTAAGGCACGAAGAATTGTGTTGAGCATTATTTAATAACAATTGTAGTCAGTTAAGCAATCACAAAAAAATACTCTGTCAGAACACTCTGTTCCTCCCGTCAATTTTAACGGAGTTTGAGACTAGTTATCTATTAACGACTAGCAGGCTTCCCGGCGTCACCCGGTATGATCTAGGTTGATTTTCCCACATAGTATACATTAAAGTTCATAACAGAGGTCAGTTTTCTGCACTTGTGAATCAAATTACAAGTCAATGGTTCCATTTTCTATGCGTATTTGAGCATCTAACCTCCGGTGTAGCAGAAAAGAGATGGGGTTGATTTATCTCTGCAATATTTTTAGCTGCCCTATCAGGAATATGTATACCAAGTTTCATCGAAATAACTACAGCCATTCGTGAAGCAATAGAAACAATAATTTTTCTCAGGAAATGTGGAAAAGACACAATCGTTCAACAATAAATTACAAAAATATCGGAAATGCCAACACTAAAGGTTTTAAACAGTTCACTTTGATGTTCATACTCATCACATATGCATTACTTACTATTAACAGCAAATATAACTTCACTTCCAAACATCGGATATTGTAGCTGTGCAGCCTGAACGTAGTTTCAAGTAGCTGCGGGAAAGTTCTACGCTAAAGGTTTTAAAAAGTTCACTTTCATGTTCAAACCCATCAGATATGAAATACTTCCTATTTCCAGCGAATATAATTTCCCTTCCAGACATCAGAGATTGTAGCTGTGCAGCCTGAGATCGAAGCTTCAAGAAACACAGAAGCTCTCGGAAGGTTTTTTTCCCTCATTATATTATTAAAATTAATTTACATATTTTCCTTTTTTAAGTAGTTTCCTCTTCGCATTCAATACGGCCATCTATGGAGCTTAAAGACTAAAAAACAAAATTTAAGGAAGAAAACCTTACATGCGATAATATGGTTATTAATTTTTACGAAGTATGAGGTATGCATATAGTTGGCATTTCATCTTTGGTGTTTCACTATATACGTTCAGATTTTAACCTGCTGCTCCTGCGTTATGTTACGTTGAAGCATAATACATGCGAAGCAATTGAATTCATATTAAAATCTTTAAAACAGTGAAAACCCCATCGAAATGTGCGCAGTAGTTTATTAGTTTTTCTAGAACCAATATAGACGGTTTGATTTTATAGATGTACTGTTCGACACCCCGAGTGTCGGGGCTGTGACAAGTGTCGTGCGATCACGGCGCAGGCTGTGGGGCCACGTGCACGCTCACAGGCCAGGCGCGCTATAAAATGATAATAGTCCGCCGCAGCGCGTATACAACAGCCACCCTGACGCCCTAAATTCTTCCAGAAAAATAAACTTCATTGGCGAGTTGCTCGCTGCGCCTGTGCCACCTGAACCCACCCACCACTTCCTGTCTCTCCACTGCAGACATCGATCAGTGAGTGGTATAGAGCTCTGCAACTTGCCATCTGCAGCGCCAGCATGCAAAGTGTGGTATTGTTGAGCACTGCAGTGAAAAAGCTGAAACAGTTGCTTTCTAAAGACGGATCAAGTAATCTGTCGGAGAGCTCTAAGCAAGAGTTGAATAATCGGAAAGAATTCACAACTTCAAAGCCAAGCAAGCGTTGAAGGTACAGTTTAATTTTGGCCTATTGCTGGCGTTTTGCTCCACGTTTTGAACCGCTTGAAATTGTTTTTAAAATGTAAATGTTTGATTATTGGTCAAAGAATTTTTATCAAAGTTTCTAGAAAAGTTTATGGTTGTATTTACAGATTATATAGAAGAGAAGAACTACTGAATATCAATCAAATATTGTTTGAAGTTGGGTTTGTTCTTCCGTGTGCTAATTTTCCCAAGATAGGTTTAGCGAGTTGCTTGCCGACCCTAAAAATTAATTTTCGACCTTTCACGAAGATAATATAGCCATTAGTTTTTTAAATTATTTTTCTTGAGTTTCAAAGATCGTTCCGTGTGTCGACGTACGCAAAATGTGGGTCGATTGACGGAAAATTTAGACTTTGAACCGCTTGTGGTTTAACTGCTGATTTTTCTTAACCTTCCTCTAAAATGTTGTTCACATTATGGATTGTTCAACATTCGAGAAAAATCTTAGCTGCAACATACTTTTGTTATCGCCTACTTCTAAAAAAAAAAAAAAAAAAAAAAAAAAAAAAAAAAAAATGTTTTCGCCGGTCTTTATAATGATAACTGAGGACCTTATTTTTCATCGAAATCTCCGAACATCCGTGGACGTGATGATTAACCGACGTAATTCGCAATTCCGTTTCCAGTAAGCCTTGTAGCGACGATAGTACTCGTACATGTAAATAGAGCGCTAGAGTCTAACCGGAAGTTGAGTATACCACATTTTGGTGGGCATATTGAGGTCTACAGCATCGGCCAAACGTTCCAGTACCACTGGAATTCAAATTTCTGTTATAGGTTTCCGACAAATCATTGGAGGCGAATACCGGAATGCTTTGTTATTGTAGACCCATTGTGGATTTCCATGCAGTTAATAGGAAAATCTTTTTAAGTATTTTGGATTTTTCTATAACTCTAAAAGGCTTGTAGACAGACTTTAATGATTAAACTGGCTGATGATGTTGATAATGAATAACGGAAAATTCTGCGTCTGGCTCTGTCTATTGTTTCTGGGGTCGTGCCCTGCATTCGGGAAGACGAGTGCTTTAATCCCCTTCCACCAGTCCTGATTTAGGATTTCGGTGCTTTCCGAAAATCATTCTAGGCGAATGATGGAAGGATTCCTTCAAAAGGCTCTTGCCGAATTCCTTCCCGAATTTTCTCCAGCCTCTAATAATTCTAACAAGAAGTCCCTCATTACAAAAAACCGTCTAATCTTTTTCCAAGATTGTCCCATAGGTTTTTTGACATAACGTCTGGTGTAATGAGTAATTAATAGATTGGAACCATGTGAGAAACCTATTCGATTAGGGCTTTCGGAACTCTATTACGATTTAATCATAATTCCAGTAATTTTCATCACCCTGTGACATTCCCAATACTTTGGCAAAAAAAAATTAAAAAATTCAGATGTCCATATTAAGGAATGTTTTTTTACGAGTATCGTCGTTAAACGTTTCGGTTCCAAGTTCTAGATTCTCTAGACGGTTATTCTTTCAAAAAAATCCATTCCTGTTAAGAGATAATATTAAAAAAATGGATAGACTGCGGTATTATGTTCTGACTAACTTTACTGCACGCAAGGTATAGATGACATAATAGAATCATTGATCAAACGAGCTTGTGCATCAACCAGCAACACCACAGCTGTTGTCGCGTTCAGCTGTAATTTAAAGATTCCAGAAGGGAAGGGGGTATGTGCCGGCCCTGACACGAGGATAAGCTGGTTCGATGGTGAAGAAATTTTTATCACCAGGTGTTGGTCAGCATGATAGGAGAAGTGGTGGTGCTGAATTTCTAATCACGAGATTGTGCGGTGGTGTGAATACCGAACCTCTCCGCAGAGCGTATGGAGGGCGATCATGCGGCACTGTAGATTGTGATTCTTCCGTCGGATGCAGACGTCAAATCTGGAGGCCCTCTTGGTGTTCTACTAAAGAATAGGATTAAATGGTCCGGCTCCTGATTTTAATCTCTACCTTCGTCGATAACGGGGGTAAGACAATGAGAAATTCAAAATTTTGCAAAAAAATCAAAATAAAAAAATAAATAAAAATAAAAAAATCTACCAACCTAACGGTTGAGAAGAAAAAGATGATATATTCGTACTCACATATAAGCGATCACTCCAGAACTGAACGATATGTAAGCCATAATCTCATTACAAAAAAGTTAATGTTTGTATTCAACCCGAAGGTTGGTTGAGCCTAGCCTGGTGTTTGAGGTTATGTGACTTCCAATGAGCCACGAGAGCGCTCTCTGTTTCTACACAACAATACCAGCTGCCGAGGAAGCCACTGACAGCATTGGTCAACGACTTATTATTTCACCAGCAAAGTTTCTTCATAGAGTGTTCGTTGGTATTCGTTATCCTTGAAGTCTGTTCAGTTGCGCACAAATATTTCTTCATCAAAATTACGTGTACGGGAAAGTAAGCAGGCAACATGGTTTCAGGCAAGGATATTCATGCGAATCTCAGTTGGTGGGATATATGCAAGATATTTCAGATGAAATGGACAAGGGAGGCCAAATTGATAGTGTAGCACTAGATCTGTCTAAGGCGTTTGACAGAGTAAGCCATAAAATGGTAATAAATAAGGTAAAAACCATTGGAGTGGATAAGAAAGTCATTTGCTGGTAGAAGAATTTTTAAAAGGTAGAAAACAGAAAGTTAGGGTAGGAAATGTAGTATCAAAATAAGTGGAAGTAAAAATGGGTGTGCCACAGGGTAGCGTATTGGGACCATTGCTATTCATTATTCTAATGAATAATTGTGTTGATTGTTTACTATCTGAAATTAGATTGTTTGCAGATGACATAATGCTGTATAAAGAGAATCAAAACGACAGAGGATTGTAAACAGTTGCAGGGTCATCTGGACAGGATATCTAATTGGGTTGGTAAACATGGAATGAAGATAAATGCAAAGAAGAGTCAGCTTATTAGATACACAAATAAAAAACAAAAGGTTAATTATGAATATAAGGTGGGGAAAGAATTGCTTGCTGAAGACTTGAAATGCAAATATCTTGGAATTACTTTTGATAACAAACTTAACTGGGCAGGACACATAGGACAGGTGGTAGGAAAAGGTTTCAAAGTTCTGCACTTGTTGGAGAGCAGTTATGAGGGGATGTAAGAGAGAAGTCAAGGAATTGCGTTACAAAACTTTGGTCAGACCATTGCTCGAATATGGTAGTGTAGTATAGGGACCCTCATTTTACGTATCAAATACAGGAGTTGGAGAGGGTGCAAAGAAGGGCTGCTAGATTTGTTTCTGGAAATTATCGCAGAATGCAATCAGTGACGGATATGATAAAGGAGCTGGAATGGGATTCATTGCAAGACAGGAGGAGGATGAGGAGGGTCATGGGAGTGTACAGGGCATATACTGGTGATGAGGCATGGAAAGATATTGTAATAGGTATGAAAAGTAGTGCATGGAAGGGAAAAGATGACCATGACCACAAGCTGGCACTCGATTTCAGGCACAAGGGTGTGGGAAGATTCTCTTTTTTAGGTAAGGGTGTCAGGGATTGGAATGAGTTACCAAGAGAAATGATGAATAATTTACCGAAAACTTTGAAGGAATTTAAAGATAAAATTTGTAGAGGGCAAATGTAGGTGGGTGCAGGATAGGGGGAAGATGGGTGTGTAGGGAAATTGCCACCGGAGCGTGTGCTCCATTGCAATTAAATTAAATTAAATTAAATCTTTATCGCCGTTGTTCCTGCTGTTACGTTTATCTCACATTGGGAAGCGAGTGGTATCGTTAAAGTATCGATTCCTAAAATTACGCTTACATGGTTTTCGTTGACAAGTGTCCTGTTTCCAACTTACATCACACCAACGCGAGAGTGTGTGTAAATATTAATGTTTTCTTATTAGATCTATGATTTCTATAAATAATTATAATAACAGTATTATTATTTGAACATCCTTTGCAGCAAGGAGAAAAGCAAGCCATAGCGGATGCGATGACAAAGAGATTATATGGCAACAACAGAAGGAATGGATAAAAAGAAAATATGATGCGATGATATATTTTTTGAAGGCGGTGGTTGGAGCTACAAAAGAACGTTAAATATATGGACTTACGAAAATTATAATTGTATTCAGAAATAAATTGAGCGCAGTTTAATTGGATAAGGAGTTGTTGAATAAATATGAACTTTAATGAAAATCGAAGTGATTCATGCAGGTGAGCTAATGGGTGAATCTATCTAAGTAGACCAGAGAAAGAAAATTTGGAGTATGATTATTACCTTTCAGGTAATGGGAAATACTATAGACGGAAAATACGACTGACTAACCCACGTCAGAAGTTGGATAAAGAATAACAGACGGTGCAGAATATTGTCTTTGGTAGAGGATACAGAAGAGGCAATAAGAGTAAATGTGAAATAACTGTAATTGTAGCGAAACACGGTCTGGAGCAGATTTGCCAACTTGTTGTCCGCGGACAAAATAAAAATTAAATTAATTAAGCATAATTGGAGGCGTGAGATCACGCGAACTCTGGTTACAATGTGTGAGATTCCAGTCGAGCTATCAGATGACAGTTCTATTATTATTATTATTATTAAGGGGCCGTGACGATCATAGTGTAATCTCTAGGAGGTCCGGCGTTTGAAAAGTTTGTGAAAGGCTGGTCTAGAGAAGTAAATATTGTGTAGTGTATTAAGTAAGTAAAACGCGGAAAACGTTCCAAAGGATCTTTAAAATCAACGGAGAAAGAATAGGAACGTTACAAACTTAAGAACATATCCGCACTTAAGCACGTCTCTTTTTTCGAATACGATCAATCTAAATAAAAATCCAACTTACTGGGAAACAGAAGACCTGTGCTGTGCGGCGGTGGTTGTTATTTTTGTTTTGGTGGGTGAGAGAGGCGAGTGTACAGCCGAGCTTTTAGCTGTGTCGAGCGCGGCGGGTTGCAGCTGTTGTTTTGATATCTCACGGGATGGTTCCTAAAAGGCAAGCTATTGGCTTTCGTTTCCATTCAAAATTAATGTTATGCGTACAATATGTCCATTCGTAACCCTTTAAAGCCTCGGCAAATACTGAACTTCGGCGCAAGCTGTAAATTAATTAATGCAATTTCAGTGAAAGAAAATATTAGCGCAAGTAAATATATTGGGAGTTGCACGAAACTTGTTTATTTAATTTTATATTATATAAAGTAACATGACTTCTTAATCATCACTTAATCAGTAAACGTTATTTTCATATTTTTTTAAAAATGAATCTAATATATGTTTCAAACCTATTTACTTATCTCTCTGTCTATCGACTTTTTTTGAAATAGCAAATAAAGAGAAAATGTTAACGGTACAAGTCGCTCAGAAATGTTACTGTCCAATCATATGAAAAGCGTCCTGGAATAAAATATGTACCTTGAAATTCCTTCTTAGAAGTTAAAGGCTTTTGCCAATCATCCGAAATCTTATATATATATAAAAATAGACGTGTTTTTTACTATATTTCACTTTTCAGCCAACACTACCTAGCACAGATCACTGATGTTTGTGGGTGGAAGTAGCATGGAGTTTCCTGTCGTGCACAACGTTGGCCGAATGCCGATAGCTGTGGGGATGTGGGAGATATAATGATTAAAGTTGGTAAGTGCAGGGCGTTTTCATATTTCGACCAAAAATTCGTATCTCCGTATACTTCTCTTTCCTGCCACAACTACATAACATAGACCTTTGGTGTTTGTGTGTGGTAGTAGAATCGTCTTTCCTGTCGTGCACTATGGTTGTTAGATGTCGGTAGCTATGGGGGTGTGGGAGATATGGGGGTAGAAAGTGGTCGATCTGTGGCAATTTCATACTTCTGCCAAAGACAAAAGTGTCATGGTGTATCACTTTTCAGCGAAAACTATAGATCACAGATAACTGGCGTTTGTGTGTAGTAGTAGCACAGAGTCACCTTTCGATCACAACAGCGGCCGATTTTCAGAAACTGTGGTACTGTGGTAGATATGGTGGTTGTAAGTGGCCGACCAAGGATATTTTCGTATTTCGACTGTCTCCGCATATGTCACTTTTCTGCCACAACTACATAGCATAGAGCATTGGTGTTTGTGTTTGGTAGTAGAATCGTATCTCATGTAGTGCACTATGGTTGTTAGATGTCGGTAGCTATGGGGGTGTGGGAGAAATGGGGGTTGAAAGTGGTCGACCTGTGGCAATTTCATACTTCTGCCAAAGACAAAAGTGTCATGGTGTATCACTTTTCAGCGAAAACTATAGATCACAGATAACTGGCGTTTGTGTGTAGTAGTAGCACAGAGTCACCTTTCGATCACAACAGCGGCCGATTTTCAGAAACTGTGGTACTGTGGTAGATATGGTGGTTGTAAGTGGCCGACCAAGGATATTTTCGTATTTCGACTGTCTCCGCATATGTCACTTTTCTGCCACAACTACATAGCATAGAGCATTGGTGTTTGTGTTTGGTAGTAGAATCGTATCTCATGTAGTGCACTATGGTTGTTAGATGTCGGTAGCTATGGGGGTGTGGGAGAAATGGGGGTTGAAAGTGGTCGACCTGTGGCAATTTCATACTTCTGCCAAAGACAAAAGTGTCATGGTGTATCACTTTTCAGCGAAAACTATAGATCACAGATAACTGGCGTTTGTGTGTAGTAGTAGCACAGAGTCACCTTTCGATCACAACAGCGGCCGATTTTCAGAAACTGTGGTACTGTGGTAGATATGGTGGTTGTAAGTGGCCGACCAAGGATATTTTCGTATTTCGACTGTCTCCGCATATGTCACTTTTCTGCCACAACTACATAGCATAGAGCATTGGTGTTTGTGTTTGGTAGTAGAATCGTATCTCATGTAGTGCACTATGGTTGTTAGATGTCGGTAGCTATGGGGGTGTGGGAGAATATGGGGGTTGAAAGTGGTCGATCTGTGGCAATTTCATACTTCTGCCAAAGACAAAAGTGTCATGGTGTATCACTTTTCAGCGAAAACTATAGATCACAGATAACTGGCGTTTGTGTGTAGTAGTAGCACAGAGTCACCTTTCGATCACAACAGCGGCCGAATTTTCAGAAACTGTGGTACTGTGGTAGATATGGTGGTTGTAAGTGGCCGACCAAGGATATTTTCGTATTTCGACTGTCTCCGCATATGTCACTTTTCTGCCACAACTACATAGCATAGAGCATTGGTGTTTGTGTTTGGTAGTAGAATCGTATCTCATGTAGTGCACTATGGTTGTTAGATGTCGGTAGCTATGGGGGTGTGGGAGATATGGGGGTTGAAAGTGGTCGACCTGTGGCAATTTCATACTTCTGCCAAAGACAAAAGTGTCATGGTGTATCACTTTTCAGCGAAAACTATAGATCACAGATAACTGGCGTTTGTGTGTAGTAGTAGCACAGAGTCACCTTTCGATCACAACAGCGGCCCGAATTTCAGAAACTGTGGTTGTGTGGGATATATGGTGGTTGTAAGTGGCCGACCAAGGATATTTTCGTATTTCGACGAAAGGCATGTGTCTCCGCAGATTTCTGTTTTCTGCCACGACTACATAGCATAGAGCATTGGTGTTTATGTGTGGTGGTAGAATCGTGTCTGTTGTCGTGCACTATGGTTGTTAGATGTCTGTAGCTATGGGGGTGTGGAAGATATGGGGGATGAAAATGGTCGACCTGCGGCAATTTCATATTTCTGCCAAAGACGCATGTGTCACGGTGTATCACTTTTGAGTGAAAACTATCAATCGCAGATTACCGGCGTTTTTGTGTGGTAGTAACACAGAGTCACCCATCGATCACAACGTTGGCCGAAATTCGGTAACTGTGGGAGTGTGTGAGATATGGTGTTTGAAATTGGTCGATCATGAATATTTTCGTATTTCATCCAAAGACTTGTGTGTATCCGTAAATTTTACTTTGCTGCCGGAACTACATAGCGCAGAAGACTGGTATTTGTGTGTGGTAATAGTATCGAGTCTCCCATCGTGCACTATGGTGGTTAGATGTCTACAGCTGTCAATATGAATACTTACAATCACGAACGAAGTTGTGGATACCAGCTACTATATTATAATTGTGGAAGTAAGTTTCTGTCTTTTTGTTACGTTTTGACGACTAAATGGCTATATCAATATTGATGGAATTTAACAATGAAATAGTGTAGGAAGGACACAGGACATTTTTTCGATATGAATAACAGTTTTAGTCACGAAATTTTAAGAACTTATCGAATGATGAAAGACAGACAGATTCGTGTGTTAGTCTGTAATGTTACGTTGGTTGCTCAGTAGCGCAGTCTGTTAGTGTTTGATTTGTTAATAAATTTCGATAAGAAACAAAACTTATTATTTAGTATAGAAGTCAATTTGCTCTGCACTGTACTATTCATTTGTGTCTGTATAAAAGTTTCTGGCACCAATTTGTCTTCCTTTTTGACATGCCTTACGGACGTAAACCTGGCCTAAGGTGCAGGTCTAGAAGACAATGTGCTGCTATTAGATTATAAGATTCAGATGCTCAGGTTGAAGAAAGAAGAAAAAACCAAGCTGAAATATAAGCTGCCATCAGTTAACCCCCCCCCCCCTCCCCCCCACACACACACATCCCCGCACCTTCGCTTACTTTTCTGTTTTTAAATATGTTGTAAATTGATTCTCTTCATGAGACAGATTAGACGATAGGATGATATAATGATGGCTTTCCATCATATTATGTCGACTCGGTGTTGTTTGGGACAAATCTTACGTTACTAACAGTTTTCTATATCCAATTCTGGCAATGAAACTCCAAGTCCACGCGTACGAAGTCGCGGGTAACAGCTAGTATCTTCTTAAAAAGATATCAAATAACATTTTTTGTGGAAATGTTATTTACTAACTCGTAAGTCTTCACTACGCCTTACCGACTTCTTTTGATTCCTAATCTATCAACACGGATACACACAAGAGCAGGAGGTAGTGGGGGAAAAACTGTTTTGAATGGGTCACTTCTTTTTTCCTGCCGTTTATGCCTGAGCCACTCAGTTCGCTTATTGCACTGTTGATAACTGAAAATGAATGTTTTTCTTTGGGATACAAAATTGTATTATAAATAAAAAACAAAGCACGCAATTCATTATTTTTTCTCCCCCATTAATATTACGAGGGGACTTATAAAAGTAAGTTACACATTATTACATTATTATGGCAGGCGAAGTAAATGCCATTGAATGCTGCACTACACTTCAAAATGACTTTGGAGCAGATTGAACGATTGGTAGAACGTTCTGACCGTTGTTTACAGAGACTGTTGAAAAAATAAGTCATGTATCTGTGTCACTTTGAAGTTTAGTGCAGTAATACAAACAAAACACTGTTTTCAGAACATCATTCTACAATTGTTGGAAGCAATTCAGAAAGTCATCTTCCCAATGGGGGAGAGTTATGAAAGGAATTGTCAGCAATTGGAATAGGCAATAGTTGCAAGACGAGATATTGGCAAGACTGTGATTCTAAAGATCCACGAATTTCTGTTTAAATAATCTGCTTTGGACACTGAGCGTGGTGGGTGAACGGTTAACGTTCTGGCCTCGCATTCGGGAGGACGCCGGTTCGAATCCCCGTCCGGGCATCCAGATTTGGGTTTTCCATGGTTTCCCAAAATCACTCCAGGCGAATGCCGGGATGCTTCCTTCAAAAAGGCCATGGCCGAATTCCTTCCCGTTCCTTGTCCACAATCCCAACCCGCCTCTAATGACCTTAGCCGTCGACGAGGCAAAAAAAAATCTGCTTTGGTCGTGCAGATCAGGCGGCACTTGGAGGTCTGATGTGCGTTCATTACGATCCCTCACTCAAAGACTGACTGCAAGCGATTGAGACCTCCTGCGGCCAATGAATAGTTTCCTCCCCCCATCCCCCAGGTGACACTACCCACTCTTCATTTATTTTCGCTCCGGTGCAGACCGAAGGCAACAGTGGCGAAAGCAATTCAGCAAACTATTTTTGATTGTAAAGAAAGAACTAAGTTGTGGCATGCAAAATGAATTCTCGTAGTTCATGTAGTAATGCTGTAGGAAGAGAACAAAGAATATGGAACATATTCCTTTTTGCTTTGGTGTAGATCGTATTCAGGAACACAGTTTGTTTACATAACTTGGTCGAGCATTAAACGTTTCGTCTCTACAATTCAGGGATACAATGGATGCAAGTGGCTGGTGTGATGAATCCCAGCGTGGTGATTTGGAGGTGGCAGTCGGCAGGTCGCGTGGTGCGGCTGTGTTGCAGGTTGCGGCGCGGCGCGGCGTCTGGTTATCGTCACTGTGCGGTGGTATTTATACGCGGCTCGCTGCGTGCAGCCAGGTGCCCGCCCGTGGTCTCGAGAGCTATCACAGTGCCTCTATTAAACATTACCTTAACCGGTCAATCGTTCCTGGGACGAAACGATACTGACTATATTCCACTACTTATTACGAAAATTGTTTTACCCTCGCAACCTTGTAAAGTATTATAATTCTAAGTTTACTATTAATTTAATTGAGATTGAGCATATACTTCACTCGTAATGTCCCTACACATCTCCCAACTCATTCCATCAACTATTTGCTTTCGCCATTTACGAATTTCAAATTCTTTCAGAGTTTATACTAAATTATTCAGAATTTAAATTTGTAATTTATTCCAGACCTTGACTCCTTCACCTACAAAAGAAAATATTTTCACTCTTTTCGTCTTAAATATAGTTAGCGTACAGAAAATCTTTGTTGTGTTGGCATTCATAAGCTGCGTGCTTTTCTGGAATCAGTTCTGCGGACGTGACAACCACAAGATTGATAGAGATTTCAGATCTACTGGATTGATCAATTGCTGGTACTGAATCCTCTTAAGTTATAGGAAACTTTAGTTGAACTGTACGGAAGAGCAGCCAAATTGTTGCCCTCGTTTGATCGTATTTCGTAAAGTCTGTTAAAACTGATGTTCTTTGAAATCGCGAGACTGGCAATGGGATTAATATAGATCATATTTCTCAGATATACTTCACATAATTCTGTGACTGGATGTTTAAGTTATCTGTATGGATTTACATTTAGTTAACGTGTTTTTATGTTTTAACGCTTGGTTAACCGTTTTGCCTGCAAAGAAGACGATTAGTTCACAGATCTACCTGCCTTATACACAGCCGTCTTGAAGTAAGTGTATTTAATCTCACTTCATAATTATATAACTTGTTTTTTGGTTTGTTTTTATTTTGAAACCAATTTAGTTCTTATGTAATTTGGATCATCAAGTCTCTACTATTATTATTTCATCAGTTTAGATGAAGTGGAAATCTCTAGCCCAAAACCCAGTAAGCCACAGCAATCGATATTAAATTTCACAGCAATTAATTCCAATATTTCGCTAACCGAGTTATCTTACTAAAAAGGAAGTTATTATTTCTCTGTCTGTGATGTCTTCAGTCATGTGCCAACATCTTCTTCATCTCTTAAGTTTTGTATCAGTTATATCAGTTAGTCACTAAGTACAACAACTTTCTCTAACAAGTTGGATTTTCACTTCACAGGTCCATGCATCAAATCCGAGTAGGACAAATCAAAATCCGATCTCCTGATATAAGTTGGGCCTACAGACTACATGGACCTTAGAGAAACATTTTGATAACACACTTGGCTATCGTTTGTGATGATGAACTATCTACCATGTTTAATTACGGGTGTTCAGTAGCCTTTAAAGTCTTAACGTGACGTTCGTCGAGTTCTGATGTTGCTGTCATTGTTTTTGTTTTCTTATTTACTTAGGGTTTTCAGCTTGTCGACGTTGAAGCCATTAGAGCCGGGAGTGGACAGGGGACAAGAATGGAAAGTAATTAGTCCATGGCCTTTTTAAGGAACCATCCCGGCATTCGTACGGAGTGATTTTTGGAAATATTGGAAATCAAAAGTCAGTAATGGTGGACCGGGATTCGAACCCGCGTTCCTCAGAACTATAGACCCCCACGGTTAACCACTCACCTCCCGGGCTCAGTGCTACCAGTTACTCTTGAGGAAGTAATATCTACAAGCAGTTTTCTTTCTACCATTTATTTTATGATATCACAATTTTCTTTAAAAGAATAAATTAAAAAGTTTGACAGATTGTTGAACCGCGTTGCAAGATGCCTGCAGCATCACTGTTGGATGGGTTGGCTAGAATATCGCGTGGCTGCGTGCGAACCACAAGTGATTTGCTTCCTCGTTAACATGAAAATGTATGACATAACGAGAACAGCTGCCCGTATTGCTCTGCCGGTATTTTGTATTCTAATTACTCTTTAATATATTCCCGTAGTAGTCGGAATTTAAACTTTCGCAGAATTTTGCAACGCAGAGCAATCATTTAAATACTAATTAGTGATTACAGCGTTTTAAACGATCGTCAGAATGATGGGTAGGAAATACCGTTTGACGGCAAACCGAAGTAAATTTTGCTGCATCACAACAATGGATCTTTTCAATCGCATCGAGATTTTAGTCTAAATACTTCTGCTACTGTAACTCAAGGCAAACATAAAAGTTTCATTTTTTTTGTAAAGTGATTATTATTGTATCATATTAATTAATTTGATATAACTGCGATGGGAATTTCCCCTCACACCCATCTTTCTCCTTTTCTCTTCCCACCTTTTGCCCTCTGCTAATTTGAAATTTAATTTTTTTCAGTTGTTTTGGTAGATTATTCATCAGGTCTCTTGGTAATTTATTCCAATCCCTTACACCCTTCCCTATAAAAGAAAATTTTCTCATATTCTTATGCGTGAAATTAAGTGCCAGCTTGTGGTTATGTTCTTCTATACCCTTCCAGTACCTCTCTTAATTCTCCCATCAATATCTTCCCATGCCTCATCAGCAATAAGAGTTTTACACTCCCATTACTCTCTTCATCCTCCTTCTATCTTCCAACGAATCCCATCCAGCTCCATTATCATATAAGTTACAGATTGTGTTCTGCGGTAATTTCCAAAGACAAATCTAGCAGCCCTTTTTTGTACCCTCTCCAACTCCTGTATTTGAACTACACCACCATATTCAAGCAATGGTGTAACCAATGTTTTGTAACACAGTTCCCATACGTCTCTCGTACAGCCTCTCATCACTCTTTCCAACAGGCGAAGGATTTTAAACCCTTTTCCTACCACCTGTCCAATTTGTCCTGCCCAGTTAAGTTTGTCATCAAATGTTATGCCAAGGTATTTACATTTCGAGTCTTCAGAAAGCAATTCTTTCCCTACTTTATAATCATCATCAACCTTTAGCTTTATAACTGTGTACCTAATAAGCTGGCTCTTCTTTGCATTTATTTTAATCCCATGTTGACTCACCCAGCTAGATTTCATATATAGATCACACTGCCGTTATTTATAGTCTTCTACCGTTTTGATCCTGTTTTATAACATTATGTCATATTGTCTGCCTAGATTAGTTAATACGTAGAAAACATAATTTACAGCGATTTTATACTCTATAGTGGCGTTATCTCTAAGATCGAAATATTGCGTTTGAATACAAGACTATCCAGCATGTATACGATTCCCGCAAAGCCCAACAATTTTGGAAGACCTCCTTAACGACGAAGACAACGCTATACAAGTTGCTGACTGTTGGTCATATATAATACTAAATTATTCGTGCCGATTACAATACATTTTTCTTTTTTATCTCTCTTTTTGTTCTTGTTAACGTTGTTGTTTGTGTTTCTAAATGTTGTAACAGTAACGCATTCGGTGTAGTATATTGAAAGATTTTAGTTATAGTATATTCTAATTTTCGCTCGGGATAATTTTTCTCAAGCTGCAGCTATGTAATATAATTCCACCCAAGGAAGCAGAGCTCAAGGTTAGGCAAAGTCACTTCCCGTGGGAAGCAGTCCCCCTACCACGGTAACCCAGAAAGACCTTAGCAAGGGATTCTAGACGAATAGGACTATGTCACATGACTTCCCCCACCACGTTTCTACTCTGGAGAGCGCAGTCTAGAACAGCCTCTGGGGAAGTCTATTCGCCGAGTCTCAGGATGGACCACGTTGCCATACGGCATGCAGATTTTATTAGGTAATGGATAATGCATTTATACCCTTCTGCTGGCTTAGAAAGAATATTCCGAGTGACAGGATTTTATAAGTAAGAGATTCCTTTTATGAGAGGTATTTTATGCAGTATTTTTCAGTTATTTCAAGTGTATGTCTATGTGCCCATTTTTATTGAAGTATTAAAGTCACTCCATTCTTTCAACTACATGTTTTCATTTGTATCGCTGATTCCTGCTCATTACTAGCAATAAGTGTGGGCAGAACGTAATTGCTCTGATCTTATGGCCACATATCTTCGGGAAGCTGATCGAGGAGTGGTTGACCAGAGATGAATCCAAACTTGGCTGTGGTGATTTGCCGCTCAGTTACTACGTCGGTACGAAATAAAATATTATATAGTTTTGAAGAAACTATCCCTCATGATGCTCACAGCGAAATAAACATAAAATAGAAAAACACGTGGGCTATAAATGTTCTGTCAAGTACTTTTCTAAGTAGGTGAGTGATAGTGCTCGAGCCTGGGATCTGAAAGGACGCGGATTCAAATCCTCTTCAACTTCCTATGGCTTACCGCACGCTGAGATGGTTCCTTCAAAAGGCCAAGGCCGAATTCAGTCCCTATCCTTGCACCACATCCTCTCTTGCCTATAATGACCTGCATATCGATGAAGCGTAAAACCCGAAGCATAAAAGAATAGTTAGAAACGACATGAATCAATTGCTAGGGCCAGACGTGTACCATACCTATGCAGGAAAGTGTTGAGTATTGTCCATAACATATTTACAGAAGAGGATAAGTTAAACTGGATAGGAGGTTTTAGGAAAAGGGTTCCAAGTACTGCATCTATTGGCGAGAATGAACGACGTAAGCGAGAGGGACTGTAATTAATGTTACTCGCATATTTCAGGTTTAAAATACTCCTGGCACGAGTCGACATGGGATTTCACTCGGACTGAATATGCTGTAAGGTGGAATAAAACTTGAAAATTGCAGGTTAGACGACCACCAAGCGAGTATTACTCCGCACTAGATTGCTATAACTTTTTCAAATATGATAAAGATACATTAGAAAGGACAGCTTTTCCTAACTTTTATTACAAAAATGCTTTAAAGTAGACATCAGCCTCTTCGCCAAAATTTATCGAAGCATATTAGATGACAAAATTCTGAAAATTTCACTCAGCGATTTTTTGAGAAACTCTGCTGGGAACTGAAAGTGCGAAATGTTGTTGTTAAGTTTCTGCATAACAATTATTTAGTATTAAAGTGAAGATAAACTTGCTGAGCACATGTCAACAATTGTTAAACTTGACTACCACTGAAAAACAACTCAACCGTCGGAGCGCCAAACGTGGCTTATTAAACGTGACGGGACTATCTAGAAACACATTCCACAACTTGGCAATGTGTCGGCCAGAAAATAATCAACACAACATTGTTAATTAATAAAATAACAATATCATCATGAACATCAACCAATTCAGTCATGAAATGGTGTGGCCTCTTAGAGTTATGAGTTCAGGTAGAACTGGAGCGGGTTCCTCCAGGTCGAACGATCTTGGTGATCCTCTGCCAGTTAACTCCAGCAGCCCTGCGTGTGTCCGTGTCCCATCACTCCGTTACCATTCCTTTGGGTATGTAGGCTCCAACAATGAAATACCTGCAAAAACTAATTGAAAATCTACCATAATGATTTAAAACGACAATAGAAATTATTAAAGAAACTTTTAATTAATAAAGGACTACTGTCCCGCTTACCCATTTTAAAGTTGTTTAGGTGGGATGAAAATGTTTCCATACGTTACAGATTCTAACTTTTATTTTTCTTTAATATGGAACTATATATTTTTTTAAATATAATGGTCTTTGCTACGCTTTTACTGCTTTACTGTTTCGAATTCAGTGGTGTACGAAATTTTTTATAGTAGATCCTTGGACGAGCGAATTGCTACTGAACGAGATAGATCCCTAAACAACAGGATCCAGCGATTTAATTGATCGGTTTTTGTGTATTTCTTAAACGCCAAAGACTGTTGCGTTTTGAGAAGCACCTTTCGGCAGTAAGTGAATTACCGGACGTAGTGCTATAGGATTCCGTTTCTGGCAGGCTTAAAAGTTTAAATGAAAAGTGAATCACGAAATAAAGCCGTTTATTTAACCACGCAAACAAATCCGGCGCAGGCAGCGGCGATCCGCCGATATTCGCGGTCCCGAGGTTGTTGATTTAACAAAGTTTCCTCCGCGAAAAAATGGGAGCCGCTCCGTTTAAAGTCATATCCAATAATTTGGAATCCGAGGAGCGGAACTCGGTTTTTATATCGCCGACTCGTCAGCTCGTCAGGTCGTCAGCTCGCGGTGACGTTCGAAGGAACGCGTACGAACCGGCGCGACGTGTTATATTTCGTAACTCAATTTGTGCAGAGAGAATACTTGACACACGGGCGGAAGCCGTGTTTTTTCCTCTCTTGTTCCAGGAAATTGTTTTTGTTGGCAGACAATAAATGATAGCTGTGACTGCTGACGTATACAAACTTCGAATTCCTCGTTTCTAAATAATCTCCGTTGACACATCATTGTCAACTTAGCCAGCTGTTCTTTTGAGGCAGAAAGGAAGTTCTATCTTTTAACTTGTGTTCAGCACAGCTGGATTTTATTCAACATGAAATCGCTTTTTTGCTCGTCGACGTCAAGCTCATTAGACGCAGGAAAGGACCGGAGGCATGGAACTGGAAGGAATTCGGCCATGGCCTTTTGAAGGAACCATCCCAGCATTCGCCTGGAGTAATCTGGTGAAACCATGGAACACCTAAACCTTGATGACCGGACGGGGATTCAAACAAACGTCCACCCTAAAGCGAGGAGAGATTGTTACCGCTCACCAATCACACATGTGAAGTGATTTGTGTTGCGTTGTTATTCTCTTTAGACTATAAGCTTGAGGTCGTAAGTGATATTGTCCCTGGAACTTTCCAATACATAACGTAGGGTTGCGTAGCACATTTTATAAGTAGGTAAAGTACGTTCCAGTCATGTTGAGACCGGATAAATCAGTCTCCAAACCTTCGCTGCTGTCGTAGCTAGGCCTAAAGTTTATCACAGAAGCCGAAAAATACAGCTTACTTCAAATACACAAAACAGAGATGAAGAGACTGCAAAATTCCATACCCGAACCAGAAGACAACCAGTTTCAGAATGAGAGGTTTAACGTCATGAATGAAGATGAAAAAAACAGCTTTCACTTTCAACCCATGATTAAGTCAACGAAAACCCTAAAAAGAATATCTCTAAATTCAGAGAATCTCAGATAAGTCTGAACAGAGGCTATTTGCTTATGGCTTTACTCTTCGTTGACATCGAGGTAATTAGAGGCCGGAAAAGATTGGGGGTAAGGAACAGGAAGGAATTCAGCAATGGCTTTATGAAAGAAGCATTCCGGCATTCACCTGGAGAGATTTGGGAAACCCATCAAAAACCCAAATCTGTATGTGACCGGACGGGAATTCGAATCGGCGTCCTCCCGAATGCGAGGCCAGAGCGTTACCGCTCACCCACCACGGCCGGTTCATTAAAGGAATGCCTGTGTTTAAAAAGATAACGATGCAGCACCAGTAGCGAAGGTAAAACAGATAAAACATGGAACATTGGAAAAAAATATGAAAAACCTTGGAGAAAATCCACGTCAATTTTTTTTTTTAATTTTTATTTTTTTTATGTATGACATCTCAGGACTTGGGACATAGAATACAATAACGAAACTACTTCCTTTCCTTCTACTTCCTTTCCTTCACTGAAAATACTGGCAAAACTGTCATACAATTATCAAATAAAACGAAATTTCTTATTTTTTTTTTTTTTTGTCTCCGTAGCTAAATAGAAATTGATCAGTTGGTTAATCAGGATCCCTTGACCTTCAGTTCTACTCCGAAGACAAAATATCTCAGGTTTAAAAGTTGCCAAATACGTTCCGCAGCGAGAGACTGATCAGCTCATTTTATCGAGTTTGATGACAGCTGCGCATTTCTCAGTGAGCCACCCCCACCCCCACCGGCGCCTCCCACCGCAATTTCCGCCCCCGCGCGTCGGCGCCATATTTGTGTGCACACGAGCTTTCCACCCCTCTCCCTCATAAATCCTCGCCTCTCCTTCTGACTTCGCCACTTGCTCCCGGCGCTCTATATCACTAGCAAGTTTCTAGCAAGGCGTCTTTCAGTGCAAATACGGGAAAATGGTTATATCCAGTAAAGAATGTCTGAAAGCACTTCAAAACAAACACCAATCTTTCGCACTACGTCACCAAAAGCAGGTAGACTATTATATAAAACTATCAGCGGAAAAAACATAATTTAAAACCAGTATGATGAAACTCAGATTTCAAATTTACTAGGGTTATTTTCTACATGAGGTCCGTTTGCCAATGAGAGTGAGAATGCTCCCAGCATGCTTAGCGCGCGTTTAGACGCCATTTGCAGCCGTATCGTCTATCTGTGTGCTGAACTGTGGAAGTTTATAATGTTTCAGATAATTGATTCGGCCGTCGACTGTAAATTACGATATGTAATTTCATTCTTGATTGCAAGAAACTGGGCAGTAACCGGAAATTCGACGTCAGATTCGTGAAGTATACGATGATAATGCTATGAGCGATACTAAAGTTTGAAAGTGGGTGAGAATGCGCAATGAGCGGCGGGTTGATGAGCCATGCCCCGGGCGACCTTCTCCGATTTCTAATGATTTTACTCGTGATGTGGACTGAGAAATTCGAGAAGCCCGACAATTCACGATTTCGTAGTTATCAATTGGCTTTACACAGGTTTCAAGATCAAATCTGTAAACCACTGTTTCGCAGAAATTTAATTATTGAAAACTGTTTTGTCAGTGGGTTCCAAGACTGCTATCTGATGGTAACAAACACAAGGTCTGATCAGGTGTTTTGGATGGGAACTGGATCAGCCATCTTGCTGTCCAGATCTTGCACCCAGTGATTTTCACTTCTTTCGTTACTTGGAATTCCATGGCGGTCAACAGACGATGAAGAATTGTCAACTGCAATCATTGATTAGGCATTTTCACAGGCGGCACGGTACTCTGACGTCGGAATTCTAAAACTTGTTTAAGCACAAATGGAAATTACGTAGAAAACTATATGAGAGTATGCAGCAGATGGAAATAAACATATCTTTATGGCATTTATTATTATTATTAAAAAACTGATCTCATTTAAGAAATAAACCTGGTAATTGCCTATTCCACTGACACGTAGCTTACGTTCTGATCTGGCAATATGGAGGACGCATGTTCGATCCTTGCTCCAGCCACCCAGGTTCTGATTTTGGAAGGTGTCAAGAAATTGCTGCGTGCGAATGCATGGATGTTACTTCACAAAATTTATTGCTGATGGCTCTAATGACCTCACTGAGCGGTAATGTTCCATTTTTTTTTATTTAGAAAATCATATCATGCACTAGTGAGTTGCTGAAATACAGACGATGCGTATGTCAGCAGTTGCACCCAGGCTTTTATCCACTTGGAACCTCTTCTTCCCCTCGGCTGAGTGGCCATTTAGTGGTAGAATAGGCCGCTCACAGAGATACGGCTCGGTGCTGCCAACCTCACCGTCTTGAAGAAGAGAAGAAAATATGATAATAAAAACAATTTTGCTTTCCCTATCACTGATGTTAATTACGAATTCAGAAATACCTTTGTGTCTGCTTGACCTGTGGTTTGATCTCCGATAAGGCAACAACTGAACAAGATTTAAAAAATGTAAACAGGATACGTTTCTAGGCTACTATTTAATAAACAGAAGAAAATGGAGACTGGTTTTTTCATTATCTTTGATGTTATTTCCTTATTAGTATCTAATTTCGTCCTTAGAACCCATTAAACATCAGCACATTCAACAAGTCAGGCGTAATAAACTTAGTGCTCCAGCGCCTGCCCGCTAATATCATAAAGGTACTACAATCAGTCAATTTTTCCGCAGCGAGCATTCATTTTTATTCACAGTTTTGTTTATCTGTAACATGTTTGTTGCATTGCTCAACATCCTAAGGTGGTGGAAAAAGATTTATCTCTTCTCTCTTAACAGTTCTAAGGAATTATTGCCAATGATGTTTAACGAAAGACCATCCGCCTGATCTGTATGATATTGTATTTCCTGTTATGAGTTTAACATACCGTGATTGAAATAAGATCATTCAGTCTAAAATTACGTGCACCTAATTATAGTATATTGGTCAAATTTTAAAAAACAAACGTCAGACGAAATTTAAGACTCAATAGGACCTTACCGTAATTACTTGAGTGAATTTCCTAATGAGAACTTGTACACAGTTCTGCCTGAGTCTCATAAGTAACATCAGAGTATGGAAGTTAAGAATGGAATTCTGATAATTTAACAATGAACGAAAAGGTGTAAGCATCTCTTTGGGCCACTATTGTCTTGTTATTATCATTTTAATCCCAGAAGTTTCATAAACAGAATTTGAAAAATCCCAACATAATTGTTGATACCGCGAAATGAAGACAATTGATCACTCATTTTTATTTTTTGTAGCTTTAACCTTTTCAATTAGATCCTCAGAGCAGTTTATTGTAATCTAAGATTGAGGAATGAAACCAGCTGTCGAATACTTTTAACGAAATTTTTCCACAAATCTATGCAAGGTGAAGATGGAAGCGTTTGGAGTGTGAATCAGGACCTCATGAAGGCGCCAGATCACGTGATTTTTTATCTTACTAACAGACACGAGTAAAACCCATTACACGGGAAGCGTTCGTGGCTAGTGACAAATTTTTAAACTGCGTACTGATAACCACATCATTAGTTGTGATAAAAAAGTACCTTTCTGAATAGTAAAATCCCACTTTACACCTCGCTTTTTCGATGCTTCTTCCACAACAGGTAATGGCAGGTAAACAGAATACATATTGATTCAGACTCGCAGCGAGAAAATGAACAACGCATCTCCTCCTCGTGTTATAACGTTTTTTATATCTGCCCTCAGTGTGTACTACTTGCAAATTACCTCCACAAAGCCCGCCAAAAAGATAGAAATTTTTATGAAAACCTATCTAAGGAGACTGCAATCTTTTTTTTTTTTGTTTTTTTAAATGATGATTTATTTTATTGATACATTTCGGAATTACCTACGTTTCCTGTAAACTTTCTCTGGCGTTGTAATAAACTCCCCTCTTTCTTACCTACTATCATCAAAGAAAATGTTGCGCCTGGTTCTACCAACTGCTGCAGTGAATAGATAATTACGTGAATTTAACTGTCGCAAACTGCAACATATAGATTGAAACGAACGTCGCATTATATATATATATTATATATATTATTATTATTATTATTGCAGCTATATCAATCCTTTTTTCAGGATGTAGCCTCTTTAAGCCTAATGAGCTATATATTAGAATTTAATTCTACATAGTGTTGCTGTAGTTCTTTCCAGGCCGATCGATCCTGAGCCGCCCTCTTCCAGTTCACGCCTGTAACTCGACGTATATCCTTATCCCAGCGATCCGGGGGTCTTCCTCTTGCTCTTTTCAGGTTTCTCGGTATCCAGTCCAGCACTACCGTAGTCCATCTTTCATCTCTTTTGCGAGCAACATGACCGGCCCATTGCCATTTTTTGGGTCATGACTCTTTTTAAGATGTCTGTTACTTTAGTTATTGAACGGATGTGCACAGCCCTTTTCCTGTCTCTTCTTGTAAACCCTAGCATTGCTCTTTCCATACTTCGCTGGGCAGTTCTCAGTTTTTGCTTCGTGTGACTATTTAGGGTCCAAGTCTGGCAGGCATATGTGAGGACCGGTAATACACATTGTTCAAATACCTGTTTTTTAAGATGTATTGGCATGTTCGATTTAAAAACTATGGAATTTCTTCCATATGCTCTCCAGCCCAGCTTTATCCGTCTGTAGATCTCAGGCTTTGAGTCACCATTCATATTGATCAGTTGGCCAAGATAGATGTACTGATCTACGAACTCAATACCAGAATCTTTCATGTCCGCCTTGTCTTTATCTTTTTCTGCCCATTTGTTTTGCATGATTTTGCTTTTTGATATATTTATTTTAAGGCCCACTTCACTGCACGCTGTCTCTAGTTCATTTATCAGTTCTTTGAGCTCTTCCAGACTGTTTGAGAGTAAAACTATATCATCAGCGAATCTTAAGTTGTTGAGATTTCTTCCATTTATTCTCAAACCTCGGTTTTGCCATTGGATTTTTGACATTGCCAACTCTAGGACTGATGTGAATAGCTTGGGGGATAAAGAGTCACCTTGTTTTACCCCTCTTTCTACTGGGAACTCTTTGGTGACTTCAGCGATGTTGACAAAAGCAGTGGAAGTGGTGTATATGTTGTACAGTAAGTCAATATAGCCGGGATTCACTCCTTGTTCTAAAAGGGCTTGCATGATTGCAGAGTGATGGACTGAATCAAAAGCTTTTTCAAAATCGATAAAGGCCAAACAGAGGGGCATCTGGTATTCATTTGCTCGACTTATTACTTCGTTGATGACTTGGATGTGATCTACTGTGCTGAATCCTGACCTAAAACCAGCCTGTTCAATTGGTTGCGCTGTGTCCAAGGTGGAACTGATGCGGTTATTGATGACCTTTGTAAACACTTTGTATATGACAGGAAGAAGGCTGATGGGGCGGTAGTTTTTAATATTGTAACGACTGCCCTTTTTGTATAGCAACACAATCATTGCTTTGTTCCAGCTGGATGGGATATTTCTCTCTTCGAGGCATTGTGAAAACACCTTAGCTAGGTGTCTGTAAGTTTCTTCTCCAGTCAATTGGAGTACGTCAATAGACAGGCCGTCATAACCACTAGCTGATCCTTTTTTCATTTCGTTCACTGCCCTTCTAACTTCATATGGGAGGACTTCAGGAATTGGTGAGTCTGGGCTTGATGTCATTAAAGGATTTTCATCTTGCTTGCTGTATAAGGACTGATAGAAGTTCCTGATATGAACCAATACTGCCGTTTTGTCTGTAATACGCTCATTATCATCATCTAAAGCTATTATTTGTTTCTTTCCTATCATTAATCTTTGTTTTGCTTTCTTATAGCCTTTCTTGTTCTCTATAACTGATCTGACCAGATTTTCGTTATATTTCTTGATGTCAGCTGTTATTTCTTTTCTAATGGTCTTGCACAGTTCAGCATATTCAATTAGGTTTTTTTCAGGTTTTACTTTCATATTCCTCCGTTTATTCAGGAGAGTTTTTTGTATTATTGCTAATTTTACTTAATTTGGTGGTTTTAACAGTTCCTGCAATTTCTATGGCTAATGTGTTAATAATTGAAGCTAAATTTCATTGGCGGTGGTAGCTAGTTTCTCCGATAGTGTGCGTTGAAAAATGTCTTTCTTTTCAGTGAGATTGATTATATTTACTGATGTTTTATTGGTTCCTTTTATTAGCTTTCGCCTTTCCTGTTTTATGCAGATACTAAGTTTTCGCTCGGACCAGCCTGTGATCACTTCCGGTGTTGAATTGATTTAGAACAGTGACGTCTTGAACAAAATGTCGGCTATTGGACAGGATGTAGTCTATTTCATTTTTAGTTTTATGATCTGGACTTCTCCATGTCCACTTTCGACTTTGATGTTTTTAAAAAATGTGTTCATGACGTGCATTTTTGTGTGCTCTGCAAACTGCACAAGTCGTTCCCCTCTGTCATTCCTAGTTTGTATTCCGAACTTATCGACCACAGTGTCTCCTTGTTTCCTGGTGCCTACAATAGCATTGAAGTCTCCCATGATAATCTGGAAATGGCAGTCTTTGCCTCTGTCATGCAGTGTCGTGACATCTTCGTAGAAAGACTCTACTTCATCATCTGAGTGCGAGGATGTTGGAGCATATACCTGCAGTATTTGTATTTTGTAGCGATTTGATAGTTGTAACACTACTCTTGCTGCTCGATCTGAAATACCTTCTATTAGTTTAACCTTATTTTTCACACTACGGTTTATCAGGAAGCCCACTCCATTTATATATATATATACAGGGTGAGTTTTTTATCTTGAGACAACTAAATATCTCGAAAACTACAAATCCGATCAAAAAAAGTGGTAATAAAAATTGTTCGTCTCGACGGGGGACATCCGATGATACCAAATTTGACTCCCCACCCCCACCCCCTAGGGGTGGGGGAAGGGGGAGAAAAAAAACTTAAATAGGAACCCCCATTTTTTATTGCAGATTCTGATTCCCCGGAAAAAACTACCCCTATTTGACCCCCAATTCGAGTCATTTTGGTCGATAGATGGCGCTGCATTTCTCAGAGTTTTCTCATTACTTGATGTACTTCCATTGCGTTCATAACATCTCTGATTTATTTACTTCGTTCTGTTGCACGTGTCAATGAGAATGCAGGCTATAACGTTGCAAGAAAAAATTGAAATGGTCTACATTTATGGAGAATGTCGCAAGAATATCGATAATGCTGTTGATCTTTATGCTCATCGTTTTCCAGACCAGCCTCGATCGCGCGCTTCTTTTTACCGTATTATCCAACAGTTCACTCAGGAGGGAAGTGTGCACATTTTGCAAACAAACGAAAATACCATCCGTTCCATGTTTCGTTGCATCAAGAACTTCACGGCAATGATTTCGATAATCGATTGACATTTTGCCGATGGTCGCTACAGAAAATACAAGAAGAACCCCATTTCTTTGCTCGAGTACTGTTTTCGGATGAATCCACTTTTACTAACCACGGCACCATTAATCGACACAACATGCATTATTGGAGTGTGGAAAACCCGCATTGGTTACGCCAAGTTGAACATCAGCGTCCGTGGAATGTAAATGTTTGGTGTGGGATAATTGGGGACAAACTTATTGGTCCACATTTTATCCATGGACATTTCAATGGGAGAAATATCAACAACTCTTAGAGGACGTACTGCCAACATTGCTTGAAGACGTACCCTTAGACGTGCGACAAACAATGTGGTTTCAACATGACGGTTGTCCAGCACATTTTGCTGTAAGATCGCGGAAGTGTTAGATCGTCTGTACAATCGTCGATGGATCGGAAGAGGAGGTCCAGTGCCGTGGCCATGCAAGATCACCAGATCTCACTTCGCCTGATTTTTTTTTATGGGGATACTTGAAGAATGAAGTTTACAGTGAAGTGCCAACAACGCCTGAAAACATGATTGAACGAATTACCAACGCTTGTCAAAAAATCACGCCGGATATGCTTCTTAGTTGCGTCGAATCATTCCAAGAGCGGGTA